>JADNRV010000085.1:0-234336 GCA_015499995.1 Flammula alnicola | reverse complement strand
ATGAACGTATCAGGCAGGCGGAATTGGTGAGGAGATGGGATGAAGCTGTACTACGCAACAGGCAGTTGGAGAACCAGAGGGCGGCGGAGGCTCGTCGTCGACAAGAAGAAGATAAAGGTTGGTGTGTTGTCATGTAAATGGGAGGGAATGTGGACTTGGCTCGAGTGATAAATCGGTCAATTGCTCGAACCATTGTTTGGCTGTGAAATATGCCGGTTGTCGAAGATGGGCGAAGGTCGAGTAGGGATTAATCTTGTATTAGTTCATACTCCAGGGCGTGTATTGGTTATATCGATTCCCTTAGTCGCGGAAGCTATCTGTTGAGGCGACAGGAAAATAATATACAATTTTTTTGGGGTAATTGCACAGACTAGGTACACTTCCAAGTCAGACTCTCTGACGCCCACCGTAATCCCGGCGAAGGGGCGAGCAAATATCTAATTTTCATAGGATTGGGTGTAGAATACAAGAAGGTGACCAGGATACACACCTATGGTTGGTATGAAACTCAATGCAACCCAACAAAGTGAACAAGAACGAACTCCATCATTCAGTCAATGACTCCCAGGTGATCCTCCTTTATCGTTCCAATGGCGAACTTTGCGTAGAAATATGGATAAGTTGATGTAAATTATATTGAGAGGTAACTCACAATTTCGGTAGCATCAACACGCGTTCCAACAATCTTTAGACGCACACGGGTATTTTTCTCGATGATCTGTCATAAAGAGGACATGAAGTAGGTGTCGCGGAAGATAAAAAAGCTTAAAGGCACCTGCTCATCGGACGCGAATGATGGAGGGTTTGAGTTGGGGTCGAATTTCATATCAGGATGAATGAGCTGGCAGAAAATGCTCGTCAATCAGCAAAAAGTGGACGGTCAACGACATACCTGATGTGACACAAAGACCGTCAACGGTCCGACATCTGCAAAGAAGCCCATCTAGCTGAAATTCAGACAGTAGTTCTTTCCAGGCCGAAGCTGCTTTGGAACGCACCTTGTTGACATTATTCACGACACCGTCCACGACCTCGCCCTTGAATGGTTTGAAGACTATCG
The DNA here is from genome assembly GCA_015499995.1 of Flammula alnicola. Lineage (NCBI taxonomy): Eukaryota > Fungi > Basidiomycota > Agaricomycetes > Agaricales > Strophariaceae > Flammula > Flammula alnicola. The sequence goes on along the minus strand of JADNRV010000085.1, from coordinate 233,276 downwards.
CACGATATCGAGTGATGAATTCAGCCTGACCGCTACCACTCAGTACCATTCCTTTGCCGATATCCAGTATTGAGACGACGGCGATGATATATCCAAACTGCCCTGAACATGTTCCTTCAACGTCTGAATATAGTTTGGATTCGAGAAAGTTGAGCATCCGAGGGCCAAAATATGACGGATGAAGAAGGATAGTATGCGTTAGCTCTTTCTTGATGTAATATGGTCAGTTGTAACGAATGCAACATGAATATGTCCAGCACTTACGATGAAAAACATCTTGGATGAGGAAAAGGAAGATGATATGTACGCAGAGAGCGTCGAGCGGTAGTTTCAATTTCGATGTCCATAAGGACATATAAATAATAAATGTAAACATCTCTTCATCGGCCGACTAGCTCAGTTGGTTAGAGCGTCGTGCTAATAACGCGAAGGTCTTGGGTTCGATCCCCACGTTGGCCATGACTTTTTTCTTCTATTTTTCGATTGCCGTATAGGTTTTATCTTCCGTCCGTATAAATTTGTACTCCAGAATGCAGATCCTTCCGTGGGCTTTTGGTAATGGTATGAGTGACACCTGACAACCTCCGAAATAAGCAAGCACAAATAGTGATGTTTACATCACCGCACAGCGTTCAGGTGCATCTTATGATCTTGGACACGATCTACGATGAGCACCCCAATTTCTCTCGATGAAGAAGTCCGTTTGTACACTACAAACTCTGAACGCGAGAAATACAGTACGCTGGCTACTCTTTTCGGCATAATCGTCGCCCTTGATTACCTTGAGCGCGCTTATGTTCGCGACTCGATCACAGCAGCTGAGTACGTCACATTGCAACCTCCTTTCCAGTTCATTGGTGTGCTGAGCGTCTCTGTTGCTTTTGAAGAGATACTCGCCAGCCTGCACCCGGCTATTATCGCAGTATAAGACCATGGTGAAGCTAGTTGGTGCCGACGTACCGAGTGTCGATGACTTCATGAAACGGTATCGTGTGAGTGCGCTTTTATCAATACCAATCGATCGTATCTGATTATATATCTCATTCTAACAGATGGATAATCCAGCCGCGTTGCATCGAATCAAAGTCGGTGTCCCAGCAACTGTTGAGCACTCGAGTGAAGCCGGACCGGAGACAGGGAAGTGGATCGCTGAAACGACACAGGTATTCACTCCACGTCAATTAATCATCGGTTTGAAGTTATAGTTTTATTTTCAGAGCTTCATTACCTTTATGGATGGTCTCAGACTACGTATGAGAGCCAAGGATCAATTGCATCCTATGCTCCAGGAACTTGTCACAGGCTATGCCAGATTTAAAGGAAGCAAAGATTGGGAAGGTCGCAGTCGGATGGTTTCATGGTATGCCTGCATTGCTGTGAAATAACGACGATCATATGCCAACTCATCTCGATACACCAATATAGGCTTATTACACTCAACGGCATGAAAGCATCTGAGGAGCTGACCGAGGAACAGTCCCGTCAAGTATTTCTTCATTTATTTGTATCCTTGCCACAAGTTCTTATAGTTTTATTTTCCAGTTGATATTCGACGTAGAGCATGCTTACGCCGAATTCTTCCGTAGCTTGGGAGGAGAAAAGGACACCGTTTCTTAACCACCCCGCAACATGAGTACCGGCATCCACCGGTCGCCATAAACAGCATAACACACAGTGCGATGAACTATTTTTGCTCGTTGTCATTAATATTTGGACCAGCATCCACACGCCTATTAGAGATAGACGAGACGACCATGGGTGAAAGTTGTTGTAAATGCTTTTCTCCCTTCGCTCCGCGGCGCGATAGCGAGCCTAAGCAAGACTTCATTGTAACAGTACTACTAATTTCATCGACTGTAATGTTTTTTACTTCTATTATTTTTAGCTCGCCCAAGATATCTTATTGCCATACCCGTCATGATCTTCGATGCATGATCATCTGTTGAACGGGAAGAGTTCTGCGATATAAGGCTCAATCCCTTGACTTTGAAACCATTAACACCCATCCCCCACCCCCCACAGTTTCTTCGATCCCAGTAAGTTTTTGATTTCGGGTTATTCAGATATCTTATTGAGGTTTCTTGGTTCAAATCTATAGATTTTATGCAGTGCTACGCTCTGCAAGCGGTCATTCCTTTTAACCACCTTCTTTTATGAAAGGTGCTATTGCACCAACACACAGCCCCTCATTGTATAACCCTATCAACCTAAATAGAGCAGCAGGTTCATCCAATGGAGCCTGGAACCGGCCGTACCTTCAACTGGAGCTTGTCAAATCAGGTATGGCCCCTCACTACTCGGAATACATTTCGCTAACTACATTCCAGAATAACTTCGGTCTTCCAACATGTGTTCCCTTACGAATCAATGTGACTCGCCAACTTGACGAACCTGTTCTCGTCCCCCCGTATCATCTTACCGCCTTTGTCATTGGAAGACGACCCAAAAAGGTTGCTATAAAGCCTGATATAGATGCCTCAGTTGGACGGTCACTGAACCTGTTGGTATGTTCAGTCCATTTTGATGATGATATAAGTCTAGAGATGAGACGCCGTCTTACTTAGGATCCAAATTGATTTTAACCCTAATGGATAACAATGGCGTCCAAGGTGGATTTTTGCCACATGTCTTTGACGTTGTAGGTGAGCAGATGAGCTCTTTGCCCAAAATGGATCCTGTCACATAGCTCTCCATAGCTGGAAATACAACCGAATGTGTAGAGCCAACTTCCATACAGTCTGTCTTCACTTTGACTACACACGTCACCAGAGACTTAAGGGCTCCGGATCCTTGGAAATCGACCTCCAGGGAGGGGTCCCACCTTATAATGCCATTCTTGTTTCTTTGGAATTATCAAGGCCTTCTGTAACGAAAATTCGCTTCGAACAAACACGATTTATATATTCAAGGCAAGATCCCGGAAGTAGTATCTTGGTGGGTAAGTCCTACTTCATTCTCAACCAAAAACATATTGAGATTTACCTTCATTTTGATGGTAGCTGCAGTCAGTGATTCGTAAGCGTTTCGCTTCGGGTTGTCGTTCCTGACGATTAATCAAGTGACCTATCAGCAATGGCGAATGGGCATCAGGAACATCTCTCGTTAACTTTAAAGGTGAGGAATGTTAACCCGGAACTCGGATGTTTCCAGGCTGACCATGCGATTATCTGATTATGCAGATCAGAAAGATGACGTTCCTTCTTCCCAAACGGCGAGCCTATTGTCGTCGAAAGCATCCGAGTCGCAAGTACCATCCAGGAACGACACGCCATGGCACATAACTTCATTTGGATCACAGAAGATATTGACCCCGCGGTCCTCAGAGGATTACGGTTCGACTATCATCGTCGTCGACGGGGTCGCGTTGGCCGTTCTCTTTATAGCAACATTGGTTGTTATTCTATGTGCCATTTTTCGAAGGCGGAATCGACAATGTTCTAAGCAAGTTGGCGATATACCCTTGCAAAACGTTGGTGAAGAAAGAGGAGTTGAGCCCTCTCAAGAAAGCCTACATGACATCGCACAACAACAGTCGCCCCCTAGCAAAAGCAGCATGGAAGACACGTATGATCAATTTTCCAATGACCTCGAAGCAGCTCTACCTATCGTACCACAGACGTCCCCTATTGGCCCTCTATCGGCTCACTCTACGCAGTCCCACATGACATCTGTCCACACAAGCTTGGTGACTCTCTTGGGCAGTCATCACCCGAACTCCTACGGCGATCCTTATCCCAGCCTTGAAAGAGAAACGTATAGGAGTGATATGCAATCCAGGTTAAGCAGAAAATCAAGTTCCGGCGGACTTAGCTTCTCAAGTTTCCGCTCAGCCAAAACCGCTAGGGTCATCGGACGGCTCGCAAGATTCTCCGACTCTACATCGTTTAACGAGCCCGCGCTTTCTGATACCAGGAGCGGTGTCCTTTCTCGAAACATTTCCAATTCGTCCTCGTCGACAATCATAACAAAAGATAAGCACTCGTCAGCACCAGTCCCAGGTAGCTCAGTCAGGCCAAGTTGGTACCAAGTTTCGGGTAATGCTCCTGCTGTTCCCCCACTTGTTTTCAAGCATGACGATCTGTAATTCCCATAAAAGCTTTGGACAAACTTCGGGTAGAAGTTATGATTAATTATCTATATCATTATTTGTTGTCTTTTCGTTCACTCCCATCCATCTTACACAAATGGGCAGAGTTACTCGGTGTCGCCGCCCTGTACGCTTATCGCGAAATTCGGAAAAGACCATGACCCCATGGTAAGAAATAATTTCAATATTGGATGTCGGTCGGGGCCGTGGACGTGGGAGAACTACACCATCTCAGATAAAGGAATGAGACTGCCGTCCAGGAGTCCGTAAGTCGGTAATTGGAACTGCTTCAAACCCACCAAACCTGCCAGCCATTCTTTTACATCTTTCGTTGCGCCATCTTCGCCTACGTCGCGAGATGATACCCGCCATGGGATGGGAAAAACCTTGTCTCCCCTTCTCCTCAGACTTTCCGAAAGATGGCGCATGGCAGGTTTAGACAATTCCACGGACTCGAGCTTTCCGTGATGTGCCACAAATTCGCACAAACACGCGAGATCGGTCGCGAGAAGCGCATCAAGAGTTATGCCACGAAGCTCGCGCCAAGGAACACTTTGACGCTCTGACGGAAGATGCACCTCCGTGACCAAAGTCCCGTGCTCATACTGGCGCGGTCTCGCCAGGGGATCCATAGTAGGACGGGTAAAAATGGAAGCTTTTGGAAGATGTATAGATCGAGTGCGAGTGCGAGTGCGAACCGGATGGTCGCTTTTGGACAGGGACAAGAATCCCATTGTCGGTGCTTGTATGAGCTGGAGATGGCGAAGGGAAGAAAACGACTGGAACATCCTGATGTCCTCGTCTTTACCGGGGTTAGAAAGAAAAGAGAATTGCGGGTAGTGTGATACCCTCAGGGTCTCGATTTTTGAGGAGGATATTGATGACCCAAAGATGGAGGAAATGGAGAGCGTGCCCTCCAGCTCCAGGTATGTTAAATTGGGAATTATGAGCAACTGGAATATGTAGATAGAGGAAGGGTCTTTCATTCCGTTGGACTTCACTGCAATTGAGCGTAGCGAATTTGCTTGAATACGAGTGCGTTCGGCAGGGATTGGTGGCATGATGGGGACCAGCCCATCGAACACCAAATTTGTGAGATGAGGAGAAGTCTCGAACAGTGCATGTACATCGTGATAGCTCATGCGAAAATTATGTGCCGTCAGAGAGGTAAGGTTTGGAATACAGGGAGTGATTACGCCTAGAACCCTGAGCTTTGTCAGGCTGGAAAGGCTGAGAGCCCAATCATCCCATGTGCGTTCGGTGTTTCCAAAGGAGGACGGAATACCAGGATGGTCATGGAAACAGAGGGAAAGTTGTTGGAGGTGAGGGGTGTTAAAGAGCCCGGAAAGACTATTGCGGACGGCGAAGGAGTCGTAGGCCCAAATGTCCAGTCGCCGTACTCTGCTGTCGGCCTTTTCGAGTAACAAAGCGAGAGTTTTGCAAATCAATAACGTTGTTTCTTTAGCCGTGCGGCTTGGAGAGGCCGTTCTGCCATCTAATACTACAGAAACGAGCAGGGCTCCAGATCTTTCCAGCCATTTCGAAGTCTGGGAAAGGCACGTATCCTCGTCTTTGTGTAATGGAGGAATCACGAATGCCCAAAGATTCGGCGTGCTTTGGGCGAGAAGACGCCAATGTGAACAGACATCTGAAACAAGAACGGGGAAGGGAAATCCCTGGGGCCGAATGTTCTTCCAGATTTCAGTACCAGCAAAGAATATTTTTGCGAGAACTTCATTTGGTAAATCCACAATGTTCGCTGGCCGTGTGTCGTTGACGCGTTCCTCTGGCATCTGTCGTTAATTGTCGTGAGAAATCGTGGAGTGCGAACATTGGGTTATGTTCCTTACAGATTATCTGATATGGTGCACTGGCGAATGATAACAGCCGTATAGATAGCACTTTGAGGAGAGCAAGAGTTTTAATTTCGAGGTTTGAAGTAGACATGGGCTTAGGGTTTTCCACGGTGGAGTGGTCTAGTTTGACGCCATTTCTGGGAATCATCCACATGATGATTTGATGATGCTTGCCGTGGGTAACTTACGTGAATCTTTGATGCTTACCACTTTATATTTAGAGAACAGCAGTAAATTCGAACACTGGTGTTCTCTAAACTTCGGAAGAAGGTTCATGACTTCGCAGACTCCGAGTCGATCGTATTACGCAGACAGAGAAATTTTAAGTAGTCTTAGTAACTTTCGAAACCAATTTAAGATAGGTTTAATAGGTTTTGGTGGATTTCTGGCTATTTTGCTGACGATGGGTTGATTTCGTACAAGTTTGTTCGTATTTGTCGACACCCTCCTACGAAAGCCTTTCCTGTTGCTTTCCTGCTTGCTTTTTTCTCAAGACTCAGAACTCTCTCCTTCAGGCTTCCAGATTCTGATAGCTTGGATGATAAGGAAGTCAAATTCCATCGATAGCTGCCGTTGCTTTTGTGCTGCCATTGCTTTTGTTCAACCGCCCAAACCGCTCGTTCCAACGATGTGCCAAGAACATATTCCGATTTGACAAATAGACTTTGTTGAAGTTTGATCACCAGTTCCAATGATCCCCTTGGAAAAAGACACACAGAGTGTCAAGATTCCAGTCAATCACGCATTTGACACTTTATGGTAGCTTTCGGGCCCCAGGAAAACTCTCATGAGACAGTTTTGCGGTCTCTTTTTGTCGGCGTTGTCCCCCCGGACTGAGGTGCTATCACCGTGGAGGTTCTGCATCTCCATCAACTTTTCTGATTCTACGATTGTCGGTCCCGACACATGAAGGCCTCTGGACGGTGGGAGAGCCTTGCTTTCGGAATGTACCTGTGCATCGCGATCTGCGTAAATGGATCTTCGCCTCTTGTCACTACCTGGTCACTCCATCTGCTCGGCAAGCCGCCCAGGTGTTGCTTTGATTCAACATTCCAGCTGTGGGTGAAGAACTAGACCTACTTCCCAACACTCAGTAAGGCTTACGAACTCGCTAATGGCGCACACCATCATCATGTTAAAGGTTACAGTAACAGTAAGTCACGCTCGAAGGCCACATTGGCGCAAAACCAACGCAAAACATTCTCCTTCGGCATCTCATCTTTGCATTCCTTTAACAGATAGTGGAGCTCAAGATACATTCAAACAAGTATATTTATCAATTCAACAGATGCAGTCAATCGTACTAAAATCTCGAAGCTGGCGACTACTACTAAACAACTGGGTGCGTCTACTAGGTACCTCGTCAGCGTTTGTTTATGAAGCTATGTACGAATGCTTACTGTTCCTATTGTTTCCTCAATACACAATTGTCGGGGTTGGCGCAGCCGTGGGCAAAGATGAACCACTGATGCTTGCGCTCTCCCTGGCGAACAAGGTTAGTCAGCGTATGCATCATTATTTCAACTGACTTTACTTACGTCCAGACGATTGTAGTCGTACGATCGACGAGGTATGGCGACTGGTCGATAATAGTGTGGTAAACCTTCTTTGCCGTGAAAACAGGAGCACCCCCACGTTCCAACTGCAAGTGAACGTTTAGTGTGTTGAAGGTCTCTCACGCAGTACTGTTTTACTTACCGCCATGACAGCGATGACTTGGCAGACCACGAAAAGGATGGATTTGAACTGCATGATGGTGGGTGGGGAAATGTAATCTAAGCGTCCGAAGTTAGCGAGGCGGTTTATATCAAGGTCCAGAGCTCCACAGCTCCTACATGGTGAGTAATTACGGTTTACAAAGATAATTTGAATCCTGATGTTAAGTTCCTTCAGGTTATGCGCAGTTATGCGCTCCGCGACGTCGGGGGAAATCAAGATGGAGAAAACATTGCGTATATTTCAAACTTCTCCCCGATTACGAGATTCCATCTGCTTACTCTACCTAGATCGCTCAAATGCCTCTGGGATGCTATCACCGTGGAAGTCTCACACCGCCAAATCAGTAGCATTTTCCATTCGTCGTCTTAATGGAATTGTGTTTGGTTTATCATCTTGTGCGTTTGACCTCATTCCAATGACAAAGTTGTTCTTTAAGGCAATGCTCCTTGTGTAGTTACATTCTCACAAGGACCGAACGCATCCGATGAACGGCAAGGAAGCTGTTTTAGGATAGATATCTCGTCACCCCTAGAATAGACAGTCAGTTTCGTACTCGCGAACTCTGGATAAAAATCATTCCGAAATAGGTCCAACAGAACGATATAAAACCATCGTGTCTCTTAGATGCCTTTAGCTTATTCCAACGCAACATTTGCAACTCTGAGAAGAAATGCTTTCACTCTCAGGCCTTGTCGGACTCTCTGTCGTCGTGGGCGCTTATGCTGCCATAGGCCCCGACACCGACTTATACATCAAGAACATATTTATCCAACCCGATGGCTTCAATCGCTCGTACGTTGCTTTTCATGAACGTTGACCTACCTCTGTAAATCCCTCTCATTCAACTCTCAGGACCGTCCTTGCTGGAGGCAACGATAGCTCAGTAACTTTTCCTGGCCCTCTTATTACTGGCTCGAAGGTATGTTTATTAGCATTGCAATTCCGTTGCCTTAGCATTGACGCCTCACTAAAAAATTAGGGCGACACATTTCAACTGAATGTGATCGACGAATTGACCGACACGACCATGTTGACGAGTACGAGTATCGTAAGTCTTCTTTGGAGGCTCTTACGCGTCGCCTGTTAACATTTCCTCGTTATGCATAGCATTGGCATGGCTTGTTCCAAGAAGGAAGCAGTTGGGCCGACGGTCCAGTCGGCGTTACGCAGTGTCCTATCGCACCGGGACACTCCTTCTTGTACCAGTTCTCAGTCCCAGACCAGGCGGGGACATTCTGGTACCACTCACATCATTGTAAGTTACATCAAGATCACTGTCACGTAATACCGAGTTCTCATCGCCGACGTCCTATTTAGCTACGCAGTACTGCGACGGCCTCAGAGGTCCACTTGTTGTGTATGACCCACAAGACCCTCACCTTTCCTTGTACGTCCGAATATAACAAGTTACTACCTGGATACCCTTGAACTGATATCTTCATTTTTTATTAGATATGACTTCGACGATGGTGAGAGGATAACGTACTTTTTTTAATCTCCGTGATCTCATCTTCTTATTTTCGGTGACAGACACAACCATCATCACTCTCGCAGATTGGTACGAGGACATATTCACCCCCCGCGCTTATTCTGACATGGGTTTCTAGGTATCACACAGTTGCCCCGTCAGCCGGTCTCGTCCCCACGGCAGACTCAACCCTCATTAACGGACTAGGCCGCTATTCTGGTGGACCTACCAGCCCGCTCACAGTCATCCAGGTCCTGCCAAACAAGCGATATCGATTCCGCCTGGTTTCTATTTCCTGTGATCCCAACTTTGTGTTCTCAATTGATGGACATAACATGGTAAGTTCTTAGTCTGCTTATCGCGAACAATACGCAAGAGAGTTGATGCATCTTTCATTTAGACGATCATCGAAGTTGACGGTGTGAATGTGCAGCCACTCACCGTCGATTCTATCCAAATCTACGTTGGACAGCGCTATTCTTTCGTCTTGAATACCGACCAGCCGGTCTCGAACTACTGGATTCGTGCCCTGCCCAATGTTGGCACCCTTACTTTCGACGGCGGTATTAATTCCGCGATCCTTCGTTATTCGCAAGCGGACGCCGTCGACCCGACGACAAACTCGTCGAGCACGAACCCGTTGGTGGAGACAGATCTTCATCCCCTCGTTAACCCAGCCGCTCCTGGAGTTCCTACGCCTGGCGCTGCTGATGTGAACATCAATCTCGACATCGTGTTTAATTTCACGTCCCTTCAGTTTACGGTAAACGGAGCTACATTTCTCCCGCCCACCGTTCCGGTCTTGCTCCAAATCATGAGCGGCGCACAAACCGCTCAAGACTTGCTTCCTGCGGGATCAGTTTATGTTTTGCCTGCCAACAAAGTCATCGAAATATCCATTCCTGGCGGAGCCGTCGGCAGCCCTGTAAGAACGATCTATTTTTGTTTCGCGTTTCGGGACTGACAAGGAGAACTTTACAGCACCCGATCCATCTTCACGGGGTGAGTCTATTCGAAATCATGGCAAGTTTGAATTCTCTGACATGGCCACTTAGCACACGTTCTCTGTTGTACGGAGTGCTGGAAGCTCAGTGTATAACTACGTCGATCCCGTCCAACGCGACGTCGTGAGCATAGGACTCGCTGGGGATAACACCACGATCCGCTTCCAGACGGACAACTCTGGCCCTTGGATCATGCATTGGTTTGTCTTGAATTTGTCGTGCGTTCTACCCGTTCTCACCTACTGCAATGCTGTTCTATAGTCACATTGATTGGCATCTCGCTATGTAAGTCCCTCGTGATATGTATTACTTAAAATTATCTGATAAGTTTCCCACCTGCAGCGGTTTGGCGGTCGTCATGGCGGAGGATGTGCCTACGGTCGCAGCCAGTACCCCTCCGAGTAAGTCCATGCCTCATCTCTTTTTTACTCATTGAATTTAATCATGGTTTTCAGGCGCTTGGGATGACCTCTGCCCGATCTACGACGCTTTGCCTGTCCAAACATTTTGAATGGACTAAGTCCCCTATTAATCGCCACTGTCTTGCCACGGCCAATTCTTTTGTCCAATCAGGGTTTGGCGATGGGGTACAGATTGAAGAAGTGATTATTTTTTAACAGTAAGTATTGCAAAGTATGTATCTTGGTCGGTAGAGGTTGGTAGCGTTGTTTAGTTATATTTCGGACACAAGAACTTGTTGGAATGGAAATAAATACCTTACCGCCTCTTGGCTTCCTCATGAAAAGTGTTCTTTGGCCGATTGAGGCACAGCACGACCTGCTGCACAGTGCACACAGTACCCCAGTGACCAGATGATGCAATGGAAAATTGTTACTTTGCTTCCATAGTCGAAGCGTAGATCTTGATTTGCCAAGCTTAAGACGGCGGGCCGACCACGCGATTCCACGCGACCAATCGGTTTCGTCTTTTTATCTCTACAGTAAGTAATAGTAAAAAGAAGTACATATGGTCGCCGACGATCAGATGGAAGGGAATGTGAGAAGCTCACAGGGGAATTCTCAAGGCCATAGAGTACCCTCGCAGGAGTGTGTATGCAGCGCGGTTCGTAAATACTAGGGGGGAACAATTTAAATTTTACGCTGAATATTAGAAGTGACGGAGATAGTGCTACTGTTTCCGAATTTTATTTAAAGATCGTAAAACGCACGCGACTGGTGCCGCATTCCCGAGCAATCGGCGAGGACAGTACTGGACAGTACAAACTGCAAGTATCTAGGCGCCTAGCGAATAGTACGATGCATCGTGTCTTTCTAGTGATACCACGAGTTGTGGCTATTATCCAAAACAATGGTACTAGCATGGCACTAGATTAGGCGTACTCTGAAAAAGTGCCCAGCGCTTAACGATGCCGATTGACCGAATCGAGTGACGTAGATAAGTTTTTTTTTTTTTGCAAAAGATCGAAGGGTTCGCACAAGGTTCGCAAGAAAGGTGAAAAAAAAATGAAATGAGGTGAAAACGGTTAACATATAAATTTCTCATTAAATTCAATGAAATGCGATTTCAGCGCTCGTGGAAGTGACATTGAGAATTGAGAATCACTGAGACGCGGATTTAAGTATGTAAGACGCTCGTTTTGTATGCACGTATTTGCCAAAGACTTCGCGGAATTAGCCCAGCAACCCGGGGTTGGTTGCGAGTCGTCGGGAGGCTTGCGCTTTTCATCTCTCGTCTTCAAGAGTGGCCTCCATATTCCACACAAAATTTTCACAAACCTGAAGAGGCGATCAATTTTGTTCGGAGTCTAGCAAGTCATCGATAGCCTGTCCTATTGCAAGTTACGAAGAGCTTTGGTTTGGCTTTGGTGCGTGACCAGATGGCACTCAAGTCAGATCACTACTAGTACTACCTATGGAGCCCATAACTACTTATTTGACTTTCTCATTTTGATAGAAAGAATGTGTTTCAGTGTCGTCCCAGAAAGCTCGCATCATTATTTATGATAAGAAACGTCTACGCTTCGTGTGCACTGCGGACAACCGTAGGCGTTTCGTTTCCGGAGAAACCTTCGACCGTGAAACCCCATCATCACTCTAACCAGATACTAATCTTGACTTCGAAACTTTCTGTCCGCAGTTATCTGATAATCTAGGGACGACGCCGGCCAAAAGCTGTTTGCACCGATTGAGAACTTGCCATGCTGCTCAATGCAATACGAAATGGGATTGCTTGCAGTGTGATGTATCATGATGGCTCAACGTCCGGCGCTCGGTCTTGTACTACTGCTTTTCTCTGGCCTGTATTCGGACCCGACTTGTCACTGGTTGTAACGAAATAGGCATTTGAAACCATAGACGGTCACGACGGGTACGCGATTCTTCTGATGTCAAGTAATCTATTGACAACGCAACGCTTTCAGGATTCACTAGATTTACGATGCCTTCCGATATCCAACCGCATCGATACTCAACTAAGGAGTTGACAAGTCTGCTATTACTTAGTGGTGCTTTCGCAATACCGCTTTGTATGCCGAACGAGGTGAGGATCCTTTGGATCGAATCTTCCTCGAAATGAGGTCGTAATCATATCGCACGGCGTACGTACAATCGTCGCTATTGCTTCCACCCATACACAGTGTGAAATGGCTTTTTTACACACGCACTCGCAGATTGAAATCAGCATTACGAATAGGAGGAGAGGATAAATGTGCACTGTCGATCGTGTCCGAAAGTTTTCGGTGGCAGCGCATCGACGGACAACTATCTGATACGCAGATGGCCGACTCGGATGTAATAGCCGAAAGTCTGTTTGTACGCCTTCTGCGATCTCGTTGATGAGGTTTTGTGCCTTTGCGCAGTTACGGTGAGTATAGAAGCATCCTTCATTCTTGATGCGGAGATCTTAGGTGTTTTTGTCAGTTTCGCATAGGACATTTACGACGAGATTGTAGCAGACGCTGCAAACGACACTGCTGGAATATTCTCATATTGACAATAACTATGGCCACAGCAAATTAGAAGCATCCCCGAGTAGGCTCAATCGTACGTATAAAAGCTCTTGCTTCAGTCTTGGGGTTTTCAACCCAGCACCAACCAGAACGTCCTTAATTTCAGACAGCCATGCGCTCTCTCATAAATTTTATCACACTCTCTTTAGTTGCACGCTCCTTTGCTGCCATTGGACCCAGCGCGGATCTGGTTATCGCAAACGCATATATCCAACCTGACGGCTTTAATCGCTCGTAGGCTTCTTTTGGTTGTTGACCCTCGTCTCACGAACGCTAATAGCCATTCCTTGGTAGCGCCGTGCTTGCTGGATCTAGCGCAAGCTCGGTCCAATTTCCGGGCCCAGTGATCATCGGACAGAAGGTATTCATAATATTCATCTTGGCATTGGATATTTTACGAGCCAGTAAATCAAGGGAGACACCTTTCTTATGAATGTTGTCGACTCATTAACTGACACGACCATGTTGACTAGCACGAGCATTGTACGAGGGCATATTCTTCACACGACGAATTGTTGATTAACATTGATGTTTGTAGCACTGGCACGGACTCTTCCAAGCAGGAAGCGCCTGGGCGGATGGTCCAGCCGGAGTGACTCAGTGCCCTCTAGTTTCTGGAGAGTCCTTCCAGTACCAATTCTCGGTACCGGACCAGGCCGGAACCTTTTGGTACCATTCGCATCATTGTACGTCTCGCTTTTAGAATATCTTTAGCCAGGCTCTCATCGACACCCAGCTACCCAGTACTGCGATGGCCTCCGGGGCCCGCTCGTCGTGTATGATCCCGCTGACCCATATCTATCCGAGTACGTCAAACATCCTCATGAATTGAATGCTATAAATACTGACGATGGCATTTTCTGTCAGATACGACGTAGATGATGGTGAGATGATCGATTCTGGCTTTTTTACCCATTTCTCTATTACTAACTCTTGTTTCTGCGTTTCACAGAATCTACTATTATTACTCTTGCAGACTGGTAAGGCCGAAACCTCACTTATATAACAGTTATCTCACCATAGTCTTCAGGTATCATACCCCCGCTCCTTCCGCTGGAGCTGTACCAACCCCGTCTTCAACATTAATTAACGGCTTGGGCCGCTATTCCGGAGGCCCTACGACTGATCTCGCTGTCATCACGGTTTCGTCGAACACGCGCTACCGATTCCGCCTAATCTCCATGTCTTGTGACCCGAACTTTACATTCTCCATCGATGGTCACAATCTGGTAGCAAGATGGGTTTCTACCCCCTGTAGTCTTTGATTAAACCCCCCTTTAATGACTGCTGAATCAACCCCTGAAATATAAGTACTGATACAACTAAATATTAAGTACTGATCCAACTTTAATAAAACTACAAGGCTAACCCCTGTTATATGATGTTCTGAATCAACCCTGCTTTTTGAAGTTCAATTCCAGCAATATTGAACTACTGATTCAACTAGGATGCATCTCCTGATATAACCCTGAATTACATGTTCTGAATCAACCCCTCTTTTCTATATCTGACTACTGAATCAACCCTGGTATTTTATTTATTGCATCTCCTGATATAACCCTGAATTACATATTCTGAATCAACCCCTTTTTTCCATATCTGACTACTGAATCAACCCTGATATTTAATTTTTTGTAGTACTGCCTCAATCTTTCTTGTCTAGCTATCTAAACCTCTGATTACAAGCCTACTTAAAGATGTATTAGAGTCCTAGATCATGGGTCATAGACTATGTAGTGTAAGATTAAGATACCAGTACTATATTTTATAATAAAAGAGCTCAGACTCTTTTCCACAAGACAAGGAACTGTTTTGATTGGTTATTTCTTTCTGGGGACAAAGACAAAGAAGTGTTTTGATTGGCTGTGGCACATTTGTCCTCCGATTCACAGGTCCGCGCTCGTCAATTTAATAAATTGGTTTATACATCAATATGTAAATAAAACATTGTACTCTCTCAATGGCAGATTACACTGTGCATGCATGTGCACATGTTCAACTTATTTTATTCTCATTCATTTGAGATTCATGCTTCAGACCTTGTCCAAGCCGTTATATAGTTGGGAACCTTCTTTTATCGCAAGTAAGTATCAATATCATAAAACTATTATCCTCACCTTGGACAAACTAAGTCAACTAAACATTGATTTGGGTGTTTGAGTGTAGTAAAGTAGTTATTAAAAGTAAAGCAAGTCAGATTTGATAGTATTCATTTAGTAGACACCACAAGGTCTGTTAAACATGACTACTTGGTTATCTAGTAGTTCACACACCCTGCACTAAGCATCTTAACCGGGCCCACACATCACTAATCCTGAATAAAATTACTCTTTTAGTTTAAGACTATTTAGACATACCAATATAGTCTGTCACAGATCCATAGGCGATCTGGAGCCTAGCATCCTCAAGCTTAATATGAACATAAAATTT
This sequence comes from Flammula alnicola, assembly GCA_015499995.1. NCBI lineage: Eukaryota > Fungi > Basidiomycota > Agaricomycetes > Agaricales > Strophariaceae > Flammula > Flammula alnicola. The sequence goes on along the minus strand of JADNRV010000085.1, from coordinate 217,744 downwards.
ACTAGTCGGATCATAGGCTGAGCAAGTGCAAACAAGAGAACTGTTGGAATACTGATGAGCACATGTGAGCAGACAAGCACATTTATCGCAGCCTTAGATATCCATTCTTATTTTCAGCTAATTCTTGCCAAGCAGGCCCCATTTATTCATAGCTACTGGTACTGAGCATGTACTATTCAACTAGGCAAATGAGAAATGAAGCCCTCATGTGTTTGCAAGGGTCCCTGCAAGGTCCCTGCTGTAAGGAACTAAATACAAATGGAGGAAAACTGGAATAGATTGGGAAGTCGATGCAATGTGTTGACTCTATGGAGAAAATACCTAAGAACTACAGGGTTTACATAGAATAAATGAATAGGAGGATGACTGGAATAAATAGAAGGATGACAATGAGGAAAGGAGGATGACTGGAAAAGTGGAAGAGATTCAGAAAAGATACTAGGAATAAGATTTAGATGAGCAATAAATTTAGAAAGATAAATATAGAATCCAGAATGGAATCCGTATGAAGATTCATCACACCTGCTCAAACCCAAGTGAACGATATGACTCATTCATTTCAACAAGAACCATCTTTCTCTTCAGTTACAGACTAAGCTTACAATACCATAATGGAGACCTGATTGCTTTGGTGCAATGGTGGCATAGTAAAGTAGAATAAGCAGAGTCAACAAAGGCTAGTGGTGGTATGTGGCCAAGATGTAGCTTATCTACAATTGATCAAAGAGAATCAATGGTTATATTCCAAATATAATAAGTAAGAAATGCAGGGTTGAATCAGTACTTCAATACACCAAAAATCCAGGTTGACTTAATACTTTTGTTATACAAAAGTCTGGGTTGACTTGAGACTTTTTAGGCTAAAGTCCAGGTTGACTCAGTAGTTTGATATATTAAAGTCCAGGTTGACTCAGGACTTTCAATACATTGAATTTCCTGGGTTGGGTCAGGACATCCAGAATAGTTGATTCAGCACTTATAAAATGCTGATTCAGCACTTATAAAATATTGATTCAGCACTTTTATAAAGGGGGTTGGATCCAGAGTCACTAAAATCCAGGGTGTCTCAGTACAATAAAACCATGTAGATCAGACTTATAAAAATGCTGTATCAGTACTTGAGATATTAAAAAATGGGGGGTGTCTCAGTACATTTTGGTCTGGATGATCAGCACTTAGTAAACCCAGGTTGAATCAAAGACTACAGGGGGTAGAAACATATTTTGGAATCTGGTAAGTCTTGGATAATTTCAGGGCAGATATCTCGACGCTGATTCACCTTCGATTTAGACCATCATTGAAGTTGACGGGCAAAATGTGCAACCACTTGTCGTCGATTCCATCCAGATATATGCTGGTCAGCGGTACTCTTTCATCCTTAATGCCAACCAGACATTGTCGAACTATTGGATTCGCGCCAATCCCAACGTGGGCACGAAGAACTTTGCAGGTGGACTGAACTCGGCTATCCTCCGCTATTCGGGCGCAGATGCCGTAGACCCAACAACGACAGTATCGCTCACCAACGCGCTCTTGGAAACGAACCTTCACCCTCTCACTGATCCGAGCGCACCTGGAACTGCTACCCTCGGAGCTGCGGACGTGAATTTGAACCTCCTCATCAGTAACACAGCCGGAAAGTTCAGTATCAATGGAGCTTCATTTGCGCCTCCTACCGTGCCTGTTTTGCTCCAGATTCTGAGCGGGGCATCAACAGCTGCTGACTTACTCCCCACCGGATCGGTCTATGTTTTACCAGCCAACAAGGTCGTTGAGCTTTCTCTTCCTGGGGGAGCGCCTGGGAGCCCTGTAAGTCCAGTCTTGTTTAACTCTAATTTCTGAACTCATATGAACGTGACCACCCTCTAGCATCCAATTCACCTTCACGGAGTCAGTATTTTCCCTTCAACTTGTAAGCTCTCTGACGTCGATCTCTATCCGACAGCATGCCTTCAGTGTTATAAGAAGTGCAGGAAGCACGACGTATAACTACGTAGACCCCGTGAGGCGCGATGTCGTCAGCATTGGAGCTGCTAGTGATAATGTTACCATTCGCTTTGAAACGGATAACTCAGGCCCATGGATTATGCACTGGTTTGTCTCTCTATTATTCATATGTATTTTAATTTTCTGATCGTACTGTATGTTACAAACACACAGTCACATTGATTGGCATCTCGAAGCGTAAGATTTCCTTAATTTAAATTTCTGCCGCACCTCACACGGATACCAGGGGTCTTGCCATCGTCTTCGCCGAAGATACATCGACGATTGCTTCGAGCTCGTCTCTTTCCCCTAGTGAGTTGTCATTCTCGTATTACGAACCTGCTCTATAACTCGAGTGTCTTTTAGCTGCTTGGGATAATCTCTGCCCGACTTACGACGCTGCTCCTGTCCAAACCTTCACGTGAACGAACTGGAGTCGCGATGGTCTCGAGATCATGTCTTCTTATGCCAACGGAGAATCAAGACTATGGATGGAGGCTAAAATAATGAGATACAGTGTTTCTAAGTTATCTCAGTATCTTTATTAGTATTACTCCCTGAATGACGTTTATTTTCTCCCAACTTTCGCTGAATAAGATCGAGGCCAGTACTTAGCAAAAAGCGAACAAAAAGCTGGACATAAATGTAGAAGGGAAAGTTCTCACAGCAGCATGCATGGTACGCCTTTTCTGATATGAATCGACAGGCTGCAGAAATGCCTAATACTCGGTCCCTCCTTCAGTCTCCTCCTCCGAATTATGTCATACATAAGATGATGATATCTCGGGAAACTAGAGCTCAATGATTTTCCCTAGTACAGAACTAATGGACTTGCTTTCTTGACTTCTTGGATATAGTCTCTGTCATGTCGCATCGTTTGTAGGACCTATCGAACCAATCAAAAATAACGACTACTTTAACTTACATCACAATACGTCGAACAGGATAGACAACATAGATACCGCGGGAACAAGATGTAGAAAACAACGAAGTATCAAATACACAACTATTAGACTGCTCGTCTGCGGAACAAGACCTCGGCGTTTGGATTCGGGATGCAAGCGGTTGCAACCCACATATCCGCAGGTCGGGCGCCTTCAGTCTCCAATTTAACATCGTAAGTCACCACTGTATGGGCGAGCATTAACTTCAATTCACAGGTCGCGAAGTAACGTCCAGGACAGGCGTGCCGCCCGTGGCCGAAAGCCAGCGATTCGCAGCTAGTCGAGACCATGTCGAACTTTTTCTCCGCCCCGTCGCGCTCTTTCATCTTGACAAAGCGGAATCCATCGAATTTCATGGGATTTTCATACACCTTTTCATCTGTGTGGGGTGTTTGGATGGCAATGCCGACCGTCGTGCCTCGAGGTACTGTTGTGCCATCCGAAAAGGTAAAATCGTTGACTGCAACCCGTGGCATCATGACTGGGAATTGAAGAAAGCGTAAACACGTTATACTTTTCAGCGAAAGAAAGCAGTGACTTACTGTTGGCGATAGGGTGCAGCCTTTGAGACTCTTTAATGAAACTATCAATTTTATGCATTTTGTCGAGACCAGCTTTACTCCATCCTTCTTCTTTGACGACCTCCTCTACTTCTTCCCGAAGAGCTTGGATGTATTCCGGGTATGTGACCAGATAGTAGAACGCATGAGTAAACGTCTGGGAAGAGGAGCTATACGGCGGTTTCTTTTTTGACGTTTGTCAAGATTTAACTCACCATCGACGACGTATGAATGGCAGCAAAATTGACGGTCAAGATGCGGGATGTGAGGTACCAGTCAGTAGCTTCTTCACCCTTCGCTTCGTCCAAGAGCCACGTCAGGAGATCAACCTACGAACTGTAATTAGCGCAGATATCATGGCACGCGGGTAACGGCGCGTGCATACAGGTCTCTCGGCTTGATTGCCCTCTTTTTCGCGCTCCTTTCTCCGAGCTTGGATAACAGGCCCAAGGTGCTTCAGACCATGTCGGATTCTCTTTTGAACATTGGAAATCAATATGTTTACGAGCCTAAACGCCGCTGAAATAAATGATTGACCGCTTGCCAAACATGGAAAGGACTTACGGCCGGAGTATTTTGGGAAAGCCGCGGAGAATAGTCCCTGCCTGGATAACATCGATTGCGAATTGTACATTGAGCTTGACATAATCCGGGTCTCTGCCTATAAAATGGTTTAATTGTCGTTATTTTGAGGGTAAAACTATCCGACATACATAGAGGAGCGCCAACAAAAACACGGTTACTTGCGCGGCCGACGATCTTCATCACAGTATCCAGCACTTTAACACTGGTCCAATCTGTAAAAAAATAGGTAAAGTCAGTGTGATGCACATATACAGACTATATTATATTTTCACCATCAGTCGCAGGAATAAATTGCTTAAAAGCATCTTCGATTTCTTCGTGGACTTCAGGTACAAATTTTGGCAGAGCCCGAGTGAGCTGGGCGCGTATGATAGGGATGTGGTACGTATTCTTGCTGACATTCTCCCCAAGGGTATATTCGACTTGGAGTGCCTGGGAAAGTAAGCGTCGTTTTCCTTGGTGAAGTACGGGTGACGCTTACCTCGTTGGTCGCTATCATGGACGACAATACACTTTCAGGAGCTTTACGCAATTCTTCAATTGCTGCAGGTTGTGAAGCGATGACCATCCACTCCGACATCTGTGGAATCTTGAACATTTTCTTAGGCCACTGAGGGACTATTTGTCAGATTACGATAATATATGAGGTTCTATGCAACTGACTTTATTGATACCAGCATCTACGAGTTTTCTCGCATCGGTAATGAAGGTCAAAGCTCCGAGATACGAAAGGAATGGTTTCTCAGATCCGACAGTTGGGATATGTTTCAACTGAGGATAGTTAAGCCCCATTCATGCAAAGATTGGTGAGACTACCTACCTTCCGCGTTTGTCCTTTATACTGAGACAGTAGGAACCAATAGAAAGCGCTAGCAATTCCAATAAGAATTAGGGGATTATCGACGGCGGGTTGTTGAAACCCTGGTAGAATCGACTCGAGCCTTTCGTACATTGCGGTTGAAGTTGTGAGGCAAGATAGGTGCGAAGTACCACTGGCCTGTTATACTGAGCACAACATCGAAATTGCTGCATATAGAACAATGGCACCCTCCTGTGGCAGCTTCTCTACTGCATTGCGGAAATGTCTATCATGTCAACAGGTGAGAAGTCCAATGTTTGACAGCAAAACCACCGCCCGAGCTGTCACTCACCGCATGAAAGGCCGTGTAAGGTTAAATTGTATGTCCAAAGCCGAAAGCAGGTTTTATCTTTCAAGTCAGACGCTGCCAGACGCAGCCTTGACGAAACCTTGCCATGGCCAGTGGGTAGGCCAATGGGTTACATACTTGACAACTTTCTTGTTGTTCGCTTTCAAGACGGCGGCGGGTTTCGGCACACCCATGTGGAAGGCGCGTCGCCAGTTGTTATGCAATTATTGGCGGCCCAGGTAATGTGGAATCAGATATTTCCGTATTTATTGCGAGCGCAGCGAGCAATCATTCTCTAAGGGCTGGGGGCCCGGACAAATAAAGCCAAACTTTCCGATGCAAAAGTGACCCCATTTTCAGCCCCTGTTGCGTGCGTTATATCTCAATCGTTATTGCCCCTCTTCCTTTGAAATCTTGGGATTGGATAGGTTTTCATGTATTGTATAAACGTATCCTAAAAAATTCTAAGATTTTTGTCTTTCTTTCGTGTTCAGAGGCCTACAAAAATTCCGTGTCTCACGCTATTAGGATGGCGAAGCGAGCGCCCCCGCAGGTATGCGGATACGTAATAGCACTGTGCTCATGAGGTTGCCGGTTATGTGTTACGCCTACACTGAGTGGCGACTTTACTAGTACTTAGTCGTCAAATGATCTGAGCGTTACTCACTTGAGCAGTTGCTGGACAGTCGCATAATATAAATCGCGACCACTATAAGGTCCTAGGAAGCAGCGGATCGAAACTGCGGCTGACGACTGAGCCAGATAAGTATGCTATGAACAAGTATATGAAGAGATACAGTATGTGGAAGATGAAGCAACTCAGCACGCAACAAGCACGTCTCATTGCAGCTGACGGCAGACCTGTAGGATCGATTTGTGGCTTTTGTGCTCAGTAATTCAGAATATCTTGTGAATATCGTTATTACAGAGAAATCAAAGAAATTGCGTCAAGTCACACTGAGCGGCAAGAACGTTGACGAGACATGTCAGATCGTGGGAAGGTTTATGATCCCATTGACATCTCCGAGTCCATCCTATTGCAGTCTGACAATGACCACCTTCCAATCGACCAACATCCATGCTTGCGACAAATGAACTTGTACATTTTTTCCCTCATCGTTGACCAAGTTGTCGCGGAGTTTCCATCCTCGGACGAACTACAATCTTTTTTGAGGGCCCTTATGTCTAACTTGCCAGTCCTTGCGCTGCTGTCTCAAAGATACATATTTCACACAGTGACTCGGACTTTTTCTCTATTACGGCCAGGAGGAGCCTGGAGGAAGAGGTGGACGGAGCGAAACGCGTGGGCGATTTCCTGGAATTCTTGAATATTTCCCTTCGTCTCGCCGACTACGTTCGCGATCTGTGATTTACCCTCTGCCAAGATGTGAAGAGCCCTATCCTTGCATTTCCATCCAAGTTTTCTAGCCTGGCCGCGACGTTTCTCAGTATCGTAACAGTCCACCGATTTAAGATGTCTCCATTTGGAAATGTTTAAAAACATTCCTTCGGATACATTGATGTTGTTAAAGGACTCTATCCACCTCCTCGAGCTCTCCATCCGTTGTTTAGATATAGATACTATGGATACGGCCTCTGCGATTGCCAAAGCTCCGCGGTCGATCCGCCCCCAACTTGCGAATTGTCACATTGATACTTTTTGTGATCAACTTTCGATTTCTCAGCGGGCTTGAAGGTGAATACCATGTTTTCGATGTTACCCATCTGCGCGCGCTCTCCGTAGGCCAGAATGCGGCACCTCGGATGCAACGGAAGCGGTCATGCAATCCGCCTGCCGGATCCAAGTCCTCGAGTACACAAGTGTGTGTCCCAAGCTTTATGACTACTGACTTTGACTACATACGCTAATTACACTCCTGTCTTACCCGCTTGCAATGTGACCTCCGGAGGGTTGGGCCGATTTATTCTGTAAGTATGGGTCCTTCCAAGCACTCCGTATTCTGAAAGTTACCGCACCCGATCTCGAAGGCGACGACCGCTTCTGTGGTTTTGTTGCATCACTGGCGCTTGTACCACGAAACATGAACCCCCCGGAGTCTCTCGCCATCCACATCAACCTCGACAGTGATCTGCCTGAACCAATATCATAAGTAACCTCACATACAGCTACTTTAACCTACACCAGAATAAATCAGACTACAACGAGAACATAGAGATGCCGGGAACGAGAACATCAGGTACACATTCAATGGACTACCCGTCTGCGGAACAACACATTGGCTTTCGGGTTCGGGACGCAAGCGGTTGCAACCCACATATCCGCAGGTCGAACGCCTTCAGTCTCCAACTTGACATCGTACGTCACCACTGTATGGGCGAGCATCAACTTCAACTCGCACGTCGCGAAGTATCGTCCCGGACAGGCGTGCCTCCCGTGTCCGAAAGCCAGCGATTCGCAGCTAGTCGAGACCATGTCAAACTTTTTCTCCATCCCTTCGCGCTCTTTCATCTTGACAAAGCGAAACCCGTCGAATTTCATCGGATCTTCGTACACACTCTCAGTCATATGTGCTCGTTGAACGGCGACGCCGACAGTTGTTCCTCGAGGTACGATTGTACCATCCGAGAACGTAAAGTCCTTGACTGCGACGCGCTGCATCATAACTTAAGGCCCGCAAAGGCATTAGATCAAGTTCGTTCAAGGAAGGAAAACAGTAGCGCACTATTTCCAAGAGGATGCAACCTTTGTGACTCCTTAATAAAGCTGTCAATCTTGTGCATTTTGTCGAGGCCAGCTTTAGTCCATCCTTCATCTTTGACAACCTCTTCTACTTCTTCTCGGAGAGCTTGGAGGTATTCCGGGTATGCAGCCAAATAGTAGAAGGCATGGGTAAATGTCTATAAAAAGTGTAATGTAGTTTCTTTGTCCCCGTTGGCCAGAATTTGACATACCATCGATGACGTATGAATGGCAGCAAAATTGACCGTCAAGATGCGGGACGTGAGGTACCAGTCGGTGGCTTCTTCGCCCTTCGCTTCATCCATAAGCCACGTAAGAAGATCAACCTGCAAAACTTTAGCGGAAAATATCATGTGCCTGACGATGCGTACTGGTTTATCAGCTTGGTCACCCTTCTCTTCGCGCTCCTGTCTCCGAGCTTGGATAACGGGCCCCAGGTGTTTCAATCCATGCCGGATCCTCTTTGGAACATTGGAAATCAAAGAGTTTACGAGCCTGAATACGGTCGAAATAAATGCTTGAGCGCTTCCGAAACTTGGAAAGGACTTACGGTCGAAGCAATCTGGGTACGGCACGAAGAATAGCACCCGCCTGAACGACATCGATCGTGAATTGTACATTGAGCTTGATGTAATCGGGGTCTCTGCCTATGAAGACAATTTAACAGTTGCTATCTTAAAACGAAAGATTCCTGACATAGAGGAGTGCCAACGAAAATGCGGTTGCTGGCGCGGCCAACAATCTTCATCGCAGTATCCAACATTTTAACACTGGTCCAGTCTGCGAAATAGTGCGAAGTTAGTCGTTGAACGATGTAGATAGCGTAGATTGTGTTTTCACCATCAGTCGCAGGAATAAATTCCTTAAAAGCGTCCTCGATTTCCTCGTGAACTTCAGGCACAAGTTTTGGCAGAGCCCTAGTGAGTTGCGCACGTATGATAGGGATATGGTACGGATTCTTGCTGATGTTCTCTCCCAGAGTATATTCGACTTGAAGTGTCTGGGAAAATGAGCATTGATTTCCTTGGTGAAGTACTGGTAGCCACTTACTTCGTCGATCGCTATCATGGACGACAATACATTTTCAGGGGCTTTACGTAGTTCTTCAATGGCCTTAGGTTGTGAAGCGATGACCATCCACTCCGACATTTGTGGAACCTTGAACATCCTCTTGGGCCACTAAGGGAAGATCGGTGAGAATAACAGATGGGCTGCGCAAGTTGCTCACTGACTTTTTTCATCCCAGTATCTACGAGCTTTCTCGCATCGATAATGAAAGTCAAAGCCCCAAAGTACGAAAGAAATGGTTCCTCGGATCCAACAGTTGGTATATGTTTCAGCTGATGATACTTAAGTTGTATCCACGCAAAGATTGGCCAGACTACATACTTTCCGCGTTTGTCCTGTATAATGGGACAGTAGGAACCAATAGAGAACGCTAGTAATTCCGATGAGAAGTAGAGGGTTGTGGACGACGACTTGTTGAAATCCTGGCAGAATCGACTCGAATGCGTACATTGCGGTTGTGGGACAAGATAGCTGAAAGGTACCAGTTTACCTTAGGCGTGGCGTCTGTATAGAGAGAAGAGCTCTCATGTCATGGCTGCTTTGGTATCAACATGATGCTGGAGGTCTCGTGCGTCACTGAAATAGCACACTGGAAGACAAGTTGCATTGATGGCTAAATGACGGCTCGCCGCCGGGCTCGGAGACAATATCCTTAGCAGCACTTGTCACCGCAAGAAAGGTCTTGAAGCAATATTCTAAGGACTCTCAAATCAGGGGTTTGGCTTTCAGAGGGCAATCGGCCAGATAATAGACCTTGGTGGAGTCTTCTCATCAGTACTGAGAATAGGTGAGGAACAGAGCGCAAGCAGAATAGGTTACTTACCCTTTTTGTCGTCGAGGGAAAGTTTAGGGACGGCAAGCTTCGGCACGCCATCCATCAATCGAAAGTCCGGTTGCCGGTTGTTGACCGGCAACTGTTTCAATTCAAGAACGGCGACAGGTGCGCTTTTCAATCGCCTTTCCCAATCATGGCAGACTGCACAGACACGGAATGGGAGAAACTCATCCAAGGGAAGATATTCGAGGTGTTGTCCCCGGAATCTCAGATCCTCGAAGCGCCCGCACTGGCGTCCATATCCACCCCGAGCGATCCACGCTTTCCTCTGGCGATTGACCATACCCTGTTAAAACAGGACGCGACGCCAGCACAAGTAGATGCTCTCTGCGACGAAGCGATTAGATATGGGTTCAAGGTTTGTATCCTCTGGCCTCACTATCCACCCCAAAGTCGTCCTTGATCTCTCCAACCGTTCAATTATTTCCAACAGTCTTGCTGCATAAACGGATTATACGTCAAGCAAGTTGCAGAGCGACTCAAAGGATCCAACTCACAAACAATCGCATGTTGCGTTGTCGGATTTCCTCTCGGTGCCGGTTCTGCTGAATCGAAAGCCTAGTCAGTAAACATCCCATGTGCTTCTCGTAATCTAAAGGACAAACCAGGACCTCTACAGCGAAGCCCAACAGGCCATCAAAGACGGCGCACTGGAAATCGATACAGTGCTTCCCCTTGGACTTCTCGTTTCTGATCCTCCTCAATATGCGCAGTTATTCAGGCATCTTCAGATAATAATCTCGGCAGCAGCTCCCGTACCTGTCAAAGTTATCTTGGAAACTGGGCTAATACCTAACGCGGAGCGCAAGATCGCCGCATGTGTGCTCGCAGCTGAGGCCGGAGCCGCCTTTGTGAAAACCTCCACCGGCTTTGCAGCAGGAGGTGGCGCAACGAAGGAGGATGTCAGCTTGATGCATAGGACAGTGAAGTATAAGGGTGATGTGAAAGTCAAGGCGTCCGGAGGCGTTCGCTCCTTTGACGCCTGCAGGGAAATGTTCATGGCTGGGGCGGAAAGAATAGGAACGTAAGTCACAATCGTCTTATCGGCTGCGTGAAGATTATCATAACGAACCCCTTAGGTCCTCTGGCGTTACTTTGATGAAGAATTCAGATGTTGCTGCTGGCGCATATTGATAATCTGTGTAACCATCCATGCCGGGCGGAGAGTAGGTCAAAACCTGGATGCGTTAGCCGACTTACAGAAAAATTTGGATGAATATTGAATGACCTTTACCTTGATCTCCCTGAAGGTCGCACGAACCAACAGCATATTCACGGAGACGCCGAAAAGTGTTCATTCAACAACGCATACATATGATTCCTTCATCTAGTCCCATTTGACGCGCGAAACGATCTCGTAAAAAGCCTTCCCTTGGCATTCTGCGATCTCCAGCTCACGCTTGGAGGGCTTACGCGACCCATCAGATGCGGAAAACGTTCCAGCTCCCCAAGGAGACCCTAGAAGTGCATCAATCGTCAAGATGGTAACTGCACAAGAATTCCGAAACTCACCTCCATGAACCTCGTCCAGAGAAATCAGTTTCGCCAAGCCTGAGGCATAACCAAGCGGAACATAAATCATCCCATGGTGCGCAAGTGTCGACATAAAAGTAATAGCTGTTGTCTCCTGTCCTCCACCTGGGGCTGAAGTCGACACGAAGACACCGGCATACTTGCCGGCAAGGCTACCGTTAACCCAAAGCTTCCCAGTAGCATCCCAAAGCGTCTGTTTTTATGAGATACTGAATATATGCACAGAAATTGCGTCAAATAGCTCAACATACTCACTTTGAGCTGAGCAGGCATATTGCCAAATCGAGTGGGAATCCCGAACAAGAATGCGTCGTACTCCGTCAAAGTGGCGACTGTTGCGATTGGATAATCCTGTTTGGGCGGCGCGTGCATCTTTACAAGCACCTCAGGGGGCAAAGTTTCGGAAACCCTGAGTAGAGTATATGCGGTCAAATTGGGTATATGCGCCACATTGTTGGCATAACGAAACATACTGATATATATCGGCGTGCGCTCCCTTGGAAGTTATCCCGGCTTGCACTCCTTCTGCCACTGTATCACGCACGTTCAAGTGAGCATGTAATTACCGTCAACTGCGAAACATGAGATAAGGCTACACACTTTTGGCGATGTGTCCATACAAGGAATATATTATGATGGCGATGCGAGGGTTAGCAGACGAGGCCATAGCGTATTGTATATCTTGCAGTTTCAGAAGAGAAATCGGTGGTGGATGGGAAAGAAAGACAAAATGCGGAAACAAACCACCTTTATACTGGAACCATGATTGGGAGAGCTTTCGTAAGCTGAGACGTCCCTCCAAATCCCCCAAATGTTTCGACCGCCTCTGACATTGCACTTTTCTAGTCGAAGTGAAAGAAAGAGGCTTCTCTACCATAGGCCCTACAAGGGTTAACATCAAAGCCTGGCGCCTAGGGCCTAGGGCGCTAAAGTGGCGCCAAAAGAAGCTAACTGGTTATCGCCCAATGAGTCCGATGGTGACGATCAGGGAGTGCGATGACATCATCTCGAGCGGCCAAATTGAAAACACGTGATTGGGTATAAAATGAAGTCACACACAAGAAATCGATGTTACATAGTCTAAAACACTCGTAATCAGTGTCTCTACACTGACCGTCTAATCGACAACCTGTCTTGGCTCTGGACGTCTATGCCTTGGTGGTCTTTGCAAGAACGTCGTAGAAAGCGGCGCCTTGGATCTTGGCGACCTCGAGTTCCAACGCCGAGGGTTGACGCGCACCTGTAGGAGAAGAAAGGGTGCCAGCACCCCAGGGTGATCCTTTGTGACATAAATAAATCAGAACATTGATATAGGGGTAAAAGAGGAATCTATCGTACCTCCGTGGACCTCTTCAAGGTTGGTCAATTGACCAAATGCATGGGAGTAACCCAAAGGAACGTAGATGATGCCGTGGTGGGCCAACGTCGAGAGCGAGTTGAGGACGGTGACTTCCTGTCCTCCACCGAGACCCGAGGTCGACACGAAGATGCCAGCGTATTTTCCTGCGAGTGAACCAGAAGCCCAAAGTGCTCCAGTTGCGTCCCAGAACGACTGCAATGAAGATTAGTCCGGTGTACGACGTCCAGACGGATGGAGTACTACGCACCTTGAACTGAGCAGGCATGCTACCAAATCGTGTGGGGATTCCGAGAAGGAAGCCGTCATATTCTGTGAGGGTGTTAGGAGTGGCGATGGGGTAGTCTGGCTTGGTTGGAGCGTGAAGGAGGGCAAGGACGTCCTCGGAAAGGGTCTCAGGGACTCTGAAATATCGCTCCTCAGCTCAGGAGCAATACAAACATAGGAGAGCTACGTACTGATAGATAGTGGCCTTTCCTCCCTTCGATTCAATACCGGCCTTGACAGATTCGGCCACTGAAATAGAGTCAGAAACGACATGGCAAAATGCAGACGGATGAACTTGCGTTTTGCGATATGGCCGTACATGGAGTAGGTAATGACGGCGATCCTGGGAGACGACATTTTGCAAGTTGCTGTTTGAGAGAAGGGAAAAGATAAATTTGCTGAGGGGGTTGATGGGCGGTTCCTCCAAAGTCCCTGGGGTTTAAGTACTATTCCCCCGCGGTTACAAATACATGGCGTAAGCTAAAATTCGAAACGGAATTTTGCTTAGTAGTTGTTGACTCTAGGAGGCCTACGTGGGTTGTCATGAGAAGAGTTGGCTTGATCAGGAAGGAAAATATCACATTTCCAATTTGCTTGACAAAATTGTTGCGTGATACGGAATCCATTATGGAGCCAGCGTGATCATGATTGGCTCTGCGTCTCAAAGAATACCTTACGGTAAATTGAAGAGCAGGCTGAGCAGCAATGAAAACCCATATGCCGTGGATTGATTGCACAGCCAGGGGACAGCAACGTCCACTGTCCAGGCCTTTAGGCTTTTGTGCAGCAACATTCGGCGCTAATCAGGATCGATCAACCGATCGACGGACTATCGTCACGTGTTTTTCAGTTACACACGAGGGACTTCGGATCAACAATTTTAGCGTCTTTCAATCCTCTCCGAAAGGTGCGATCAGTCGTGGCGAGCATCCATCTAGATAATCGTGAGTCCTTTCACTCTTCGGTGCATATAGCAGTCTATAGCAGTATTTCCCTGCCACATCTCAGCGAGTGTGGTCCAACCTGAGAAGACACATACGGTCCGACCTGATCAAGTTGCGAAGATGGCGTACGGCGGCGGCGGCCGCGTATCTATCCGCAATTGAGGGGGGACCACTGACGACTTAATTGCATAGAATTGGTTCACGATGCATACCTTATCTCAAGAAAAACTCGAACTCGTTTTTTCCCAATGCAGCAGGGCATTTCCTGTGTATGTATTTCCTACTGTTACAGTGAAACGTGCGAGGGGCGGTTCCTGATCATGGTTCCATTCATCCAGTACATTACTACATAGTCAACTTCAGGAGAGTCATCACCCATTATGAATGCTAAGCGCTAAATAGCCATCTTTTATCTTGATATTATTGTCCTGCTTCCTGAGTAAGGATTCTGTATCATCTTTGACTACAAACGGTGGAGCAGTCCAATCTGACCGGAAGCTCGGAAGGTGGAGCTCGGATACGCGTCGAGCACGCCGTGCGGTATAGCGTCGCAGGCAAAGAGTGGAATCTGTCCGACTATGTACGAGACGCGCTGGCACACAAGTGACAAGACCGTGCACAGCCGCTGATGGAATCTAATCTAATCTGTCTAATCTAGCCGAACGCCCTGCCAGATCTCACTGGCACAACGGGGGATTATGAAAATCCATTCGGTGGGCTGGTGGGAAGCTTGTGGCAGGGTGCGGAGAGAAAGGATGCCCCCGCTGAGCAGACGTAGAGAGGCAAGGATTCTTACCCAACTCGGTAACCAGACTTCAGTTGTTAGTAAGTACCTCTGAATATCACTCCTTGATAGATAAACTGACGGATTGAGTGGGGTCGCAGCACTGGATGCTGCCAGTGTTGCATTGGTTGTCCTGGCGGAGAAGGACACTGACAGCCGCAAGAATGGGGAGAGCGAACACAAAGACAGCCTAGGAAGCGCGAGCGAACATGTTAAATTTGTGGGAGTTGGGAGAGATTGTTTGAGTAGTAGTAGAACTGTTGTGTGTTCGAGTGAAGAACCAACTGCAGAATTGTCTCCCTTTTATAACATCACTGCAAGTGCAATCGTCAAATTTACCACTGCGGACGAGACCAGTAACATCGTCAACAATCCGACAGACCGAGGAGCAAGCCGACGAGATAGCCGGCGGTAACCAATCAAAATAGGAGGTAGAAATTTCCTCCCACCGCGTCGATTGGACAGATACAAGGATGGATGGTTTGCGCAGAGTCGCAGGCTCGCAGCATAGTGCCAGTTACTTACATTGGTCGGAATGAGGTCCATTGCCGGGAGTGCCTTTGTGGTCAAAATGTCCCGGGAGCCAGCACAAAGGTATACGATGCACATGGCGAAGTCAAGGAACTTCAAGGCAAAGAGAAAGCTTCCATATTAAATTTGTTGTTTGTTCGACTAAGCAATATATTCGCCAACGTAAAAAGGTATCTGCCGAATGACCATAAAGAAGGTCTCCACAATTAACAGGGGAACTAATGATGTTTGCCTGAAGAGTCTAGACTTTAGAGCGAGGGAATCATGGCTGTCAATCGTGTCAAGATAACCTGTACGCGGTGTGATGAAGACGCGCAGTTGCGATGAACCTATGGGTGCACAGTTTCTAATATTATCGCATTATTTTCATTGGACATTCCTTTGGCTGTACAGAGGGCTTTCGGCGTCCTGTGATCCGAATACTTGACTAGCGGTCCAGTGTATTCCACGTACTGACAGACGTCACTTAATAGACTAGCGAACCTCAGAAGGAGAAATTTTTGGTGTGAATAAATGAATGTGGGGACGCACATGGAATCAAATGAAACTATAAATTTATATCTCGCTCAGCCGATGCGCAGACTTCGGATGCGGAAGAATTAAGATCTTGGGAGGTGTATGTAGCGGTTAAAAATGTGCGTATTCTCACATGTGGCATCCAATATTTCTTGCTATCAGAGACAAGCGACATAGGGGATGTTGCCTATATGGTCTTCTTCATACCCACGTGGAGGTCTGGTCTTCGGTTTTAAACGTTGGAGATGAGAACAAAGAAAAGAATCCAGAACTGCGGTTTTCGTAAGATCTCGTTTCTACAAGAAATTCGAAGTTCATATAAGTGCATGAAGCCTCTTACGACGTGATTTTCAATAAATAGCTCCAGCTGGGAGAGTTCGGGACTCGGAGGGAAGACTCCGATGAGTACCTGCAGCATGTCAGCGATTCGACGTCTGGTCAGCTGTATACGATTGAAATCGGGTAGAAATGTGACTAAAGACGGGGTCATTATTGCTAACTCACAGTATAAGTACAACCAAGGTAAAACATTCCAATTCCGCGATGCTCCACAATCAATCCACTTATTGCCATCGTCGCTCGCTGGGGAAGAAAGAAGAGAGAATGTGATAAAATAAGACTCTCAATTGTTGATCGACGTGAGATCACCCTTGAGCTAAAAATAGATCGACACCAAGTATCAAACTCAAGTATCTCAAATACAATATTCCGTTCAAGATCAACATAAAATTTCGACCGATTCATACAAGGACGTTAAGTACATCCCCCAATAATTCCACCCGAACTACGATCAATCAAAGGTTGAGGTTAACGGGAGTGCAACCAAGAGCAATGAGACCGTTCTACTCAATTTTTCTGTTAGCATTGTTCAACATTTATTATGAAAAACTTACGAAGGAGTCGTTGGTGCAGCAGACGGGTTGTTGAGAGCAGGAGGTGCCGCTAGCGCCAACGACGGTGATGGGAGAGCATGTGACTGTAAAATGAGATTTTAAGTTAATGGACTCTCATTACGGTTGTCGAACATACCACCGACGAGGCCAGTAACGCTGCCAATAGGAATGCCCAAGAGACCGAGGAGGGTACTAACAACGCTCGAGGTGGCCTAGCAGACAATGAAAACATGGTTGTCAGTACATTTGAATATCACTCCTCTATAGATAAACTGACGGATTGAGTGGACTCGCAGCACTGGATGCTGCCAGTGTCGCATTGGTTGGACTGGCGGGGAAGAACACTGGCAGCCGCAAGGATGGGAAGAGCGAGGACAAAGACAGAGGAAGCCCGAGCGAACATGTTGAATTTGTTTGAAGTTGGAGAGATTGCTTTAGCTGAACTGTTGTTCGACTGAAGAATAGTATACTGCAAACCAGCCGCCTTTTATACGTCTCTGCCTACGGATTTTAGAATATATGTATGCCCGTCGATCTGTAAGCAAGGAAAGATCTCCCTAAACAGTGAGACATGAGCCGAAGACATGATCGTGCAGAATCCCACCACCAAAAAACGGGCTCCCAAGCTGTCAAAATCGTTAGCGGCTGTTGTTCACGCCGTGATGATGTATTTAAAGTCAGCTTCCATCTTTCACCGCAAAATAAGATCGGCGCACTCCACTGTGTGAGTCCCATTTTCCTCCCGAAAGCCATACAAAGACCATTTGCTTCTTCCTTCTGGGCAGCATGATCTTCGCTTCTTTTTTGGGATCCGAGATGTAGACTTGAGCGAAAGTATTCAAGTCTCCTACGTTAGGCTACGCTGTGTGATGCCTCTGAATTGATCTTAAAGTAAGACTGGTTGCCTTCAGCTTTCTGGAGACTCGGACCCGGCCGATCTTGATCCGAATAGAAGATAGGTCAGTTATGCACTGGATTGCAGTCCTCTCGGACAAGACAGCACACCCGGGAACTATCTAAACCGAATATTCGAAGGTCTAACACAGCCAATAAATTCTACGACATACATGAATTAGACCGCCGGTGCCAGTGGTCCGTGTCCATTCTTCGAATCAAGATCTCGGAGGGATGGTTAAGAGTGGGATATAGGATGAAGGTGAGCTCTGAACAGGTTGTTATCATCCTATAAATCTGACGATTCTGTTCCAACCCATGAATGCGTGAATCCCGAAGAATAGACCCGGCAGATAATCCGACTCGGATTCGTGGACTCGTCGGATGCTCCACGTCGAAAATGACCTGTACCCAGAACATACCTAGACTACTGCCACGAGGACCGACTGATGATATCTGTCTCGGGAGGTGAACAATCCGAGCTTCTTGACATAAAAAACTTGCCTCCCAGGGATTAATTTAGTTCTTCACTCCGTCCTGAGTTCAGTCGCGATCAAGTTAATATCTGCATATCATTTGATTATCATAGGTAGTTATGTCAGAGTCATAAAAAATAAGTAGATCTGGATATATGGCCGCTTTCCAGCAGATTTCGGGCTTCGTGAGTCAGAAGAAGCATTCTGAATATAGGTGCGGAATTTGAGTCGGTCCAAAGTCCCCAGGTAGGTTATAGGTAGCGCGAGCACGTACCCTCGGCGAAAGCTAAAAATAGAGAACTACTACAGGTACTTACTACCTCTTCAGTTTATGATCTATGATACACTTGTGCATCTACAAAACGTCTCTATGCAAATAAGGCTTCTCTTCAAGATAGTTTAAATCAGGAGTCAAACATATATATGTATTATTTTCTTGTATTTACAACATATTACAAAACTCGGCGCCCCATCCATTTCCGACTGAATCTCTTAGAGGTTGAGGTTAATAGGAGTGCAGCCAGTGGCAATGACACCGTTCTGTTAATTCAAACCGAAGTTAGAAATCATTTATGTATATATGAGGATTAGTGACTCGTACGAAGGAGGTGTCCGTGCAGCAAACGGGTTGGGCAGAGCAGGAAGTACCGCTAGCGCCAATGACGGTGATGGGAGAGCAGGTAACTGAAAAATGAGATTTTAAGTTAATGCACTCTCATTACGGTTGTCGAACATACCACCGACGAGGCCAGTGACGCTGCCAATGGGAATGCCCAAAAGACCGAGGAGGGTACTAACAACGCTCGAGGTGGCCTAGCAGACAATGAAAACATGGTTGTAAGTACATTTGAATATCACTCCTCTATAGCTAAACTGACGGATTGAGTGGAGTCGCAGCACTGGATGCTGCCAGTGTTGCACTGGTTGGAGGGAGTGCCGTTGCGGGGGAGGACACTGGCGACCGCAAGGACGGGGAGAGCAAGCACAAAGACAGAGGAAGCGCGAGCGAACATGTTGCCAGCGTTGGGAGAGATTGTTTGAGTAGTAGTAGTACTGTTGTGTGTTCGACTGAAGAACCAACTGCAGAATCGTCTCTCTTTTATAGCAGTTTGGGATGCCCAGAATATAACAGTACAGTATCGCCAAATATTTTAGTCTCCTTCAGGGACCTGTGGTATCGCTGCATTCAGACTGCACGCCGTAATCTTGAAAGAAAGTTAGAAAGAGAATGGAATCGAGTCTGTCATAAATGTCAAAGTCGACATGATGCGACGTTGCTCTCAGCTCCCCAATTTCGCCGCGACATATGATTGGCTCAACTGCCGTGAGCCACACCTTTCCCTTTCCCACACCGTTAATCTGGGAAATTTCAAATAAATTCTTTCCTTTCCTTCCTTTCTCGCGATGTATTCATTTCTCTGCCTGCTGTAACGTGGTTCCTCTACATTGAAGTATAAAAAATGGATCCCATCGGTAGCTTTTTCTGACACTCGACGTAAGAATAGCATTGCGGGCTGTCCGCCCATTTTTATAAGTCCCCTCGCTCTCTTGTGATCCGAGAAGGAGGGGAACCATGAAGTCCATAATAGAAAGGGCCTCTCAGCAGATTGAATTGTAGATCGGAAACGTCTGCTTTGTGTAAGTTCGACATCCAGAAACAAAGACAAATCTCTTTATCAACAACCAATTATGTGCGCAATGTTCGGAATCTGGGCCAAAATTTATAATGAATCAATCATTGCAACCTGACCTTTTGTCGTGGATGGAGCCTTGGAGGCCTGGCCCTCTGTTCCCCAAAAGATCCCCGACCTTCGCGCCTAGATCTTTTCTAGTCGAGGTGAGAAGTGGTCTAATGAAAAGGTCAAGGGTTTTTTTATTCACCATAGTACGTTCACGGGTATAGGACCTTTGACTGGAAATCTTTGCGTACAAGAACCTCCAACACGTTTTGGTTCCAGTGGACTGACAGACAAGAGCTGTCAGAATCGATCATAAGCTCAAGACGACGAGGATAAAACAGAGAGCACATACAATTCAATCCAACTTGAAGTGGTATATGTAGCGATCACTCGAATTCAACGATCTAGGACGACAACGCGAGGCCGCAGTGCTTGGAAGTGGAGGTGGATTATGAGAACTGAGGATCGAATACTTCTGCCTCCGCGTCGTCGAGGGCCAGAGATACCCGACATCTAGAGCAAGTTGCTTGCCATGAGTGTGCGGCTGTGTGTGGTTTGATTTGAGATCATGATCTTGTGTAGATGATCTACTGGAGTTGCAGTTAGTAGATCAGAGGCCGAGATATTTAGGAGCTAAAAATAGCTCATGGCAGACTGAAATTTGGACGCGAATTCATAAAGGATATCCAAAGCATTCACATATGTTATATTGGATGCTAGAACAAGCGCCCATGTGTACATTACGCTGCCTGGCATTTATTGTGACCCCGTTCAAAATACTACTACACCGAGCACATTCAAAATGGTATCATAACTCCAGACGAAGGGCGTCCCTTAAAGGTTGAGGTTAATAGGAGTGCAGCCGAGAGCAATGAGACCGTTCTACTCAATTTTTCTGTTAGCATTGTTCAACATTTATTATTAAAAACTTACGAAGGAGTTGTTGGTGCAGCAGACGGGTTGTTGAGAGCAGGAGGTGCCGCTAGCGCCAATGACGGTGATGGGAGAGCAGGTAACTGTAAAATGAGATTTTAAGTTAATGCACTCTCATTATGGCTGTCGAACATACCACCGACGAGGCCAGTAATGCTGCCAGCAGAGATGCCCAAGAGACCCGCGAGGATACTAACAATGCTCGAGGTGGCCTAGCAGACAATAAAAACGTGGTTGTCAGTACCTTTGAATATCACTCCTTGATAGATAAACTGACGGATTGAGTGGAGTTGCAGCACTGGATGCTGCCAGTGTTGCATTGGTTGCTCTGGCGGGGAAGGACACTGGCAGCCGCAAGGACGGGGAGAGCGAGAACAAAGAGGGAGGAGGCACGGGCGAACATATTGAATTTGTTAGTGTAATGAGAAAACGCGACTAGTAGTAGAACTGGACTTGTTCGGCTGAGGAATTTACAGAAAAATCGTCTCTCTTTTATACAAATCCGACAGGCCAAGACAGGCCACGACTCCGATACCTATCTGGCCACATTTCAATTCTACTTGGCCTCTAAGAGCTACTCAAAGGAGGAAATTATTTTTGACCATGTGATGGCGAGCCGATCAAGGACATGAACCGAAATCGAGGCTGTCAAGTTGTCAAAGCAGCTGTAGGCTGCCTGATGGCGATGTTTTTTATTCAGCCACCATTTGTCAATGTAAAATGCGATTCAGGCATAAACACCGCATGTCCCCGCACAGTCGCGTTGCAGGTCATTTTATTTACTACACGCTGCCAAAGCCCTGAGTCTCAACTTTTGGCGTCAACTCCAAAACGCGATATCTAACTACGCGTCTCTGTATTTCTTGAGCCAGTAAGCTACCCTGGTGTTACTCCAAAATCCATATTTTGCGTTCAGACGCGTCAGAAAGTGGGTTAAATCCGCCTACATTACCCATAAGTGGCCCGCGAAATGTAAGGCCGACATTGAGGCGAATATCTTGGTCTAAAAATAGTATGATGAGCTTAACTTAAGCCTCTCGGTTGTTCAAACGAGTTTACTCGACCTCCTCTGATCCGATTAATAGATAAAATCTCAGCGGTATCGAACGCTGTCTCTCAACCGAATGGACCATCGGCAGCCAGGTGACTTGTAGATCCGGGATGTACTATCTGCATCCGTCAACTCTTATGTGCCATCTTCAGAATCATGGGGAAGATCTGGTAGGACTAATGCGGTCTTTATGTAAACCGTCTTTGTGGGTAAAATCCCATGCGGGCGTTGGATTTTATCTTAATTAATCATGGTTTATCAGATACTGTACCGCAAACTCGGAATCGACGCCGACTGATGTTTTATCTCCCATTTCCGTCGACGATAACTTATAGAAATGCACTCTGACAGGATTACCAAACTTAAGGAACGCTAAATTCGACTCTTTCAGGGATCAAAGAAGGTGTGTCTATTAGAGCTTCTCGTCCCACAGGCGCTCATGCGCACCCATAACGGGTTAGTTTGAATCTATAAAAACGGAAAGATAAATTCAAGATGAGCGAGACCGTTCTGGACAAGATGCTGCAAGTTCTCGATGCGAATTGCCGTCAGCTCAGAAGAACAGCATTCTTTCCACACGGAAAAATAAACGCTTGGTTCCGAGTGGGAGTGGGATGAACGTACATACTGCGGACAATAATGTCTTCTATCCGCGGAAGGTCGAAAATCATTGTCTCGGCGCTGTGATTTTGCAATTAAAGACTTCAAAAGAGCTGCCGTGATAAGTATTCTACCAGATGCTACAACGGCATGCCCGTCATTGGTTGAGTGTCAAAGGCCACCTGACTGCATATTTTGGCCAATGCGAGAGAGCCAATGAGAACATACCGGGTCGCGGAGTTCTGCGGGTTGGATAAATGCTACTTATCGGAATATGTAGACTGTAACCAATCCCAATCTGATTTGCTTCACCCTAACTCCGCCGTAAAAATAACTAGTGCTGATACGTCTCGCGAGTGGGCAGGTCGTATTCCTAACAGCAAGGCTACCCAGCTCATTGTCTAGACTTGCAACTAAGCACCCGCCTAAAACAAACAGGTTCGACGGAAATTAATACGAAAGACCGCGTGTTTTATCCCAAAGCATGTGCGTGAACCCTCACGTTCAGCATTATGTTGACCTTATGCGTCGAGTGTCTTCATTTGACATCCTGGAGACATTTGTGTCAATCGAAGCAATCGAAGAAGCATTTGAGGCGATGACTTGATGATGCCGAGCACTTCCGCAGTCTGGAGGAACATAAGGTCAACCGACTTACATACTTACAGTATATACAAGTATCATTTCTCTCAGAAGTACGATGCACGGTTTTGTGGCTGAACTTCCCTAGATCATTGTTAGTGTATCAATGAAGTTCGACAGGTTATAAAATACAGCGGTTGACATTAACGGCGTGGGCTCGAGTCTCTTTGGTCTCGCACCCGATGCTGCCTAGTCCTGTGGCGACTGGCACTGGTATTCGGGTGCCTACATGGGTGCCTTACAAACAAAAAAGAAAAGCCGGAGAGCATGCTCTACTCGCCTTCCGCAACGTGCTTGTCGGAGGACTTCATCTCTCACCAAATAAAATAGTTTACGACCTGGATCACCTGTGAAGTGAAGAAGATACTCACCTTCATCAGAACGTGTATGGGCACGACATGAATGATGCTCCACATGAGAAAGTATTATCTTCGCGAAGTCGAGCTCGTGGCGGACCTCGTCGTGAAGCTAAATGGGAGAAACAAAACCCTACTTTTCAGGACCGTCAAGACGGCTACAGCATTCGGAATTTCGCGCAGAAGATTGTTCGAAACAAGAAACAAAGGGAGGCAGTGAGCTGTAAACTTAATCAAGTACCGCCTCTTGCAAAACAACGGTCAACAACGATGAGATCAAGTCTAAAAAAGGACAAGAGATACACAGTCTGTCATCTGTCTTCAAGTTTAGAAACTTACCTATTTTGATTGGGAGGAGACCTTGGTCGACTCCCGCCCAGATTGCGGATGCGAATGGCTGAGACAAAAATGCTCAATTAGTTTCGCCGAGGGATCCTTGTTTTGGTCGCTGACAACGAATATAGCTAAAAGACCGTGGCCACCGGCGGCTGGAGAAGAAATGCAATGTTAAATTGTAAATGTAACGAGGAGACTGCAGGGTAGGTTGCTTATCCCCTCCAGTAATTGGGCTTAGTGAAAGGCATGGGCGTAAGTACTGCCTTTCTTAGTTGCTTGCGGACTTCGACTTCAACCTCCGTCCCCTTCTTGTGCCAGCCCGATTTGATGTATCCCATGGCGATGTTTTTCCCTAGAGTTGGGGATGGGATTCCAGAAGTGACAACCCCTGCAAGCAACGCGGTGGAATCCGAGGTCAGATGGCCGTTATTCAAAATCAATTTGACTCGGAATCACTCACCAAGCTCTTCTTTCCCTGTCGGAGAAAAGATTTTGGCACCCTCTGGAATTATTTGGTAATTGTAAGTGTCGAGTCAGGTAAAATTCCCCGAAAGATTGGGACTTACGGCGGGCTGGGGCACCTTCTACGATCAAGCCAACGCGGCGCCTGGAGGCCCCTTCTTTCAATTGTTGCTGAACGACTTCAGCTCCAATAAAGCCTCCTTTTTCCCTTCTGCCTTTGCCTGAAAAGTACTAGCTTGTCAGAGGTACTCCGCGACAATGAAAAAAATCAAATGGCCTACCAATTACCCATGACAGCCCTGCTTCGACTGGGGTAGTTGTTTCGTCCAGATCATTGCCATAAAGACACATGCCAGCTTCGAGGCGCAGGGAATCCCGGGCTCCAAGGCCAATCAACTCAACAGGTGGCTTTGAAAGCAGTGTAGCGACCTCCACTGTCTGCGATGGGGGTATAGAGATCTGTAACAGACATTAGAACGACGTTACAAGAGGGCCTACCTAGTGGAAACGTCACCTCAAATCCATCTTCGCCGGTGTATCCACCACGGGCGATGTGAAGATTAAATCCTTCGATTGGAACGAAAGCGGAGGTTCCAAAAGTCAACTGCTTGAGGTCGAATGACGTTAGGCTCTGCAAATATGATGCAGCTTCGGGTCCTGTGACGATATGGCGTCAGGCTAGGCTAGACGAGCGAGCGGAACAGTGACCCTTTCCTTGGAGTGCGACAAGGCCCCAGTCTTCCAGCACCTCGTGCTCTACAGGTCCATCTTTCCCTTTGTCACTTGAATTCCACTCCTCAACTTTCTCTTTGAACCATGCCAAGTCTCGGTCCCGACGACCTGCATTGGTGACTACGTAGAAAGCGTCGGAAGCATGCTTGGTCACAATGGTGTCATCGATGATACCACCCTTCTCGTTGAGAAGGACTGAAAGTGTCGAAGAATAGGGTTTCAGAGAGGCAAGAGAGGAGGGCGTCAACCATTCCAAGAATTCCGTAGCCGTCTTGCCCCGGAAGCTGAGGGAAAATATCGGGTAAGTCCAGACGTCCAGAATGGAAGAAGATACGAGTTACTTGGACTGGACCATATGCCCAACATCGAAAATACCAACATTTTTTCGAACGTAGTTGTGGCTTGCAACTGGACACGGAGAATGACCGAACCCGATGGAATCAGAGAAAATGGCGAATACATCGTGCGAAACTCACTTTGTCCAACATCTGCATAGGTCAGGGGCATAGAGTACCCCGCAAAGGGCACCATTTTAGCTCCGCGGTGAACGTGAAAATCATAAAGACCCGTCTTTCTCAAAGGCTGTCAAATCTATCGTCAGCATCGCGAATTCGCGGAACAGGAGAAAGTTGGATGTACTCCTTCCGCAGAGCTTGCATAGCCCCGTCCAAGCTGCCGAATAGGACCTTTGTTTAAGAAGGTACCAGTCCTCCCTCTCAAGACCGAAAGAACGCGTAGAACAGGCATGGCGATCTCCAATGTGATGGAGAGCAGGTGAGGAGGGGGCGGAATTAGACGACTTTATGACCCTAACCCAATGTTCATGTTTTGGCCCTGAAACTCACAGCGCAACGGATATCTGTTCAAGTCATCCTCCCATCTCCCGCCACATCCTCCAGCTATCTCCCTCGTTTTCTTCTTGCATTTCGTATTTTACAGGCCGGAGACATGTCTCGCTTTGTTCGGGCTTCAAAATATCGGTAAGTACGCGCCCAGCGGTCTCGTATTGACCCCTAGAAAATCTAATCGTGGCGTTCATCGTCGGTGTAATATAGCCATGTCTTCGGGCAACCTTCCAAGAAAGAACATGCCATTGAGAATGTGAAAATAACAAATAGTGCTTGGGACACTAATATCGTTTCTGCTTCCGGAGTGAGTGGATTTCGGATGTTGTGCTACGTGTTGTTGACCAGACCAGCAATACCTCAGCGTCAATTGGAACGCGTCGGGCGGCGGCGCCTTCGCCATTCTGCCTTTGCCCTCACCATTCCAGGGAATTCCTGGCTTCCCCCACAAGCTACCTGATACCATCCCGATGGCGCGTAGCCATACAGCTACGGTTCTGGACACCGATTGGTCGCCTCACAACGACTCTATCGTTGCATCAGGAGGAGAAGACGGGAAAGTGATGATCTGGAAGGTTGAGTCCTCTATGTTTGAAGGCTGGGGAACGGAAGGCTGGGTTCCTCAAGATTTTGACCCTGTCCTGCGTATCGATGGCTCTCCTCGTAGGATCGGACAGGTTCTTTTCCACCCGACCGCCTCGAATGTCTTGGCCAGCTCCTCTGGAGAATATAACGTCAAACTCTGGGACCTTGCGAACCCAGAGGAACCACGATCCGTTCTCTCTGGACATGGAGATATCGTTCAGAGTATGACGTTCAACCCCACTGGCACACTGCTTGTGACCACTTCTAGGGATAGGAAGCTGCGTCTTTTCGATCCTCGTGTGGGTGGCGAGGCAGTGAGGATCAATGATGGTCATAGTGGAATTAAGGGGTCTCGTGTGGCATGGATGGGCGATTTGGACAAGATTGCTACGACAGGTTTCAGCAAGATGTCTGATCGCCAGGTTGCGATCTGGGAGGTTGGTGGCTTAAGCAACGTTAAGACTATCTCCCTGGACCAGTCTGCTGGAGTTGTGATGCCCTTCTGGACGGATAACAACATTTTGTTCCTCGGTACGTGGTCCATCATTTCTGTACATTGCTCGCGTCCTGACAAACGACATGTACAGCGGGTAAAGGGTACGCTCTAACTAAATATGTTGTTATTGTCCACTAACGTATAGGATATGTCAGTGACGGTAATATTCGCTACTATGAGTATGAGTCGGACTCGCTATACGCCCTGTCGGAGCACAAATCCTCGGAGCCTCAGCGGGGCATGTGTTTCCTCCCTCGGCGAGCTTTGAGCGTCGCAGATTGTGAAATTGCTCGTGCATACAAAGTTCATGGATCGTCTATTGAACCTATCGCCTTCATTGTTCCACGAAAAGTGCGTTAAACATTCTTATTCGGTTCAAATCAATTGAATTCGGTTCCGTTCTCCAGGCGGACTCTTTCCAATCTGACATCTACCCCCCTGCACCTTCAATCGAACCTTCCCTCAGTGCCGCAGAATTTTTCAGTGGAAAAGTCGCCTCTCTCAAACTTGTCAGCCTGGGTGATGGCTCTATCATCTCAGGCCCGCCACCCAGCGCAGTTCCATCGTCAGCAGTGCCTCCTACTCCGATCTCCGCCTCTGTGTCTTCACCAACTACCATTCAACCCACTAGAACCTTGAGCGTCAATATCTCATCGCCCCAGGCGGTTGCCAAACCCGCACCTGTACCAGTTTCTGTTCCTGAACCCTCTCCTGCTGCACCAGCTAAGAGCTGGGCGCCGCCGCCGCCGGCTGCGCCATCTGCTGCTGAGGTTAAGACTCCAGTTCGTTCGCAAACGAGTGACAGCAAAGTAAGTTCCATTAGAACACAACGTCTTGATCATATGGTTTATTTTTCTTTTTCCTGCCTCTAGCAGGCTGACCTGGAACAGGAGAACGAACGTCTAGAGGCCGAACTGCGCGACGCCCGTGAGAAGATCAGGAACCTCGAGTTGCAAGTAGAGACCATTCGCGCCAATGCGCGGAAAGCCGCCCAAGCCTTGTTGGACGAGTAATTTGCGCTTTGGCTGCATTGTACAGTGAATAATCGGATGAATAAGTGTGTATGTACACGGTGGATGTATCTTTGACAGCTTGTTTTGTGAAATTGGACTCGATCTTTGGAATTTCTTGTTCTCGCCTATTTGAATGAAGTTAATGTCGATGGCTCAATTTGTCTTCAATAGATAACATAGTTTTTCTAAATAATGATACCTGCAAGTTCTGTTTATGGCTAGGAAGTATGTGTATTGAATTCTTCCCTCTCGCAACTGGCTCGTGAATTTAAGCGCCCATGGCTTAGACCTGAAAAAGATGAGAAGGCCTAGCAAACCTTCTCCGCTCTAAATACATCTGTCTGCAAATAGCATGATCCCTCCACCTAACGTTAACGTTATCGACATCGACATCGATCTATGTCTGAACACGTTCGCCATCTGGCGCCTGTCCAATCCATCTCTTGATGAGATTCCGTGTAGTTTTAAGGGCTTTGTGGTCCACCTGACAATGACTCCACAAACTGTCCTATGTAAGATCTATGTTATTCATCGCTCAAAAAATATTGCATAAAAGACCTGAGTTGTAATTAATGATCAGACATCAGGCAGAGGAAAACGAAAATAGCTACTTAGATGCCATAATTCCTAACTTGCCACCAAACAAAAATTTAGGGGAGGACGGACAGCGGCCAGGTGAGCCAATCAAATCCTGGCGAATGCCCGATTGTTTGGATGGGACGTTATTGAACGAGGAAAATCACCAGCACTTAATTACAATCAAATTGCAATGTCCTTCAAAGACTTTTTAACGACTGTCCCTACTTGCTGCAAGTCATCGAAAGACGTGCTGTGATATATTAAAATGCCATGTATGTACATTAGAGGGATTTATTTGCCTTAGAGCATCTTCCAAGACTGGCAAAGCCTTTCAGCACGTTAGAGTCTGGTATGGCCTTGCAGTACCTTTACAATGATCTTATAATTCCCTAAAGAGAGACCTGCAACGAACTACTAAGTTGCCTTATAATGGATCTTATTCCTAAGGCCTTGAAAATCAGGCCGAGTTTTCGTGACAGAAGCGCTGTCTGTAGACAACTATACCGCGATGGCGATTCCCACTTACGATTTCCATTGTATTTGCACCAGATCGCGTGGTCGTTCAAAAAGAACAACTCTTGCGACGCATCTCCAACTTTGCAATCGCCACCGAACCTGTTTGCGTTCTTGTGATGACTACCATGTTTTCATTGTCTGCTAGGCCACCTCGAACGTTGTTAGTACCCTCCTCGGTCTTCTGGCTGCACTCCTATTAACCTCAACCTCTAAGAGATTCAGTCTGAAATGGATGGGGCGCCGAGTTTTGTAATATGTTGTAAATACAAGAAAATAATACATATATATGTTTGACTCCTGATTTAAATTATCTTGAAGAGAAGCCTTATATGCATAGAGACGTTTTGTGGATGCACAAGCCTTGTATCATAGGTCATAAACTCTTCGAGAAGAGGTAGTAAGTACCTGTAGTAGTTCTCTATTTTTAGCTTTCGCCGAGGGTACGTGCTCGCACTACCTATAACCTACCTGGGGACTTTGGACCGACTCAAATTCCGCACCTATATTCAGAATGCTTCTTTTGATTCACAAAGCCTGAAACCTGCTGGAAAGCGGCCTGATATCCAGATCTACTTATTTTTTATGACTCTGACATAACTGCCTATGATAATCAAATGATATGCAGATATTAACTTGATCGCGACTGAACTCAGGACGGAGTGAAGAACTAAATTAATCCCTGGGATCCAATTTTTCGTGTCAAGAAGCTCGAATTGTTCACATCCCGAGACACAGTCAGGTATCATCAGTCATGGATCCTCGTGGCAGTGGTCCAGGTATGTTCTGGGTACAGGTCATTTTCGATGTGGAGCATCCGACGAGTCCACGAATCCGAGTCGGATTCTGCCGGGTCTATTCTTCGGGATTCACGCATTCATGTGCTGGAACAGAATCGTCAGATTTATAGGATGATAACAACCTGTTCAGAGCTCATCCTATATCCCACTCTTAACCATCCCTCCGAGATCTTGATTCGAAGAATGGACACGGACCACCGGCGGTCTAATTCATGTATGTCGTAGAATTTATCGGCTGTGTTAGACCTTCGAATATTCGGTTTAGATAGTTCCCGGGTGTGCTGTCTTGTCCGAGAGGACTGCAATCCAGTGCATAACTGACCTATCTTCTATTCGGATCAAGACCGGCCGGGTCCGAGTCTCCAGAAAGCTAAAGGCAACCAGTCTTACTTTCAGATCAATTCGGAGGTATCGCACACCGTAGCCTAATGTAGGAGACTTGAATACTTTCGCTCAAGTCTACATCTCGGATCCCAAAGAAGCAAAGATCATGCCGCCCAGAAGGAAGAAGCAAATCGTCTTTGCATCCATTTCGAGAGCTCACACAGTGGAGTGGCCGATCTTATTTTGCGGTAGCTGACTTTAAATAGACCATCACGGCGTGAACAACAGCCGCTAATGATTTGACAGCTTTGGAGCCCTTTTTTTGGTGGTGGGATTCTGCACAATCATGTCTTCGGCTCAAGTAGTATCTGTCTCACTGTTTAGGGAGATCTTTCCTTGCTTACAGATCGACGGGCATATACATATTCTAAAATCCGTAGGCAGAGACGTATAAAAGGTCGCTGGTCTGCAGTATGTTCTTCAGTCGAACAACAAACAGTTCAGCTAAAGCAATCTCTCCACCTCCAAACAAATTCAACATGTTCGCTCGCGCTTCTTCTGTCTTTGTCCTCGCTCTTCCCATCCTTGCGGCTGCCAGTGTTCTTCCCCGCCAGAGCGACCAATGCAACACCGGCAGCATCCAGTGCTGCGACTCCACTCAATCCGTCAGTTTATCTATCGAGGAGTGATATTCAAATGTACTGACAACCATGTTTTTATTGTCTGCTAGGCCACCTCAAGCGTTGTTAGTACCCTCCTCGGTCTCTTGGGCATTCCTATTGGCAGCGTTACTGGCCTCGTCGGTGGTATGTTCGACAACCGTAATGAGAGTTCATTAACTTAAAATCTCTTTTTAAAGTTACCTGCTCCCCCATCACCGTCGTTGGCGCTAGCGGCACCTCCTGCTCTGCCCAGCCGGTATGCTGCACGAACGACTCTTTCGTATGTTTATTTTTAATTCATGAATCGCACAATAAGCTTACTAGATGTCTCGTAGAATGGGCTTATTGCTCTTGGTTGCACTCCCATTAACCTCAACCTTTGATTGATCGTAGTTCGGGTGGAATTATTGGGGGATCTAGTTAACGTCCTTGTATGAATCGGTCGAAATTTATGTTGATATTGAACGAAATATTGTATTTGAGATACTTGATACTTGGAGTCGATCTATTTTTAGCTCAAGGGCGATCATCTCACGTCGATCAACAATTGTGGATTGATTGTGGAGCATCGCGGAATTGGAATGTTTTACCTTGGTTGTAGAACCAACGTGAGTGAGCAATAATGACCCCGTCTTTAGTCACATTTCTACCCGATTTCAATCGTATACAGCCGACCAGACGTCGAACCACTGACATACTGCAGGTACATCGGAGTCTTCCCTCCGAGTCCCGAACTCTCCCAGCTGGAGCTATTTATTGAAAATCACGTTGTAAGAGGCCTCATACACTTATATGAACTTCGAATTTCTTGTAGAAACGAGATCTTACGAAAACCGCAGTTCTTGATTCTTTTCTTTGTTCTCATCTCCAACGTTTAAAACCAAAGACCAGACCTCCACGTGGGTATGAAGAAGACCCTATAGGCGACATCCTCTATGTCGCTTCTCTCTGATAGCAAGAAAGATTGGATGCGCACACATGTGAGCATACCCACACTTTTAACCTCCCAAGGTCTTAATTCTTCCGCGTCTGAAGTCTGCGCATCGGCTGAGCGAAATATAAACTTACAGTTTCATTTGATTCCATGTGCGTCCCCACATTCACTTATTCACACAAAAAATTTCCCCTTCTGGGGTTTGCTAGTCTATTAAGTGACATCTGTCAGTATGTAGAATACATTGGACCTCTAGTCAAGTATTCGGATCACAGGACGCCGAAAGCCCTCTGTACGGACAAAGGAATGTCCAATGAAAACAATGCGATAATATTAGAAACCGTGCGCCGATAGGTTCATCGCAACCGCGCGTCTTCATCGCACCACGTACAGGTTATCTTGACACGATTGACGGACAAGATTCCCTCGCTCTAATGTCTAGACTCTTTAGGCCAAACGGCATTGCTTCCCCCTGGACGTCCTTTCTAGATTGGCCATTCGGCAGATACTTTTTACGTTGGCGAATATATTTGTTTAGTCGAACAAACAACAGTTTTAATATGGAAGCTTTCTCTTTGTCTTAAAATTCCTTCACTCTGCCATGTGCATCGTATACCTTTGTGCTGGCTCCCGGGACATTTTGACCACAAAGGCACTCCCGGCAGTGGACCTCATTCCGACCAATGTAATTGGCACTGGAACGCTCTAATGCTGCGACTCTGACCAATCGGCGCGATTGGAGGGAATTTCTACGATTACTTGATTGATTGCCGCCTGCCATCTCGTCAGCTTGCTCCTCGGTCTGTCGGCGATGTCACTGGTCTCGTACGCAGTGGTAAATTTGGCGATTGTACTTGCAGTGTATGGGCAACTGGATGTGTCGCCTTCAAGCGACCGCTTTCGACAATCCCCTCCCGTTATAGTTACCATTATCGGAGCTGGTGGTATGTTTTAGTCTGAGCAACACGGTTTTCTGTGCAAACTCCTTCGTGAGTCTTTGCATCTGTTGGCTATTTTTAGCTCTTATCGGGGCACGTCGGTCACATTTCACGTTTCCCGTGACAAGCGTGACAAAACCACCTTTGACTTGGACCACCATCATGTCAATCGTGGCGAAAGGGACCTTTGCATACACTTGACCCTGAACTGAGATTATCGTGTGGCTTATTGTTAACAAACAAAGAGCTGGCATAAATTCTTCCGATGCCCACAGGAACCCCTCAGAACTCTTTCGTTCTGCCCTATAGGATCCGTGTGGACGATTTCGCGACTTCGACAAATTCCGATCCCGGTGCATCCCCATTGCTTCATCTCTTAACTCACACTCATTCGGATCACATAAATGGCCTATCTGCAAAGTCTTTCGGTTACCAAGTCTACTGTTCTCATGATGCGAAGGAAATGCTCTTGAAGCACGAAGTTTATGCCGAGCGGGAGCTACAGACGTTGGAATTAAGAGCCGAGAAGATACGAACATATTCCCATCTCAAGGTCGATCCCTTTTATCATTCAGATGGCAAGATGTATTATACAGGCTCGAGAGATCTATTGGTCAGTAGCTTTCCTTATCCTCGGATCGTATTTTGACTTCTGGATCAGCGTCCTTTACCCCTACATGCACCAACCCGAGTGGACTTGACGAGCAACGAATCAGTCACAATAACACTTCTAGATGCTAATCATTGTCCCGGTGCAGTGATGTATGTCCATTGAAGTTAATCGCTTTTGAGGGTTACGAACAGTTCTCCACGACAGGTTTCTCATTGAAGGTTCTCGTGGTGCTGTTCTCCATACAGGCGATTTTCGTGCAGAACCCTGGTTCCTCGAATCCATCACTCGCAATCCGTTCTTGCAATCTTACCTTGCCCCCGAACTCGAAGGCGACGACAATCTGAACGTGCAGAAACTTTCTATTCCTGCCGTGAGTCAGACTCTGGAAGCTATCTATCTCGATACTGCGTCTGTTCTGTCTCCATTTGAGGCGCCTACTAAGGTATGTCTCGCTACCTCTCTTTCTTCCTCATTAACACGCTCGCGCGATTTTTAGGATTGTGCAACGTCTGGACTTGTCGAATTAATGAAGCTCTTCCCAGAGTCAGCATATTTCTTCATTAATTCCTGGACATGGGGATATGAAGATATTCTGAAGGCGGTCGCCAGAGCTTTTCAATCACGGGTAACTACAAAATCCATGACCGTCTACCTTCCAAGAGCTAAAAGTAAATGTTACCCAGATCCATGTCGACCGTTACAAGTACTCAATCTACCAACGCTTGTCTGACCGTTTTCTCGGTCATATCATGACCCAGGATCCCTCATCAACACGGTTCCATGCTTGCGAACGCTTCCATCGCTGTCCCTTTGTAGCCGTGGATAACGACTCCAGTTATGCAAATGCAACGAGTCATATGGGCAAACGCGTTGTATATGTAAATCCAGTGAATATGGGATCCGCGACCTGGATAGAATATCTGGAGGACACGAAGGCGCGATTAAGGTCTGGCGAGGAAATCAACAATCTGGTGCGAGCATTAGCTTTCTGCTGAACATCACCGTGTTTGAGCGATTATTACAGCTTGTACCACTAGCTCGGCATTCGACTCTTCCAGAGCTTCAAGAATTCGTCAAACTCTTCCGACCCAAACGCGTCGTGCCCAATACGCTCGATCCGCGTTTAATGAATCTCGACTGGGTGTGCATCGACCGCATGTTTGCCCCTTTTCTCCACCCTTCAATGAGAGAATCAGTCTCCAGTGCCGCCTCACTGCATCTGCGACTTGGCATTACCTCCAAGGACCAACTTGCTCCAGATGCTCAAAATGATGGTGACGTGGCACTCAAGAACCTCGTAGGCGAAGGAGCTGCAGACGCCGCTGAACGTTGGGCAGATCACGGGAAGCTTCTGAAGAAATTGTCTACTCTGAGAGAATATCTTGGAGAGAAAGATAGTAACGTCATCGATGAGCTCCTCGGCATTAGTAAACCCCACGCGGAGGTGTCTAAAGAACCCCTCTCCGATCCCCCGGACGTTCGTATGGCCAACAAAGGAAAAGAAAAGGAAGTGGTGACATCACGCTACTACGGAAAGGAAAGCGATGATGAGACAGATGATGGCTATAGCCATGACGAGCGTGGTAAAACTGCGCACAAACTTTTCGCTGGCTCGGACGACAAAGAAAATACTTGGTGGCCGTCCTCGCAGCCCTCCCAAGAGGAAGAACAGAAAGACTCTGGTTCGAACGTGTTGGATAAGGCAACACCAGCCAAGGCTGGCAGAGAGCCTGTGGGTGACGGTGCATGGCGAGTCAATCGTCTTATTCCCATGTCTTCTCCTGTTCGCCAGCCTCAGCGACGGATCTCGAAACCTCAGTCTGCAACTCCGACACAATCTCAACCAAGGCCCAAAGCTATTTCGAAGCATAACCTCGCCTCTGTTCAACATGACGCGAAGACGAAGGAAACGGGGCATAGTCTGGCATCGCCCATTTGTCTTCTGTCCTCTTCTCCGAGTATCCCAGCCCAAGAGAAAGGTAGCGAGCGTGAAGCTAGTCATGCAAAGAACTTGTTTCTTCCGAGACCCCGAGCGTTGGTCTTCTCGACGCTTTCCGCCGGATCTTCATCTTCCAAAAGTTCTAGTGAACCCACGAAATTTACACCACACGCTGAATCGTCTTCTTTACGCCATCCACATCGGTCCCAGAACAACTCTTCTTTCTCTAAGGACACGCTAAACCATTCCTCTTCCTCTCATACCACGACTATAACAACGAGAAAGCGTTCACGGCAAGATGAAGTGGCGAACTCGCCTCCTAAGCCGAAGAAGCCGCGCCACGAAATCAAGTCAACGCGGCACCACCGATTGTCTAACTCAATCTCACCTATGTCTTCCGGTCCATCACTGCCGCGCAGAGACCACGCCCTCACACTTCCGTCCATTCCTTACATTCCTTCAGAGAGGGAGAAATTGCATCTAAAGCGCATGGATATCGCGCAGCAGCTCGCTGAGGCCTACCCTGATATGGTCGCGCCTTCTTACGCCCAGAAGCGAGCGAGACAGCTAGCGCGCCTCAAGAAAAAGGAGAAGGAACGCGCTACCGCCGCTATGGCCGCTGCCAATGCGTTTAACATATTATCACCGACACCCGCCGTAAATCAGCAAGCGCGATTATCATCCCCTTCTAGTCGGAAGCTAGCACCAGCGCGGACGATCCTTTCATTTGAAACGGTGGAAGACGACGATGGAGGCATGGATTGGAACAGAAGTCGAATGTTGGCGGATGCGCTACGCGAAGATCTGAAGCACGGCCGTAAACCGTCAATGCCTTCGCTTATATGCGCTCAATCTCAGTCGCAAAGTCTGGATACGAATTAGATTAAGAAGGTTACGTATATGCTTGAAGGACTATAATGGTGGTATTATTATTCCTATTTATGCTTGCTATTAATGTAGGGAGCTCAGGATATGGTTAAGTATTAGCATAAGGAAATCATGTATCGCGATAATCGACAGAAAAAGAAGAATGACTACGATAAATTACCAAACGGGATCCTGCTCCGGAGCTCGATTAAGGCAAATTTTGTACTGGGAGTCCGAGATGCGCCTGATTCATCTGTAAAAAATGAGCTTGTCGCCAATCATCTTCCTCGCCTCGTCGAACAGTTTTGGATCACTGCTGCGCTTCCAGAACATTTGAAAGCTGCGCTGGCGGTCGTAGACGAGCATATTCGCTGCCTGGACGCTGGACAGCGGAATCTGGAATTTAGCGAGGAAGATCTTCCCGTTGTGGGTGTCGGGTGGGGGTTGGTCGACCTTTGCCGTCGACATCCCAGGTGGCTTGTGGGTGGAGTCTAGACGATTGATGATGGACCGATAAGGAAGAGAAGGCCCGCATGTGGTGATGGTTCGCCAGCTGCCGCCTTTCAACGAACGGCAGGTAAATTTGTGGTTTTTCCAGTCGGCCGTTTGACATTCTGCGCACATTGGTGAGAAAATAGCAAAAGGGAGGGAGAAATTTGACAAGAAACACCTTTACCACAATATACTACAGATAAGCACTGCATACATGTGCTGGTGATTTTCTTGCCACAGAACTCGCAGCCGGAATTAGCAGTGAGGTGCCCGAGGTTGCGCATACCGAAGGGACATAACGGAAGAATGAAAGAAGCCTGAATGCGCAATTGCTTTCCTCCTTTCTTATCGATGAGTTCTTGGTGTTTAGGATGAAGCCTCTTGCCGTTCTTCCGAAACAGCGCAAGCCATGTCCGGCGCTCCAGGTCGCTGATGGGGACGGTGACGCGGGAGTCTTTGTCGGACTGAAAAAGTTCGAGATGGTCTTGCATGGACTGCTCGGATGTAGGGATGAGTTCTTTGTAGATGAATAAAAAGAGCGGCACGCCGTCTTTGACTGTGTATACGTCTAGAATCTAAACACGGATAGGTGGTTGTAACTGTGTCTGAGTATATGCGAGTTTAAAAGACAACAAACCCGGATAAATATTCCCCACTGGTTTTGAGGACCCTTCAGGAATACATCCTTGGAGCTCTTATGGCAGGCATATGCGATACAGTCGATCGTCTGGCGCATCGCCTTGAAAGTTTGTTCCTTCAACAGCGAGTGATCTCCCTTCTGTGGCTGAACCATCGCTCCGAATAGCGTTTCGGACACATTCTTTCATCGTGTCGCTTCGAATATCGTTTTATTCGACGACCAAATTGGAAATTCATGGGATCCACGGGTGTCGCGTCGATGAGTTGCGAAAACTCCTGAGATGTATCAAGGGCTGTCAGGACGCGTTTGTGCAGATTTTCATCAGGGATTTTCGTGTCTTTTGCGAGAACAATCCCCATGGAAGCGAGAAAAAGTATGAGATCCTCTCTAGAGATATCTTTCGAGGCCATTGCGAGGTCAAAGTACGATCACTGGCAAGACGAGAAAGATTTGGTTAGTGGTAGCGCACTCGTAAGAAGCTTTCAAGTTGCTCTCCATTTTGAAGTTCACTTTATTTGGCCTCTGAGACCAAGAGGTGGTGTAGTCTCGTTGACCAGCCTCTCGTACGGAGAAGATAAGTTAAAGACGGAGTCGTTCTCTCGTAGAGGTGGTGAAGATTCACTTGATGAGGATTATATAATATTATAAACTGAAGTAGCCAAACATGGACAAACAGGATAGCTTTTGCGGATGCGGCAAAGCCCGGCACCTTTCGCGTCTTTCTAAGTTTCTTTCCTCGTCGCACGCGACTTCCACGACAATTTACCAAATGACCGCCAGCTTCCAGTCTCTTCCGCGAGAGATTGTTGACCTTTTTATCGACCAGCTTCATGAGAACGATGACGAAGCTTCATGGAAAGCTCTTCGCGCCTGCCTTTTGGTGTGCAGAGCGTTCTGTCACCGGTCTCGCTACCATTTGTTCAGGCAGATCAACCTTTCCGGCAAGACATCATCCAAAATGTCTCCAAGATTGCACTCTCTCCTTGAAATAATCAAGCCAGCTTCCGATGGCGAGGTTGGTGGCATTGGGCCTTATATCAAAGCTTTCGAGATCATTATAGGTACATTATGCATTTACCGAGTGCTTCCTATCATGATCTAACATGCATGGGTTTGTTTAGACTCAACTGCAGACACTGCAAGCGTAGATTACGCTACCCTTCTACACGATTCAGACGGTGTTCTTGGAAATGTTATCGAAGCTCTCAGCAGTCCAAATTGTGGTGTGCGTAAATTTTCATTGGCCATGAGCTCCAGCCCTCCGGTCAAAATCGGATTTGTCAACTGGGCGGATCTAAGCCTTGCTTTTCAAGAATCCATTTTTGATATCATCAAATCCCCGTCGCTCACCTTCCTTCACCTCGGCAACATATATGGCATGCCGTCCAACTTTCTGCGCGACACGAACTTGGAACATCTGCATCTATCTCACACTGGATTCTCATCGTTGACCGATTCCGGCGAGCCCCAGTTAACTCCTTCGGTGATAGGATGTGTTACGATGAACCCTGCCGATTGCCTCGATGGCATTGCTGGCGGGTATTTATCTCATCTCGCCCGCCTCTCAACATTTACGTCGACGATTTTCTCAGTTGAACACATGGATATGACCTGGGAGGCGATGATGGCCTCTTCATCTTCCATTGAAGCACTTCAACTCGATTTTTTTGGTGAGATAGCTTCTAGTTCTTCAAAGATTTACTAATTGGAACGCTGTAGAAAGGTTTCCACCACCACCTAAAGCCTTCGATTTTGGCCGAATGACGAAACTGCACAACCTGTCGCTGACGCATACCGTGAAGATGCCAGACGAAGAAGTGGAAATCACAACAGCTAGGAATTTTGAAGAAGACGTGGAACACATTCACACGTTGCTCGACACACCCACTCCCGCGACCGCCCTCAAGAGGATGGATATCATGATCACGTCGTGGCAGATCTTTCCGGATGAACATTTCTTTGCCGTTCTTCACAGCTCGTCGAAGTGGCACATGATCGACGCGCTTTTGACTGGTCCAAAATACCCTTCGCTTGTCGTCGTAGACCTCTTTTTGAGTTTGCCGATGCTCGTAGAGCAGGTGCGGTCCTTCGACCAAAAGGCTTTCAAGGACAAGGTGTCGCATTTTTTCCATCAGGTGTTACCATGCCTCAAGGCCTCAAAACGCATTAACCTTAGACTTGACGTCCAAGTGATACTTTTCGGATGGGGAGATGGTGATGTTGCTACCGTTAGCAACGATGGGCAAGAACCTGTGCCTGTGACATCTTTGACTTGAAATTTTCAAGGCCAGTATATGAATTGGTGTGCTTTCTTTGCCCTTCCTTTTAAATCCTTGTATTCTGACCTTCTTAACAACCTCTAGTCAGGTCTCCAAAAAAAAATCCAATGATCTGCGAAGATGAATTGCACGTGATTATGATATTTGTAAGCCAGCTCGGCATCGATAGGTGCTATGACCGCATTATGAAACTGTCAGCCATTGACCGTGTGGGAAGCTGTTGTTAGCACTGCTCTTCTCTTGCCACGGTATTCCCCAAAGACCTCCCTGATCGGCGTCGAAGCAGTCAGTCGCTACCCTGGTCCTATAGACTTGTCGAACTTATTGGCTGATCTTATTGCTGTTGTTTTTCAGGACTCTGGAGATTCTCCATGTTGTCAACAACCACCTCGATCTCAAGGTCGGGTAGCAGGCTCTCATCAGAGAGCACTGCGACCGACATTCAACCATCATCCAAACCTCCCGTTTTATTGCCAGAGATATGGCTGCTGGTCATTCCCTATCTCAAAACACTCGATCTGCAGTCGATATCGTTGACATGCTCGACGTTTCGGTATATGGCCCAACCGCTCCTCTTTTCGGTACTCGATGTATCGCCCTTTCTTCTCTCATACAACGCCGAGAAGCCTATTCTTCGCCCGCCCAAGTACCTTGATCGATTCGTGGAGAGGTTGGAGTACTTCAAGCTGCCGCATATCGTGCATGGGGTCCATCATTGTTGGATATCGCCCTACAGTCGGTCTGGGTTTCCGAACCGGAATCAACAAGACGATCTGGACCCGAATAGCATCATCGACGTAGCACTAGAGGCGTTGCCCCACTTTCCGAATCTATCGACGCTATCCTGGCATTGCATCGATATCACACCTCAGTGGTGGGACAAGATCCAGTCGCTGAATATCAAGAACTCTCTGGCTGAATTCATCATCCATCCCCCTTTCTGTCACCTCGCCACTACCTTCGATTGTTCACCTCGATCTGGACCAATGGCCTTGGGAAGGAAGGGTGACCGACCACGTTTCGATACACGAAGAACGGACCCATGGCGTCGATGAAATTGCGCTCCAGCATGTCATCCAGCCGAATATTATCCAGTCCATTTCCGTCCCCAGGGCCGACACCGCATGCCATCTATTTTCTGTTCTTTCACAGATGACATATGATCTTCGGTCATTGAAGATACCCTTTTCCTCCGTCTCCGATCCCAGTTTTATCCCCGCTCTGGAGCGTTGCCCCAGCCTCGTTTCCCTCTGCATATTTTCGCCGACGTCAGATGAACGATCACGTGATGTCCAAATCGAAAATCTCTCGAGGACTGCCCTCCCATCTCTGACGGTGTATGAGGGTCCACATACCCATGTGCTGCAATTTTCGCACCGACCATTGGAGCGTGTCGTGTTGTGGGGATTCGACGATCGACCATCGGTGTGCAATCCGGAAGCGCTGGTAGATACGTTAGCTGATCTTGCGGAGACGAGTACCGTCAACAGCCTCCGGAGCTTGAAAACGATGGTGGTTGACATCACCAATGACCTTTTGGAAGTATTTTCATCGTTTACGCATCTGGAGAGCATCATTATCCAATCGCAAGATAGCTCGCCTAGAGATATGCCGATCCCTCATCCAATCAAATCAACCATCGCTGTTACAGTAAGTACCTCGATCCCCGTCCTCCGAGCGTGCTATTAATGTCTCCATCCCCAGTCATTATACAACATGATGAACAAGATTTCTCTCCCACCAAACGTAAAATACATCAAATTTTCTACACGTCTCGGCAGCCCAAGAATCGACCTGGCGGAACAGGAGCACGAAGCAGCGTGTTTTATGGAATCTTTTGCAAGTCGGCATCCCAGGATCCAACACATGGATATTGACTACGGCATCTATTGGACGGGCATGTACAGTGCCGTGTGGGGTCGGATCAGAGAGAACAACGAGAGGAGCGAATCGGGTGTGGACCACATCACGAGAGACAATACGGACAATGGGTATTCGTCCAAGTCGTCCTCCAGGCACTTCGTTCTCTCGACGGTGGTGTCGACGGTGCACCCGCTTCCTCTTGGAAAGTTGACGTTTACAGAACATCGGAGGACCATTTTGTTCGCTCACGATACGTCCGGAATATTGTCGGAGGATGATGAGCTGCATGCTATGGGCGAGAGGAGGTTTTGGATGCTCATTTGGACGCGCTTCAGGAGGTTTTTTGGCAAGCCGGACACTTGAATTATTCGGCTAGGGAACAGTGGCCTTCGTGCGATAAAATATTCCATACTGTATATTCAATATTTCTTCTCTGCTCTTCCCATCACAATCTGTAGTTTCTTTGTCGAAAACCACGTATACCGTTATCTTTGTTCTTCTCATAGCCCCGGTGCCGGAAGTCCGTAACCGGACAGCGGCCCCTGTCTACCAAATCGCCACTGGCATACATAAGTATCGACCTCAGTGCTTCCTCCTTCTCCCAACCTTCTACAAGCGAAATTCACTGCCCTTCCCCCTAGGCTGTGTAGCACAATCCGAAATTCGTAGCCTTTGAAATATCCATGAGTGGCCAACTTACCACGAAGTTCGGTCAGGTACAGGGATCCGAGGTGAGTGCTGCTCGTAGCAATTCAAGATCGAAAGTGCAATCCATGGAGGATACCATGTATACTGATTCAGTTGTTTTTGAATTTTTAGGAGACTTATCATTCTCTGTTCGGGCACAGAGTAGTAATTCCCAGATTGAGTGACCGTCCGCCTTCAACTCAACCTGAGAGTCACCCGAGCCACTTCCCAAATCGAATAGGCATAGCCTCCCTTCCCACTGAACTTCTTCTCTGGATCTTCCACCTTCTCTCGTCTGCGGCGAGGCGCAACCCATTCCCTTTAAAACACTACCGCTCCCATATTTCCAGTCCTCATCTTTGCGACTGCGACCAGGCATGGTCGGCTGAAGACTTTCCGTCGCACTGCACTCTGTTCCCATATGCACATGCACAAGTGTGCAGGCACTGGAGGGACGTCCTGTCTCTTCAGCCCACTTTCTGGACGAGGGTCATAGTTTCCAGAGGTCCAGGCGAATATACCCCACCAGAGGTGTTGGAAGAATATCTGCGCTGGTCTCGCAACTTGCGAATTGATGTCTATGTGGGAAATGTTCAGTATAAGCGCCATTATGCCGATGAGCGCGACATGATTGACCGGTACACGGATATTCTTTTTCCTCACATTCATCGATGCAAGGTTATCGACTACGAAGTCCAGTACGCCACTTCTTTACCCTGTTTAATTACACAACTTCATGGCATTCCACTCGACTTGGAATCTCTCAAGCTGAAGAGCGAAGAGACCCATGATGGTACAAACCCGCCCGAGGTTGACGAAGAGTATGCGGACTCTGTCTCCGCCATTGCTGCTGCCAATGTCAATAATTCAGGATCCCAACCGTACCTCGATACTCTCGCTCTGGACGGAAGAAATTTCATACTTGCATGCCAATACATGCCACAACTTATAAAGAACGCAGGAAGCATCGTGGTGCAGAATTATCGTCGCTGTCTCTTCATCCACCCCGAAGCGGAAGGCCTGAGGTACACGTCTCATGACGTCCTGCACGTTCTCCACGGGAACGTGCGCGCCAAGAACGTCGAGTTCAGCAACATCGATTTCATACCGCACCAAACGGTCATACCGCAGGGACACCTACAACAACCCCATTTTTTCTTGCGGATGCACTACTTGACTTTCGTCAATGTAGGCATCGAGCTCATCAATGATATCTCGAATGCGGCGTCTTGGCTTCATTACACCTGTGTGAAGCTCGAAGCGTGTGACATGCAAGGCCTCAGGAGACTAGCGAGCGATGCGACATTTGATTTCGGCGACGTTGAGTTGAAAAATATGAAAAGGGCAGATATATTTGGCTTCCTCTCGCGATGGAGGGGAAGCAAGCTCTCCATCCGCGACTGCCCCGAGTTCACAGACGAAATCCTGGCCTCCATGGGTTGTACTGCTCCAACCAAAGCCCCAGAGCTAGGTCTCACAAGTCTGAAGATCCACGACTGCGATAACTTCTCTGTCGAGGGTCTGAAGCGGATGATCGCGTCGCGCCATGAACACTTCATCGCTATGGGGAGC
The DNA here is from genome assembly GCA_015499995.1 of Flammula alnicola. Taxonomy (NCBI): domain Eukaryota; kingdom Fungi; phylum Basidiomycota; class Agaricomycetes; order Agaricales; family Strophariaceae; genus Flammula; species Flammula alnicola. The sequence goes on along the minus strand of JADNRV010000085.1, from coordinate 174,290 downwards.
CCCAACCAGGATAGTATTTTTGCCCCCACTACACGAATCGTCCCTTGGGTAAGCGTTACCGGAGCAACGCGACCCATATCTGCCAGCGACATGCGCTGGTTTAACGAATTGGCGGGTCTCTCACGATTTGAATGGCAGCTGTGTCCCTCTGCTATGCAGTACGTGGATTCTGACCTGTCGATGGATCGGATGTCCGACATGGATTCGGAAGGGTATTTGCACTTGCAGGAGCAGGAAGCATTTGAGGCCTTGGCAGCGGAACCATACATAGCCGAGGGTCTGATCGTCGATTGGACCACGGAGAATGTTGAAGACTTGGAGAAAGCTGATGAAGGTGCTCGCATTCGTGACTCTTCGGAAGAAGAATCGGACGAGGAAGAATCGGAAAAATCGGACGAGGAAAAATCGGGAGATGAGGGAGAATCCTTGGGTGAAGGGGAAAAGGGGAGTGGATTACAACTCGAAGAACCTTCCTCTGGAACGGAATTAGCTCGATGGGTGGATGAAATGTTGAATTATGATAAAGATGGTTCCATGTAACGCATGGGCTATACGAGTATTAGTAGTTCGAAATTCGATTCAGAGATTCGTGGAAGGTGCCTCTTAATCTCTGCGTAAAATTCGACCTCGACGCCACTGGGGGTAGCAGACACATTTGGAAAGCACTGTTCTCGTAGAGTCGAAACACTGGAGTTTGTCTCTGCGCTCATGCGCATTTGAGAGAAGCATTGGAACCGATAATTGGCGCAGGAATGCAAAAGCTACGTTGTCCGGGACGAGTTCATCTAGCTTTCTGCACCTGTTAGGTATGGAATTAGGCAGATAACTACAGATATTGATCTGGATGGCGAGGGACTCCAGGGCGTTCGTGCTCCCTGATACTAGAAATGAGAGTTCTTTAAGAAAACCCCAGAGGGGTTGCCAGGGTCACCATAATGGGTTACGAAATCGGGTGTGGTAACTTTCAGACTACGAAGTGTCTGGAAGGACAACCCTCCGAAGGTCAGATCGCCACCAAGCGGGTCAGGCAGGACTATTGCAACTAGAGCATATAGTCAGAAGTTTGATCAAGAATATTTTCGCGTTGTGGATATCTGGAGGGAGGCCTTGGTGTACGGGTGCAACCTGGTCGCGCTTTGACTTCGTCGACTGTGTGGAGTATTTTCAAGAGTCGGCGGCCTTCTGAAACGCGATAATTCGCCATGTGCCACCCTTGTGAGAACGGCAAGTTGCTTTATGGTTTGGCCAGTCTTACTTATAGCATTCCTACTAGAACGTTGTGACACAAATCGATATATGAAAATTCTCAGAACGCACCTATACTGCAGTACGCAACGGAAAGGCGCTGCGCACACGACTGATGTTTTCCCCCCCAAACTTGGCAGCCTGCGTTGCTCATCAATTTACCCAGGTCACGGGCGCTAAGTGGTCCCAGGGGAAAGGCAAATTACACTTTTAAACCTAGCTTGAGAGCTTTCTTCTTTTCCAGAGGACAGAACTCGGGTGCAAGGTGCTTAGAAATACATGAGGAAGAGTTTGCTTAGTTGTCGGCACAAGGACAACTTTGTCGCTGTCATTGAGGTCATCCAATTAGTCAAAGAGGGTTTCAGTTGGAGTAGGATGAATCTCCTTGTAAATGATGATGAACAACGGGATTTCTTTGATTTTGTACACCACCTACGGCAACCAAATTGCGGTTAATCGAGAAAAGCAGAGGAGATGGAAAGTAAATCCCACCCAACACAAACTCCCCAAGCCTGCGATTTATCTGGAAGACAAAGGCTTTTTCTTCCGAGCTCAAACTCATGAGAAAAATCCATCACAATCTGACGCATTTCCTTGAATGTATCTATCTTGTCGGACGAGAACCCCTTGGGTGCATGAGAGGTCATATTTCTGTATGCCTCCGATACATTTCCTCGTCGCGCGGTCTTCAGTAACGGCTTTTCAGAAGGCCACAGCTATGAAACTCTCGCGCCACGTCGAGGGCGTCTGAAAGACGTGTATTGAGGTCTTCATCGGATACTTTGGTGCTTGTTGGTAGAACTACGCCAATTGAGGCCAGCAATATCAGGAGATCTTCACGCGTGAATCCAAAGGTCAACGGCTCGGCCGCTCGTTGGAGTTTGACAACATCAGTAAATCGTGGAAAAATTGGTATGTGGTTGTGGCTCCGACAACCCGGTGGCAGTGTTGCGACTTCTGACAACGCCAGATATGGCATTATATCTTGGTTGCCGATATGGTCGAGACGTTATCGGAATGTACTCTTCTGGTCAGATTTTTGTAAGCTCATGTCAATCTTATAGATCCATATATTGCCTCTCTCAGAATGATATGAAGGTTATGAGCGACTGATCATTATTAGACATTAATTATACTCAGTTGCAAAGGTAGTACCAGCATTTCTGGGGTCATGTAAATGCTCGTCAGTATGATTGAATTTTATAATGAAGTTTTCATAATTGCCAGAGGATTGCGACTTTCCAATCAGTATTTCAGGTTGGGTATGACCTCTTTGAATCTCGCCAACTTGAAGAAAGCCTTCGGCGGTCCATTTATGGACGAGACATCCGAGTCGCGCTCCGAGGACCGAGCGAGGTCAGAACTATTTCTCCCTGTAAGTCTGTAAACTCACAACTGCCAGCAGATATGAAGTCAACCCAAGCATCATCCTTATGCCTGCCTTATTCTATTGCAGAGCCAGGTGGCAGTGCTTGGAGTAGATTACTGGACATTACTGAATGTTGAGTCGCGGACTTAAGAATCGGAGTCGGGAATGACGGATACAAACAAAATTTAAATTACTCCCAGTCCTTAGAACTCATCCAGACCCCTTCAAACCTCTTCAAATCAGTGCAAGAATATTTCTGTCAAGTCGTAAGAGGGACTTAGAGAATTATTGAGGGAAACCAGGCACGTGCACATCGACAATGGAACGGAACGGAACGCGCTAAGCCGGAGATCATGTGAACGCATTCAACGGTCGGAAAAGGAAATTGATGTAAGTTGATTCGTTGAACTTCGGAATCGTTGCTTGCCTCCCACCAATATGTTCTCACTCCCCCACCCTCGGTCTGCTGCTACTCTCCCCCAAGGTCACTCACTCTAGGATGCGAAAAACCTATATAACAAGAACCAGAGAACTCCTGATCGAGCCCGTCTCTCCTCCTATGTCGTTGTTGGGCTTGCGACGCTGACGAGCGCCCCAAGCCCAACTCCGACATTGGTTTGGTTCATGGATGGTGGAGATGGCGCTGACGGGCGTACATCTCTTCCATTCATTGCCACTAGACCGCCGCAGTCAGCAGCTCTTCAGTTTCTTTCACGTCGTCGGAATCGTTGCAAGTTGCCTCGTTTACAAGCAATTGGTATGTTTGTTCTTGGATCATCATTGTCTCCTTCACTAATCCTTGTTTATTTTAGAGCTTCCAAGTTTTCAACAAGCTCGTCACTTTTGTGCTCGAGCCACGCACCGCCTTGTCATCGAGTCGTCTTCAAGTACAAGCTTGTTGTATCTTGAAGCTGGAATTATGGGTGCACCTCTGGTACATTGTCGATGTCTCGTTTTCTTATTTACCGTTCCAATCACATTCATAGCAGTGTCCATTCTGTAGAGTCTACTCTCCAGTATTGTATCAGTAGTATTGAAATAAATCATATTTGAAACCTGCTACCATATTCTCGAAGCGACGCAAGCAATATTAAACCGATGGAATAGCGTTGCATTGCCATTACAAATGCTACTCAGAAATACCTAGCAATACAAGGCCTTGAAATGCCTTCTCAACCTTACAGCAGTGACACATTGCTATCGGAATGGCAGCAAAATGGCGGCAAAGATATTAAGGAGGGGTGTCGATGTATTGCCATTGTAACGGATGCTGCCATATGATTGGAAATTATACCGGTGACATGATATGGCAGCACGGATATTCCCCTTATAAGGCATTACACAAATTTCCACAATTTACTGATGAACGCTTGGCAGAAAGTCGCGTTGCGGCGTGACCGCGTTACTAGTCACGCGTATACGTGACAAAGAGGGCCACTGAAATGGCGGCGCCGGCTTTCCTTTGGCTTTCCCTCCCATGTGCCAGCATGTGCCACGCTCATGACCAAACGCAGGATAAGTATTTAATGGACCACAATGAACCATTTGATTCCTTTATTTTCCCCCCGGCGGCGAGCCACCCTTCTCTTCAAGAATGCCTGCTTTTTCGCGCCCTACGTATACAGTTCCGCAAGATATTATCGATTGCTGCATCGACGAACTGGTTAAATTCGAAGACCCGAAAGAGTCTCGAACGGCTCTACGAAACTGCCTCCAGGTCTCTTGGTCATTTGCTGATCGGTGTCGCTCGTACTTGTTCAAGAAAGTTATACTCTCTACTCGGTGGCGCGAAGAAAGTCTTTCCCAATATCTGTACAAGTTTCTGGATATTGTAGAGTCGCCTGATGGCATTGCGCCTTATATCAAGACACTGGAGTTGAGTCTGGGAGGCATAAGTAAATATTTTCATTCTCATAAAACAACAAACAATAACTCTGAACTTTGAAATATAGAACATGCCGTATGCACCTCGGGAATGGCCGTCTCAAGAGACGATAAACACGCAGCTTTTGCCTCGGCACTAGAAGCTCTTCAGTCTCGTTGCAAAATCGAGAAGATCGATTGTAATGTGGGTGCATTGCTTACTCCGAGAAACAATTCCGTGGACTGGTTTGATCTTGGCACCACCTTTCGGACGGCTCTCAGCAATCTAATATGCTCTCCCCACTGCAGTAAGCTCTCGATAACAGGCTTTCATAGTGTCCCGGTTGCGCTTCTGACAGGCGGGAATGTCAAGGAGTTGCAGGTAGATGAGATCCAATTCGACCGGCATTCGTCTGGCGCAGTCCATCTATTGGCTCCTGGAAGCAGATGGCTTATATCTTCGAACCTTGAATCTGTCGAAACTGACCTTAGGCCCTACGATGACACTATAGTCTGGGCCTTTATTGACGGCGCGCGTCATTCAATGAAGAATATTACATTAAATTTTCACGGTGAGTTTCAATTTTATTTACGACTTGTAGTCGTTAACGTAACACTTTCGCGAACGCAGACACAATTCTTACACCCACAAGGCCCTTTCAGATCGGAAATTTTCCTCTCCTGGAATCCTGTAACCTCAATTGCTCTCTATTCTTCATTCATCTCAGAGAAGAGGAGAGGTCGAGTGTTTACAATCTCTGTGTCGGCAATATTATGCGTCACCTAAACACGGAGCAACCTCTCAAAGGTCTCTGCAAGATAAGAGTTACGATATCAATCACGCTTGCTATACTACACACAAGCTTTTTCGAGCCATTTACGGACCACTCGGCGTGGGCTTGCGTTGACCCTCTCTTATCGAGCGACAAGTACCCAGTGTTGACTGACTTTTCTCTCTGCCTCAAATTTACTTTCTTCAACTTCCAAGAACATCAGATCGACGAACCCAGCTTCCTTTCAGAAACCCGGCAGTCTCTCAATGAAGCGTTCCATTCTTTGTCTGCTCTACCTTCACCAACGCTTTCCCTCGATTTATCCGTGACTCCGATTATAGTCGACGAGAGATGTTCACCATGACAAAGGAAGGCTCCTTGCTCCGCTATCAAAAAGGGAAGGCTTGCTATCTTTCTGGTCGGTAATTGCGATGTGGCGGGAGCAACGACAAGCAACAGGGGGAAAAAACCAATCATATATACATTCAGCGAATGTGAAACCAAGTACAAGTAGGTAGAAACGAGAACGAATCCATACCTCTGCTACTTTTTGCTCAGGAGCAGACGGGAGAGGGGCACAATCACAAGGCTAAGAACATCCTCCATCGGCAAGGTTACCCTCCTCTCGAGGAGACTCTCACTTTGTATCATGTCTAAACGAAGGAAGAACTGTAGCACGAAAAGCTGAGAGCCAGCAGAAAATATCTCTGTTGTCAGATAAGCGTCGGCAAGTGCTCCCGTATATATTATGCAGATAGTCCTGTTGGGCTTCACGTTGTTGGAAATCTTCTGTACCTGTGATATTGTTGCTCTTCAGAGGTACTTTGAAAGTGGAGAGTTGCCAGAAGATTGTCGAGTCCTCCATGTTGTCACTGGACGGTCAGAAGTGATAGACATTGGAGGGCTTTGAACAAATAACCTCCTGACTGAAAATACTTGTCGACCCAGGCCACATGAGTTTAAGGAATTTTTGACAAAGACTGACGAAAGGAATAGACAGCCGGAAGCACGACTCGGAGTAAAAGGAGGAGTCCGAAATCATGATCACCCAGTGGACCAAACAAAATACAAAACCCGTTTCCCACTGAGGCAAAACTCACACCAACTTCTGTCCCCTTCGGGGTGACATACGAAAAAATTGGAACGATACAGAGAAGATTAGCATGGCCCCTGCACAAGGATGACACGCTTTCCCGGAGTGGTAGATCTACGGATCTCAATATTTATTTTGCTCTTTGTCTCCGTGATCATCGGAAGAGAATGAACGCGGGATTCATGGATCGCTGCTTAATTAGGGGTAGGTTGGAACTTGGGTGGGGTCTGCCCATTGCTGGGTCTTTTTGTTTTATAAATGGAGACTTCAACCTCGCTCGATGCTCATCTTATTCCAAAGTTACATGTACAGTAAGTTAACATCGATTTCGGCATCGAAGGTATACTTATGGAGGTTCCAATTTAACGCCGCTTACCTACGAGCTCTGCTACTTGTAATCTTCCATTGAGCAGGCTTATTCAAACATTGACTCTGATGATTTGTTATTTGGAGAAAGGTCTGACATTTTCCCCAATTGCAAGCCAAGCTTCAAAGGATTCTCTTCACAACAAGTCGTACAACCATTTTCAAGGATTCACGCGATGTACGTTTTCTATACGACTTTATTGTAGAAACTATCATACGACTTGCAACTGTTAGTACTTGAACGGAGTCGAGACTACGCCAAAGTCCTGTCCAGACGTCGTTCCATGCTTTCCGGGCGTAGTCCAGATTGCCCGACGCGGTCAACTCGACGCGATGGGCAATGTACGGCGTTTGCCGAATGAGTGAAGTGGGCCGACTTTGGAAATTTGGGATCCGCATTTGTCGTATTTTATTGACGCGACTGGACGACTTTCACGACACACTACTCTTCCCCACCCCCCCCCCACACACGTTTCAAGGATGTCTAGGTCTTATCCTCACTACGATGTGCTCATTGTCGGCGCCGGCGTTGCTGGCTGTACTCTTGCACACGGTCTTTCCACTCTCAAGCGCACGACACCTCTACGGATTGGTGTGGTGGAACGCTCGCTCTCTGAACCCGACCGTATCGTCGGAGAACTGCTACAACCGGGTGGCGTGATGGCCTTGAAGCGTCTTGGTATGGAATCGTGCTTGGAAGGGATCGACGCCATTACTGTAAAGGGATATTGCGTGGTAGACGGCGGAAAGTCGGTGCATATCCCGTATCCTGGCTTGTATGAGGGTCGGGGTTTCCATCATGGACGGTTTATCATGAAACTACGAGAGGCGGCGAGGAGGTCGAAGGGCGTCGAGCTGATCGAGGCCAGCGTAACGGACCTCATCGAGGGAGATACCAGCAAGAGAGTCATCGGCGTCAACGTAACGAAGAAAAGCGGGGAAGGTGCCGAGGAATCGAAGGAGGCGCTATTCGCTGATGTGGTTATTGTGGCGGATGGGTGCTTCTCGAACTTTCGGGCTTCTGTTATGGGTGCGTCGGCCGTCAAGCCTGTGACGAAGAGTCACTTTATTGGTGCTGTCCTGGAGGACGCACAACTGCCCATACCCAACCACGGCACGGTCGCTCTCGTTAAGGGCTTCGGACCTGTGCTGCTATACCAAATCTCGGAGCACGATACACGGATACTCGTCGACGTCAAACAACCCCTTCCCTCTGACCTCAAGGTGAGCCGTTTGGTTTTATTTAACATTTCATTGTAACTAATGATACCTTCGAGGCACACATCCTGGAAAACATCGTCCCACAACTGCCTTCAGCGCTACACATCCCCATCCAAAACGCGCTGGAGAAGGACCGTCTGAGACGGATGCCCAACTCCTTCCTCCCACCCATCGAGCAAGGCACTGACAATTCCAAAGAAGGCGTAATCCTCATCGGAGACTCGTGGAATATGCGACACCCTCTCACGGGAGGCGGCATGACCGTCGCTTTTAACGACGTCGTGGTGTTGCGAGACCTCCTCGGGTCGGTCGACGACCTGAAAGACTGGAAGCAGGTGAAAAAGGCCCTGCATCGGTGGCATTGGGATCGTAAACCGCTGGCGTCGACGGTTAATATCCTAAGTGTGGCTTTGTATGATCTGTTTGGCGCAGATGGTGAGGCCGAGTTTCACTCATAGGATGCATCGAAGCTGACCATTGTTCACGCAGGCGACGAGTTGCAGGTCCTGCGGACAGGGTGCTTCAAATATTTCGAACGCGGAGGAGAATGTATCAACGGACCTGTGTCGCTCCTCTCTGCGTTCGTCTATTCCTTTCCTATTCCATCACTATTAGGCTGACACCTGGACCATGTAGCATCGCTCCATCGCCCGCCCTGCTGGGATATCATTTCTTCTCTGTCGCATTCTACTCAATCTGGGTGATGTTCACGCACCCCAGTGTTGTTCCTCCGCCGCCGTCTTACAACGAGAAAACCAACGGCAACGGCCATACGAACGGACTTAAGCCCGTTTACGCTGCACCTAGCGTATACCAATACCCTGCTCTGTTCGTGAAGAGTATCCGCGTCGTACGTCGTTTCAGATCCTTTCTTTTGTACGCCTTGCTGATATTGCCTTTGAAGTTCTGGACAGCCTGCATTGTGTTCGGCCCTCTTCTATGGTCGGAACTGCGTTGGTGGTCGCCTTCAGATAACTCAACGAGAAACAACTTACTCGTGTGGTCGCTCTTTCCTTTCTTACTACTCCTCATCGCCGTGAATAATGGCATTCCGGGACTTGGGCTTCTGGGTGTTGTATAATTTCCTTCCCACCCTATACTATACCTACCCCTGCAGTTTTTAGAGTCGTTTCGTATTCGCCGGATACCTCTGCTCACTTTAGATATTAGCGCTGTCGTAGGGGAATATAAAAACACTTCGGATATACATGTATAACTTATGGTAGATATTTTTATGTTAAATAACATTTTATTGATTAAAATCTGGGGAAGCTGTACTGTCGCTACTATCCGAATCCAGGAGTTTGAAAACTTTTTCGAAGAAAGTGTATTCCTCCACAACCACTTGCCCTCCGCCCTTTAAACCTTGGCCAGAATATGCGGCTTTTTGTCTTCTATTCGACTAGATAGTCTTTTTCTTAAAAAGTTGGCTACAGATGAAAGCGGAGCCTTCCCGGTGCTCAAAAGTCGAAGATATCAGGAGATTGAAATGGTGTCACGACCTTGTCACATCAAATGTCTGCTGGTTTTCAACACGGCGTGCTCTGATTCCCATGCACAATGTCACCGCGTGTCACTCTTCAAATCGCAAAAACCACTGCTTCTCCATTCTTGTAAGAACGAGCCCACTATGAAATGTGGGATTTTGGATATCATATCGCATCAGCCAGTAGAATGTTTTTTCCCAAAACCCCAAGGGAAATGGTGGGCTGGATCGGGCTGGATCTGAGCCAACATTTGTATACATTGGCCAATTTGATGTATTCAAAATCACATATCCTCAATTATGCGACTCAACAACACCGAACCTCAAATTTTTATGGATATTCGTGGTGGGATAGTATATAGGTAGATATGTATGTAAGACCTTGTGAAGGTAGCTTCAAAAATGCGAGAGGAAAACGATGATTTCAAACTCCTGATATTTTTCAAACTCCTGGATTCGGATAGTACTACTTTCGCATGTGAAATCTGACTATATGGAACCGTCATGATATCTTTATCAAAGGTAACAAAGTCGGCCTTCTTTCCAGAAGGCTAGTGTGATTTTTCCCTCAACTCTCGTCCACGAGACGACAACATAGATCGATATATTCTTTCGGACAACTTCAATTACGATTCAGTAAAAACACGCCCAGTGAAAGACATGATCTTTGCCTGCCCTCAGTAATACCTCCTATCGAACTGCAAGTTGAAAGCGACCACATCCTCATGAATGTTGCAAATGAGGTAGAACGCGTCTGACGGAGATGGCAGAAGTAATCGAAGGGGTTTATCTCCCAAGTCTCCAGCCGACTCGATCTTAAACGCAGCTGAATATAAGTCCCGATAGTCTGGTGGCATTTTGCTATCACCATAGTCGTAATAATATCCTTGCTCGGATACTTGCTCCCGTTCCTCAAGTTCGATGACTTCCTCATGCACCATGCCCTGACCTCGCGCGACCTGCATTGCATCCGGAACATTCGTCTCTGCGGACCCAACCAGACGAAGAGGAGGTTTCCTGGACCACCCGTCGTTCACCAGCAGTGGATACAACAAGATACGCTCCGCTGCCAATTTACTTTGAGGGCATAGTAGGCTAAGGTTGCAAAGGTCGGCTGGTCGATAGAGCATCCCAGCGATCAAGGACCAGATTTCCAGTGGTACCTTACCAACGACACTCCCAGGATGCCTATGGTCTCCAAAATATGTTGGAGAGTACGGGAGGTTGTCGAGGTCGTGGCAGAGAAGAGCATACCCGAGCCGAATAATTGCTGTTATTCCCAGCGTAGACGGAGACCGGGCGTGGAAGGAAGGGAGAAACTGCAGGGCTGCAGTATGTCTGAACGATCCCTCGGAGACACTGAGGTCGACGCGCACAATGACAACGTGAAATAGCGAGATGACGATTCCATATACAATGTTCTTGGCCTTCGGAGGTGCCTGCGTGACCCGCGTAAAAAGGTCGGCTACGGCGGCCTGCATATTCGCCTCATCGTCAAGATGTCTCGCCCAGAGCACACAAAGATCCTCTCGCAACCACCGCCAAGATGAATCCTTGATCGGGACTGACTCGGAAAGCCACGGTGAAAGGTACCTGGCTCCCACCTCAAACCCAGTCATGCGCTTCTCGACAGCCACTTGGACCAAGTACATCGTTAGCTTCTGCATCTCCCTCAATGGCTCGGGGTCTGCATCAAGCTCGAAATTACGGACGATAGATCTTGCATCCTCGAGTTTCAAGATGGATCCTACAAGCGCCTGATAGAAGTGTAGGCGAACCATCTCGCATTGTGCCGGGTTTTCGACAATCTCATCGAACTGATGCAGCGAGGTAACGATATCTCCGGAAGCGTGCTTGGATTGGTACACTTGAATGAGCTCCTCGGAGACTGGAGGATAGGATATTTTGCGGCTGGTATAGCGATACCGAACGGGGGTAGTTTCGATGTGTGCACGGTGGCCATACGAATCATACCCAATACATCGTTGAAACATGTCGTCAAGAGGGAGGTCCTGGAGGTTGAAGAGAGGGTGCCCATTCACTGATAAGTTAGACTGATGATTAGCACCGAACCGTAACAAAAATAATATCTCCTCCAAGAGGTGCCACTCACCGTGAAAAATCTCATTGTCTGTGTCGATCTCGTACATCCACTGGATGAAAATATCGTTTCTAGGGCGCATTCTGGTAATGACGACTCGGGTTCCCGTCTCTTCCGAGTCGTCGCCGTACTCATCCAACTCGCCCTCTGGATCGTCGGCCTCCGTGCGCAATTCTTCAAGTTCCTTGTCCAACGCGTCTCTGAATCCTCAAGCCATTTCCGGTACGCGTCGCCTCTTGCCACTTGATTCAAGACGGCTAACCCTGCGACTGTGAGATCCGTCAGATTGGTGAATGGGCATTGGCAATGATATAACTGTAACCATACTTCGTGGATAACTATCGTATTGGATGTAGGTCCTGTGATACCAGCCTCTGCGACGGTAGACTTTGTATCCTCGGGTTCCCATTCTTGTAGATTTGCTCGTGAAGAAATTGGTAGCAGTACGCCTGCAGCGGTCAAGTACTTATAGCATTTGGACGGGCCAGATAAACCACGGCGGTAATAGAGTTGTCGTGGGCCAATGCGACAATGCAAGTCGTGAAAATATGCATTATTCTCACATTATAATAATATATGCACAAAGGATATATAAACGAAAATGAGGTTCATGTTTCCGCCAGTCAAGAAGAAAGCCGGGTGAGAATGTGAACTGGAGCAGAATGAAGTTTCTGCAAAAAGCTACTCAAGTGAATGTATAGCAAAATTGAAGCAATAAGAAAGGGACACATTGTGCCAGTACTTCCGAAGGAAGAGGGATTCCAAAGATTGTAATGCAGCATTGGATGCGGAAGCAGCACGGAATCCCCTAGTAAAAGGCGAGGGGATTGTCTGTTTGATGCTTCCGCTGCTGCTGTAACATTGAAGCTGTTTTTGAGGGCATCAGCCTGATTATGTATTTTGTTCAGTTGACGGGGTGAGACCACATGACACTTGCTTTCTACAACAGGGTGATCAAAGTTTCTTATCTCTCCTTCAACTTGTACAATACCTCAACGCTCTGTATATTTGACATGTCAGTGAGAGCGTGGACCATATCAATTGAGGACCGAGAGAGATTGATAAAGGCTGCTTTGAAGGTGGGTTTACGGCAATTTGCATTTCTGATCACTATCGCCTCTACGAGTGCATGTAGCGAAGAAGGGCTCGTACAGCCCTTACTCCAAATTCCCGTAGGAGCAGCCCTGCTTGCCCCCGACGGCACCATCATCAAAGGAGCCAATATCGAAAACGCGTCCTATGGTGCGTGATAAATGCGCATATATTCGATTTTTCCGATGAATTTCGAGCTGCGTCAATGGTCATCCAGGAGGGACGATTTGCGCTGAACGCACTGCGATTGTCAAAGCTGCTGTAAGCGCTATCGTACGATTTCGCGTTAGCGTAACTCTCGATGACCGGAAGAGTGTCTGATAGAGCGAGGGCATCCGGTCCTTTGTCGGGCTCGCCGTCGTAACGTCAGTTCAAGATAATTCCTCCCTCCGTTATTTCATATTATTAATGTGGTTTTTATAGGAACGTCAGCTCTGCCATATCACCCTGTGGGATCTGCCGTCAGGTGATTCGGGAGTTCTGTGCACTCGATATGCCGATTTTGCTCGTGCCGGGCGATTACCCACAGGAACTGGAGCCAGGTCAAGGATCCAAGCCTGGATACACGGAGGGTGGAGTGAAAGAAACTACGTTGGGAGAATTGCTACCCGATAGCTTTGGTCCTGAGCACCTTGAGCTACCTCGGAAATCTTGAGGTGTTTGGACTGGATGTATGCGCGAACTTTATCGCTTGGTACGTCCCTCTATCGCAATATAAATTTGGAATTTTCAAGTGTTAATTGACTGGGTAGATGTGTCGCTTCGCGAGTTCGAACTGTAAACAATAGGGACAATGATAACTGCATTCTGGACTCTCGTACCGTCCAATGAACGAAATACCATGTAACCCAGAATGGCATTGCCAAGGCTGCCTTGCGTCGGCACGATCTCTAGGGAACGGTTTGTCTTAACTTCGCCGCAAGTTGCCTGACATTATTTATGCTTTACGCGCTCATACATCCGCCGACTCACATAGGTGTGTATATTCCAATTTTCGAAGCACCAATCGATTATGCAGATGCGTCGCTTCGCGCGTTCGAATTATAAACAACAGGGACGAGGAGAGTTGCAATGTAGACCTTTCTCGCACCATTCCATGATTGAAATGCACTGTAACTCAAGGACGACATTCTCAAGGCCCTCGCTGGACCCACTGGCACTGAGATCCGCACGATCAATACGTCTTGACTTCGTGCGCTGGACTACTTGAGACTCGCGGCCGGCTTTGCTTGTACATGATCGTACGTCCGCCGACTCAGCGGTAGGGTGGGAGTGGCCAGAGCTAAACGATCGGCGATACGCCGGCGTCCTCCTAGCCATCGTCTATACACTCGCTCACTACTAGTAATTCTAGAAGCAGAACAGCATCAATAGCCTCGCCACTGACAAAGAAGACGGTGCGCGGTACCCCCACACACAACTCCGCGGTCAGAAGGCGTTTAAACGTGGTAGAAAACCCGCCGTGCTGGTCATGTCTATAAACACATGCGTTCGCCGTTTCTTTATCGCGCGCTTGGATAGATGGAAGAACTTCTTCTATCCCCCGTACAATAACGCCATGATGGGGTTTCTTTGCCTTACCGCCCCCCTTTACCAAGTGCTTCAGGCACCTGTGTGCGATTGGTGCGCGACGTATTCACGCGCGCTTCGTTCCCTGGGCTGCATAAATTTATCTTTATTCTTGCGTGCTCACCCATTACTGATTAATTCTGTCCGTGTCTTATCGCTGGTTTTACCCAGTGTTGTGCACTTCGTTCCCGCACATATTATTAGTGGAGAAAATTGGACCGTGGAACGCGTCTTCACTCCAAAAATTGTTCAGTCGCAGAGTCGTGATCCCGTTGGTCCGAATCGCCGTTGCAAGCCCGTTGGCATTGCCACCGGATGATGGCCCGGGCCCGGCAAGATTTAGTCTTTAGCATAAACAACCGCGGTGCCGCTATTCTCTCCGGACTTCAACCTTGCCCCTTGCCCTCATTCCGAGGATTTGCACAACAATCAGACCAGACAGCGGCTCACCGCGTCTTTGGTTGTCTAATCGATGTCGCTTAGGTCTTCTTTGCTCGATGTTCAGGAGCATTCACGCGATTCAGAGACCTTCCAGCAACCTTCCAGGAATGTTGCCACCCTGCAAGTCAGGAGCCTCCTAGGTAGCTTTTTGCAGCGTTTTCTGTTTTTATGGGCTTATGGAACGTGATGCCTTTCAGTGTAATTGTTAATCACCTTCGGGGACGAGCGGACTGGTATACTAAGTAAGGCGGAATCAGGCCACTTGTGATTGGGTGATTGAGATGGAGAGTCCTCGTCTGTGCGTCTTCCGATCTTCTTTCGCAGATATCGCGTATATACTTAAAAATAACTGTAGCTGGCTCATATATATACTGAAAGAATAAACCGCTTTCTTCACCAAATTCGAAGATGTTGCTTCTATTACTAGGTGGCTTGGCTTTCTTACCCTATGCAGTCCTGGCTGCGATCGTGACGCAAGTTCAGGACCTACCAGGATTGCAGTATGATTTTGTTGTCGTTGGAGGTAAGGACATTATGGCCCTGCAATCAATAACAGAGATGCTAAATGTCTCCCATTATAAGGCGGAACGGCGGGAAATGTAATAGCTAATCGTCTCACTGAAAATCCAGGCGTCTCAGTCCTCGTACTAGAGGCTGGTATCTCGTAAGTCCTGCTTCAGACAACTCTATCTCTCGTATCTCATAGTCTTTCAGGAACGAGGGCATTTTGAATATTACATCCCTTTCTTTTGCACGCGCGCGACACCATTCACCAGTGTCGACTGGAATTATACGACTGTTCCCCAAACACACTTGAATGACCGTGTGATCGCCTATCCAAGAGGCTTTGTTCTAGGCGGAAGCAGCTCCGTTAGTGAGTGACACAATAGCCAGTTCTCTTAACGCAGATATTAAAAGCATATTTTCATGGACGGACAGATTATATGGCATACACACGCGGTTCCCAGGAAGACTACGACCGATATGCTAGGCTTTCTGGAGATCCTGGATGGAGTTGGGATGCATTGATACCCTACATGCGCAAGGTATATATCCTCGTACACCATTAAACGCATGAATGTTTGTTAATTTTTGGCTAGAACGAAATAATCACACCTCCTGCAGACCATCACAACACCACTGGCCAGTTCAACCCTGCTGTGCACGGCTTTAATGGAATCAACTCTGTCAGTCTCTATGGATTCCAAGAACCGATCGATGGACGCGTCATCGAAGCCACACAACAACTACCAGAGTTTCCGTTCGTCCTGACTACAATTCTGGATTCCCCATAGGTATTGGTATGTCGCGTTTTGTTCGATCCCATGTTGCACTATTTCTAATTTTGTTTGACTTAGGATGGACCCAATACACGATAAAGGATGGAGCTCGAAGCAGTTCCGCAACGTCTTACCTAGGACCACCATTCATCGGCAGGCCAAACCTACACGTCCTGCTTCACGCACACGCCTCGCGTATTTTGAGCAGCGGCAGCGTTGGTGGGCAACCTGTCCTGCAAACTGTCGAGTTTGTGTCTGCCTCAGGCGCAGTTACACAAGTGACCGCGAGAAAGGAAGTCATTTTATCAGCTGGAAGCGTTAACACCCCTCAGATTCTCCTCCATTCTGGAATTGGCGATACCACGACACTATCTCAGTTCGGTATCAAGACCCTGGTCAATAACCCATCGGTCGGGAAGAATATGTCAGACCATCCCATCATCGCCAACCAGTGGAATGTGGACGCGACACAAACATTCGAGGCTTTTACTCATAATGCCACTGCTACTCAGGACGAGGTCGACCTCTGGCAGAACACCCGCACCGGAGTGCTCGCTAGTTCTCCGTTTAATAACCTTGGATGGGTTCGTTTCCCAGCGAACTCGTCCATTTTCCAAATAGCAGCAGACCCTTCGGCTGGGCCGCACACGCCGCACGTTGAGCTCTTAATCGCTGTATGTCATGCTCCAACACTTCTAGGATTGAATTGGGAATAACCCTTGTTTACCTCTCATCTGTAGAACGGAGACGCGCGTCTTCCTTTCCCTACGTCAGGCCATTTGTTCTCCGTTTCAACGGTTTTCCTTACACCAACATCTCGTAAGTTGTTTCTCTTGCTCAATCCTGACTCTATTCTTAATTATCATCTGCAGGTGGCAGCGTCACCATTAACTCGGCCAACCCATTCGACGCACCCGTTATCGACATAAACTTCCTCGCAACTGACTTTGACGTCGCCGGTGTAAGAGAGGCTGTGCGCACTGCCCGCCGATTCACCGCTGCGCCTGCCTTCGCCAATTATACGACATCTAACGTGATCAACGCGACGACCGATGCTGAAATTGACGCGTACGTTCGCGCGAATGTTGGGACGCTCTTCCACCCCGTCGGCACAGCGGCTATGTCGCCTAAAAATTCAGGGTTTGGAGTCGTTGACCCCGATTTGAGGGTCAAGGGTGTTGTAGGACTGAGGATTGTGGATGCGTCTGTGGTTGTAAGTTTGATTCTTCAGTTATCATGGATATTACGGAAGTTGATTGGCTTTCTTTTATCCAGCCCGTTGTCCCTTCCGCTCATACTCAATTTGTGACCTACGTTTTTGCGGAACGTGGAGCTGACTTGATAAAAGCTCTGTGGCATATATAGGCTCTTGGCCTCGGTGTCCTAGACGTATTGTGTATTTGCCCTACTCTATTTGTATCTCCAAAACAAACGAATTTACAATTTTCATGTTTCTATACATATTACAAACGAGTCTTAAGGTATACTGTATGCAAGCCACGCCTCTCCGTTTCTTTCGTTTCCACCGACCCATCCACTGAGAAGAGTAGCAACAGCCGTCTTTGCCACCCATCCGGAGACGATTATGATGGTAGTGAAGAGAGGATGGATGTCCAATATCACTGTAATGAAGAAATAGAAAATCGGTCCAACGTTAAATGTCAAATGATAGGGTGACAGAATGGTACTAACCGCGTAGTCCAAAACCAGCTGACATGCCTCCCAAGACATTACGAACAATCCATTCGCGGTCTAACTTGTCGTCGTCGAGGATCTCCAAAGCTCCCGCAACGAAGCTGCTGTTGTTTCTTGAGATATGTTTCGTCCATTCAGGAAGGGGATTTTGGACGTGATGTACGGATTGAGTGGATGTTGGAAGCCATATTGTGAGAAGAAACAGCAGGAATAGTTTCGTTATAGACGAGTAGAATAGGCTGAACGATATCATGGATAAGCTATGTCGAAAAATTGGTCAATCTTTGTGAATGAATTGGACGAGTCATGAAGTAACGAACCGGAATTCTTGACGAATGCTTGACTTGGAGGGGCTCCTTGGACGAATCCGTGATTGCAAAAGGTCCATCAGTTTCATGAAAAGATAGCATGTCAGCGTGATTCCTCCATGAAACGCGATAGTTTCTGCTTCCAAGATTTATTTTCAGCGTCAAGTATAGTGAATATGGGCACACCTGCCGCTGTTCCTAGAAATATGCGTAAAAAAGATAACACAGTTTGTTTTGTCCATCGAGTCGTTTCCGCGACTTTATCGGCATCTATATACAATGAAGTTCACGGTGAGAACATCCATAACAATAAATACACGGGTGGAACCCACTGAGGTAACTCGACCTGATGACTTTACGAATGAGAGTTGAATATCTTGTAGAATCACAGTTGGCAATGGACGTACACGCATCCACCAGAATTAGCGCAGTTCCAAGTTGAAACAGAAGCAGCCAGCGGTCCTATGAATCTTCGCATTAAATAGGTCGTATCTCAACAGAAGATAGCTGGCCTCGCACCATTTCTTTTCTGAATCCATTTGGACCGCCGTCTGAAGTCTGCTTCGTTCCTGTGGTTTCGCGAACATCCGCCTTCTTGCTCCCTCCTGTTAATTTTCTCGGTTCTGCGCCTCGATTATACAGCAGGTGTCGATATACACCGCGTTTCAAGAGGATAAGGTCCAATAATATGGTCAACGAGTCGTGTTCGACGTAGGGATCGACAAATTCATGGCAGCTGGGCTACTTTGCAGTTGAACCATCAGTAATTTTGGTATGCCTGAACGAGATTGGCACGCACACATTGTTCGAGTCGTAGATTATATTCGGATTCATATACAGTGTAGAGGTATGGTATTGAGTGCGTACATGTCGTGCAAATGGGCATGGTTTTCGAGAGAGAGAGAGAACGCGATAACTGTCCCTGATTGGCGCTTCCCATCTCACGTGACAGCGGAATGTCAGGTCCGAATATCCTTCAAGCACTTGCCAGTGTTTCCTCCGAATATCTCTTCCCGTTGGCCTTTCTCAAACGTACGACCTGGTACGGTTGAGATTGGCTAAACTGACAATATACCCTCGATTTTATGTCCTAACCTACCATGGCAAAGTCTCAAAAAATCCCGGATCATGAGCCCGTCCCAGCAATGTCGATGACTGCCGAGAGTCCCTCGAAAGGTGAGAGAATGGGCGTGGCATTATTTGTTCTGTTCATTCTCTGAAACGTTGTTACTTTTTACAGGAAAGAAACGCACAAGGAAAGATAAGGATCAACAGAAGATAAACCCAGGAAACGCGTAAAATCTGCTGTCGCTTCCGAAACAAAGGTCAAAGTGGTGTCCGTCAAGAAAACACCACAATCCAAACCGAAAACTTCGAAAGCGAACGGTGAAGCCGCGTTTTTCTATCAGCTCGTCACTGTAGCTGAGCGACCTCAGAGAAAGATTCAACCACAATCCAACATCTGAAATGGAGGACTTTGCAAGCTATCCGATCGGCATCGACTGATGATGAGGACCAAACTATCAAGGAGTCGGATTTAAGGCCAAGAATATGGACCAATGTCAGTGCCACCCTCTTGTACATACGTAATTTTTTCTCTTTTCTTAAATTCGTCTTTTATTAGAGCCGGGAAGAACTACTCGCCATGATGCCTGAGATGTCGGGTTCAAAATGCACCAATGGCATCTCATGGTTACTATATGAGACACCAATGCTAATGCTTGACGAATCTATCCGCTGCTTCGAAATCTCCCGAGAAGGCATGGATTCCTCATCCTTGGACCTTGTTACGTGCGCTCTTTCGAACGGGATCTAACGATCGCTCGCTAATATTTTATTTTAGTACACGGGCATTTGTCTGTCCCTTACCCCTAGGATCCAATCTAGAAAGTCCCTCCGTGAAGATTAATCCTCCTCCTGAGCCTTTCGAGGCGCCTTCATCCAAGGATTTATCTTCAGAAGATAAACCGAAATTCAGACGACGAGCTCCGAGATATGCGTCTCCCAAACTCCCAAAACGTACCAACATTTCAGATACTTCGCAAGGTGGAACACGAATAGATTTCGATAAATGTCCTACCAGTTCCAATACTCAGAAGGCGGAAGATGCTTCCACTGGTAGCTATTCAGGCAGAGCAGCCGGGTTAGATGAAAACAAAATTTCGCCCCCGTCTCTATCCAATATCAACAGTCCGTCGTCAATCATTGCCGACCCGATGTCGAGTCTCTGCCTTCCAAGCGCACTCACTCTCTCGGTTCCTGCTATCACTCGTTCTATACCAAGATTTTTATCTTCATCCATTCCTGATAACTCGAAATTGATCAAATTCGAGTCAGCTTCAGCTTCTATCGACAATTTCCTTGACAGTACCTGGAAAAAAATTGCTCCACCCTCATCTAAAGCGAAACCGCTACAGAAAGTAACTCGGGCACCTGGAGGGCCCTGGTGATTCCGCCCCGAGACGCATCTGCAATTTCTGTTCCGTCCAAGCCTAATAACGTTATTGCAACAAGCGAAAATCCAGGACCCCACCAATCAGCGAGTGAGACGTCTATCTCAACGCGACAATTCCACCAGCTACATGCATTACCGATGAATACAGCCGGGTCGCTCGATGGAGGTGATATGAATATCGAAAGAGAATTTAGCCAAAAGTTGCCTCCTAAGATGCACCTCAGACACTTGTTCAAGTTCAACATGGGCGATGCTCAAGCCAATCTACCTATCCTAACCATCGAGACGGACCTCAGTCGCTATTATCAGACATGAAGAAAGAGTCTAGTCCGAGCGCCGAACGACCTAATCTAATTGAACTCCTACGCCTCATCCCGATCCTCTTCAAAGCGTACCACAAACGAGTATGCCAGCTCTGCCTTCCGAAAAAATGCTCGCGATGAACGACGCGAAATTGCTGACAGGGGCCGAGGACGCTAACGCCCAAGGTAGCTCTATAATGATCGGCGAGGATGGCAATGCCATGAACTTGGTGGCTTCTGATCGAACCCAACCGGTCACAGATCCTCAAGCCATTTTTCCGAATATGTGCCTTCGCCTATTCCCGAAGAATTACAGGCTCTCATCGATTCTTACTTGTTTGGAAGGCCACTTACCATTATCATTTCCAACCGTCGCCTCAAAGACCATTGGTCACTACAATTCCCAGAGGAGTTTGGTTATGCGATGTTGGGTTATTTCAGGATCTTGGGCGTCCAGGTTCGTTTTTGAGATGCATATCTCTATTGTATTATTTATGTGGTATGTCTGTAGGAAACTCGCCTTCAAGTTGACGATAACAAGGGCTCGGTGAATGAGCTGAGGCAGTCGCTATCTGGGCAAGTGCAGTGGCGGTTCCGCTTAAAATGGGCTGCTGGCGGCGAGGAATCGATTTTGCCCAAACGCGACAACGTCAACTTCGACCATCCTTGGTGGAACCCACCTTCCGTTCTCCCAGCGTCTACTTCCGGTGTTGAGCAGGCCCCAGAAGAGAATGTACCCGAGACGGCCCTGGACGACTTGGACGACCCGGAAAATTCTTTTCCTACTACCGCTCGATATCGAACTGCTCGACTGTCTCATCATGAGTACAAGTTCGGCATCATCCTTTGAGCGAGCTATATAGCAGCGTCATCCCTCTTCATCTGTTGGTTCCTTACGGTGTCCAAGTCATCGATAATTCTTTTCCGCGAGGTTGGTTCTGCAAAGATTGTGGAAGAATGAACTTTCAGGCAGCTTTAAGGCATCGGAAGTGTCCGAGTTCGTTTTGCAAGGTGCGATTCGATTTTTTTTCCATGGTCAATTTTCTGAAGTGTGCGTATAGGATAAACAACCTTCGGTGCCTCCTTATGCCCGCGACTTGATATGGATTCGAGATCCTCAAGAGCGCCTCCCGCTATCTGCGCCATTGAATGTCATTCCCAGATCTCTGCCAACCAAATTGGGCAAGTTTAAAGATGGAACACAGACGTTTTCGTACTACATCAGTGAAAGGCCAAGCATTTTTATCAAACACATTTTCACTAGCAATATTCCTCGGTTACAGGAGCATGCCAACATTTTTCTGCGAGATATCCAGCTGAATGTGCCGCTTATTCGACCAATGGCGGAGAATAGTGCGTATTCTCGCAAGTCGTCCTTATTCTTCTGATCAGACGCTGCTTTATCCAGCCCCATACTTTATGTATACGTCTAGAAGTCCCAAAGATAACACTAAACCAACTACTACGAATGGTCAAATCTTCCTACTTGTATCAACCAAGCCAAGGAAGCGGTTGTCCATCGAGCTCGATGGTTTGGAGAATTAAAAGAAGAACAATTAGCTGTGAATCGTTTGAGATTGCTTGCTTGGGTTACTTCAGGTTCTAAAAGGGTGACCTTTTCCACGATGTATGAAGAGACGTTGAAACTGACCACCTTTGCAGGGTCGGGACCTTATCCGCGCAAAGCAGAAGTGTGTCACTGTGCTGGCTCTTGGATGTACGGTTGTCTTGATTGTGACCCCTCGATCTCTGGGAGGGCCTATAGCGGTCGAACAGGCTGGAAGCCGATTCTAGCCAGTTACGCGCAGGAGAAAATGATGAGGAGGAGGAGGACACTGGGTGGATTGCCGGAACCGCTGAGGATGACGGAGTGGCCGAGGAACCTACTGAAAGTCCCAAGAAGGGGAAAGCGGCTGCAAAAGCAGCAAGGCCAAACTTCGTCATCAGCCTTGTACACGGAGATATCGTCGTCTTTTACGGAGATGACTTCGAGGTACGGCGATTGAATTGGTGTGAATTCTATTGCTCATCGATAATTTTAGTATTCTGTCAAGCGAGATGGGACATCCTTGCGTAAGTGGCATTGCATACCGAATCTGTCTTTCATTCTTTGATATGATTTGTATCTGCAGTCTTGATTGCCTCGCATGAAGACCACGCTTAATTTATATAATTAAACATGCGCACGGTGGTGTTTTTTAGATGACCGTATACCCTGTGTAACCTTAAGTACTGAAGGAAGACCGATACCCGTCTGAACGGCTGTAGACCTTGCCCTGTATTGGGTATGGAGTTTAGTAGACATGCTTTATATCCATTGTAGTTTGACGGCACATGAACGCACGACATCCTTTTGGAGAAAACCCTGTATTCGTACCAAGTGACCCAAAAGTGACCCAACCTTCTATCTCAACCACCAAAGTCCTTCATGGCACTGACGAAGCACAAACTCCTACCGAGCCGCAGTGGGGTCGAGGTACGTTGTATTGAGTATTTATATCGCATTCCGGCAGCCGATTCTATCTTCATACAGTTCTAATATGTGGTGGTACGGATTGGTGGGTTTTCGCCGTTCTCACACTTCTAAACTTCAACCAAATCCTCGTTCCTCTGTTTCCACCATGAAAACAGGCCTAAACTTGGTCGTAAAGAGCGTGCGGGAGCTGCTGTAGCGGAAAATGGGGAACCTTTGTGCGTGTAACCTTTGATTTCGTTGCTCACTTGAATCAAAGTCGATATTTCGTTTACCCATTATATCACCCGACCTCAGAAATCCTGACTGCTCGAACCTCATCTCCTTCGTTCGCTCTTGAACGTCAAGTCGGTCTCTATACACACTTCCTGCAGCGGTTGTCACTTCGTAGTCATCGATATAGAGGGCAATGCCTGGTTGTTCGGACGCAATGGTTTTGGAGCGTTAGGCTGCCAAACGTCGAATATATATCCGAGAACGCGCCGCGTCTGGTCAAGCCGTCGGATTTGGGAGCTCCAAAGGGTACCAAGTTGTTCATGCGGCCTGTGGTAGGAATCACACGTTACTGGTTGGGAGCGACGGCACTTTGTGGGCAGCTGGGCAGAACAATTTGGGCCAGGTACGCCTCATCTTTGTGTTATAGAGCGTTCGAGGAATGCTAAACAATGTCCTTTTAGTGCGGCCAGTCAATATGCCCCGAAGTTTCCTCGTTTCAGACTGTATCTGTCACCCATGGGGGGAAAAAGGAACACGTCATTCAAGGTTCAGCAGGTATTACTTTCTCTATAGTTCTCACAAAGTCTGGGAAAGGTACGTGCTCTGGTTTTCGCACCTATATATTTCTAATTTGCCTATCAGTATTTTCATTTGGGAGTGCTGAAAAAGGTCAGCTTGGCAACGGCACCACTGGAGAGCGTATCACAACAGGAAATAAGACCTCGTACGACATAGAAGTCCAACCGGGTACGCTATCATTCTCTTTTTATTAACGTTCAGCTAACCCTTTCACTCAGTTTATATCAAAGAGTTGGACGGGAAACGATTGTCGAAATCGCTTCTGGCCAACAACACAGCTTGGCCCTTGATTCAACTGGGTTTGTTTCCGCCAGAATCATGCACGAGTTAAGAGGCTAACTAGTTATATTTTAGGCTTGTCTATGTTGGGGCTACAACGGTTATTGTCGCCTCGGCTTAGGCAACCAAGTTGATGCCTTGAAGCCCAAGGTCGTACCACAGGTAACGCGACTTTAGATCTGCCTCTATCGTATTCTTATTCCATTTTCGCTTCAGTTCGCTGGTCCCAACGAATCTACAATGGCTTCAGGCATCGCGGCTGGTCCTTCGAGTAGTGTGGTCATCGACAAGCAAGGCGTGTACTGGATGGCTGGTAAAGTGAGTAATTAAAGCTCAGCGCCTCAGCTTCAGCAGCCACTAATATTATGCTTTAAGTGGAAAACTAGCGGAGAGGGTACGTTTCGCTATTCCTCGTAAAGCTGGCCCTGACTTGTTATGCAAGGCTCTTCCGGTTCGCCCTATTCGTCCTTCAGATACATGCAAGACATAATGTAGGCGTATTGCACCTATGTTTATTTACCTTGCCTAACATATTTTACAGGGGATGCAAGACCATTCTGGCGAGATCCGGAGGTGTTACTCATTGGTTGGTCACTCCCGACGATGATGGATCTCCTATGACTATTTGTTGGGGTCAGAACGCTAACAATGGTTCGTTGCATAGTATAAATGCCGGTCCATTACTTATTCTGGTATCTAGGCGAACTCGGTATGGGTCCTGAAGAACGGAAAAGTGCAAGTAAGCCAACCCGCAACATGACCCTCGTTGGAGTGGACGTCATCGAGTAAGTTTCGAAGTTGCTGTATAACACGTCGAGGATATTGATATAATGGTCTTAAGTATCGCTGCCGGGCAAAACACAACGCTGTTCCTTGCAAAACCTAATGACAAGTTCACAGACATGCCCCGTCATCCAGAGGATGTCAACCCACCGCCTTTCTGCGTCGGCTGTGGTAAAGACAGTGGAGAAGATAACTCTCCTTTGGAATGTGACAAAGTTCGTCTAGTTCTTGCTTCCTGAAATTGCGCTCACATATTATGCCCTCTAAGTGCGATGCACCTTGGCATCTCAGCTGCTTGGATCCACCTCTTGACGCTGTTCCGGACGGTGAATGGTTCTGTCCTGATTGTGAAGATGATCCTGGCGCGCCTGTCGGTGCATGGGCGATTGAGAAGAAGAAGAAGTCTAAGGGTAAACCTAAAAGAGCGGCCAGCCCAGCTCCTGACGACCTCGATACAATGGAGACTGGTGGCAAGAGGAAAACCCATCCGAAAGCCAAGGCGCCGGGTAAGTTCGCCAGCAGTCCGACACTTGTCTTCTCCTTTGACATCTATGATTTTAGCTTCTCCTGCTGCCAAGAAAAGAAACAATAAATTTGTAATTTTCCTCCATCTGTATGTTTGGGGACCAAAGGCAAAATGTGACGCCGCCCTTGTTTCAATTTCTCTTGCTTATGTGTAAATGCTGGTACATATTTTACCAGCCAATCCTATGTAGATTACAATCCTTGTAGTCTTTAGTCTCTTGTGTTTTATGTTTTATGTACGCTTGATTATGTACAGTCACCCCAATTCACGGGAACTCTTGATTGTACGATTGTGACTAAACTCCTTTTAAGGGAACTATATCCATTTCAATAAATTTGAAGCCTAATCTTAGCTTCGCGCTTTTTGTGCTACTCCATGCCACTTCCGCTTTCGCGCTTATCGTACATGCACTTAATCTAAACCAACACTCACACTAATTCTCGCCATCCCTAAACGATCTTTGGCATGGCCAAACGGCCAGTTTCCGACTCTGACGGGGACTCGGAGGAGGCAGGACCGAGCCACAACGGCGCCAAAAGAGCACGCCTATCCAGCCCAACCTCGGACGTAGATACCCCCAAGAATGACACCCTCCAGCTTCTCGAACTGGAGATAAGGGGTCATTTACGCGTGAAGAATGGGAAGATCTAGAAAAATCATACATTCCGCAAATTGAAGTGAGGAGACGAGCAGCCGAGGGTCGAATTGGAGTACGTGATTTCTCTTGCTCAATTTCTTCCCAATTGTCTGATTCAGGGCTAGAGAGTTGCTGATTTTGGCATCATCGAGAGGGTTGAACTGTGTCAATTCATGTGCCATACATATCTTACCTTCGATTTCGGAAGCCAGCTGAATTTCATCGTCGGTAAGTTGGCTGATTATGGAATGATGTATTTTCTGTAACTTCTTATCTTTACAGGTCATAATGGCAGTAAGACTGATTGGTTCATTCCTTTCGAGCTCAAATTCACCCATTCTTTAGGTGGGAAAAGCGCAATACTGGCGGGCATCTCAGTGGGACTTGGAGGCAAAGCGGCGGCGACCGGTCGCGGCACTGGGGTGAAATCTTTGATCAAAGAAGGGTCCAGGTGAGTTTCTCAAAGTTCAAGATCCTGTATCCACGCGTCTATTTTACCTGACATCGTGGTAGTAAGGCAGAAGTAACGATTACTATCAAGAATGCTGGAGATAATGCATACGAACCTGAGATATTTGGAAACAAGATCATCGTCATTCGGACAATAAGCCGCAATGGTTCATCCACTTATAAGCTAAAATCAGCTTCTGGAAAGATAGTATCCAATCGGAAAGCAGATCTTGATTCCATTTGCAACTATCTGGAGATTCAGGTCGACAATCCTATTAGTATTCTTACACAAGGTTAGTCTGCTCTCTGCCTCTGGACAGTGTTTCATGATTAATGCTGTAACGTCTGTCCAGATTCTGCCAAGTATGCACTCTTCTTCAGACTATTTCTTGTATTCACGATCGCACACACCGTAGGACGTTCCTGAAGAATTCATCGCCGGAGTACATGTATAAAGTGCGTCACCATTGATATCCGATTCATACACATATTCAATCCCAAGTTTAGCTTTTTATGCAAGGGACATACCTTGAGAAACTACGGGAAGATTATGAGGCTACCTCTGAATATAACACGACTATCTCAAAATTCCTGCTTGAGAAGAAGGATTATGCCGACACTCTGAAAGAAAAATGCGATATTGCGCGCAAGGCTTACGACGAATCAAAGGAAGCCCAGGATCTCCGGTCAAGAAGAAGACGCTTGCTCATCGAAATGGCTTGGGCGCTCGTCTCGGAAAAAGAACGGTAATTTTTTTGTAGTCTTCACTCCAACTAAGCTGATGATTGTTAGGAATTGGAAACTGCGTTCGAAAATGTTCGATTATCAGAAAGTCGCCTGGCTCAAATTGAGATCGAGCTTGATAAAAGCCAGGTAAGTATAGCTGTGTACCTCAACAGTTGTGACTGGTCGCTGAATCGATCCAACTGCAGGCTCTTTATAAAAAAGTGTCAGATAAAATCCAGCGTATGGACGAAAACCACGAAGATGTCAAAAGGCCACTCAAGCCTTGGGACCAACGGGATGTCGTAAAGCGAGATCTAGCTGAAAGGAAGAAAGAATTCAACGACTTCAAGGTAATATCGAAATAGGTCGTCTTCTTGTCCCTGTGACTGATCATGCAGCACAGTCCGATGAGAAAGAGATCGAACGGAGTTTACAGGAAACCCAAGATGAACTGACGGAACTGGCCAAAAAAGTGATTCAGGAAAGCCAGGATCTCGAGGAAGCAGTTCAAGCTCGCAAAGAGGCCGTCCGCATCGAGGCGGCGGGGCTGAGAGAGAAGATCGATGAACTAAAAGTTCGACGTGCAACTATTCAATTGGATTGTAAAACTCTAGCCAGAGAACTCTCGGAAGCCGAGTTTCAGCGTTCGCAGGTGAAAACTGACCTGGATGCACGCAGGAAGGAGGAACGAGACCTCAAGGAGAGTTATCAAAAGTTTCAGTCGCAGATGGAGGACCCATTGTCTCAATATGGCAAGAACATGCAAGACGTCATGAAATTCATCGATGACACCCAGTGGCGAGGCCAGAAACCGATGGGCCCTTTGGGTATATTTGTGAGGCTGGAGAATGCTGATTATTGGAACGTCATGAGGCAGCATATCGGCAAATTATTACTCTCGTTTGCAGTAACGGATTCGAGAGACATTGGGCCTCTGCGAGCCATTCTTAAGAGGACAAAGAAGTGTGTTATTTGCTTTCTTCGCAGTCTTACCCAACTAATTGTCTCGTAAGAATAGCTTTGATACTAGGATTTTAGTTTCGTCGGGCGATCTATTCGATTACAGCCAAGGAGAACCTCCCGCTCAATATCTAACAGCTCTTAGGCTGCTCAAGGTCATCCCAAATCACTTAATAGCCAGACTTTCATTGACGACGGTACTTAGATTTCTAACCCTTGGGTTACACGCCTTCTTATCGATCACGCTGGTATAGAACGTATATATGTGGCCCCAACTCGAAAGGAGGCAGAGGAGATCTTGAAGGAAAGGGGTGATGGGGTTGCGCTGTCAGGCATGGGACATAAACTGACGAGATGGCGGATGTAAGACAACTTTCTTATCCTACCATTCCTGTCTAACCTTCGAACATCCATAGTGATGGCGGAAACAAATCAGAAGCCATAAGAGAACTGCCCGTAAAGGATCCTAGGTCTTCGCTCTTTCGTCAGCAAATAAATCAAAGTGATGAGATTGAGTGCGTTTCTTATCATGAACAATACATCGACGGCTTACATGAACGATGCATTATTTGCAGGAAGATGATACGCCGTGGGAAAGAACTCCAACTCGCTATAGACTCTCTTCAGCTTTCTGAAAACCGGTTGGATGAACAAATGCGAGGCATGCAAGAGCGCTCTTCGCAATTCCAGGTGAGCGGATCTAAAAACGACGACCCTTCTTCAAGATGGCCTGACTATCCGTTTACACTCCCAAAAGGCTACAGGTCGAGCTCTTGATGCTGAAATTAGGCGAGAGGAAGAAGAACTGCGATTGAAATTGGAAGAGGATCAAGCTGATAGTCCGGTAACGCTTGCCGTTTTAGAACAACTGAAAGAAGTCAGTGACTTTCTTCTGTATTGTACCTATTCTGCCCAAGTTAACCGTCATATAAATTTAGGAGAAAGAATCCGAGAAAGAATCTTTCGCTGAACAGCTGGCACACGTTAGTAGTCAGAAGCGAGACATGGCGCCTCATGTTATGGCACTACAAAGGAAGGTCGACGCTCTGAAAGGGGATGCCGAAGCTTCAGAAGAAAAGCGACAACAAATTGTGGTAAAGCCAGGTTTCAGGTTTTACTCTGTATCCTTGATGGCTGACTTTCTTCGTTTAGGCAGAGCTCGCAACTGAAGCAGGTGCACTTGCCCAAGCTCATAAAGACAAGCAGCATTACGAAGACAAGAAAACCGCGGAACAAGGCAAATTAGTTGGTCTTCGTGTCGTTGCTGATGAGATAACTGCTGCCTTCACGGTAAGGCTGGCTCTAACTCCCCTCCTGCCTTAATCTCTGACTAATCTACGCCGTCCCTAGGAGCTGGATGGAAAGGCCTCGGGCTTCTCCGAGCGAGAAGTGACAACACGCTCCTCGCAGGCTGTTGAACTCGAAATTACGAACCTAAATAACACTTTAAGCCGATATGAGGCACGGTAATTACCCACTTTTTGACGGCGATGATAGAGATGCTGACCTTAACGCCGGTTCCTCCCTGTGTTTTTCAGGCAGGCCAAATCTAGCGCACAACTTGAAAGAGAACTGGAAGTAGTCAAGAAGGTTCACGACGACCATGTCAAGCTTTGGAACATGCTGTGGAAGATTTATGAAGTAAGAACTTTTTGTGACACTCATTAACCACCCGTAAACCACGTTTGCTATAGGCCCTGCAACAAGCTATCCAATCGCGGAGGGACAAATGGTTCAAGTTTTTGGCGTACTTTTCGGCTTCATGCAAGGCCCAATTTATGTATCACCTCTCATCGAGAGGATATTTTGGGCAGGTCCAATTTAAACACATCGAGCAACGGCTTGAGTTGAGGGTATGTCATTTTTTCATGGTGCTAGAAAACTTTTAATTTATTTCTCCGACCAGGTTCAAAAGGACGATCAAGCCTATGAGAGACATGAAGAGACTCAAGAGGCTGATAACCGACGCAAAAAGGATCCTGCGTCACTAAGTGGTGGAGAGAAGTCCCTTGCCACACTCTGTCTCTTGCTTTCAATGTGGGATGTTGGCTCCATACCTATTCGATGCCTAGGTTCGTTCTTCCTTCCCTTCTCTCTTAGAGTCGACGACATGGTTGACAATTTTCTTGTGCAGACGAGTTCGATGTTTATATGGACAATCAAAACAGAAGATGCTGCATTAAGATGCTCGTACGTCGTTCATCCTCCACGTATGCAGAATGTCCATCATAGACGCTGACCTTCCAAACGTGACAGACTGATGCGGCAAAAAGTTCCGCCGGCCGACAAACGATCATCATCACCCCTCAGTCCATTGATAATGTCTTCTCCGAACCACCAGTTGTCTTGATCAAACAAATGGCCGATCCTCGAGCGTCGACAATACCTTAAAGGCGGTAGTATTCCTAGTAAGATTGCGTGATTGCTACCATATTTTTCCTTATAATTTCACACATACTAGTAGCTTTTATATCCTACCTTCAACTACACGTATATCAATCGTTACGAAATATTAAAAGTCTTAGTCAGGAAAGTACATACCACCGTCGAGTCACAGCAGCTGGTGTTTTAAGATCTAGGAACTCGGTCCAAATGGAGACTACCGTTGAAATGAGTCATTTCTGTAACACATACACACTATTGCGTATAATACGCATGGTTCACGAATCTAAACTTCGAGAAAGACTCCATCAAGCATTGCCAAAAACACTGGCCACTAACGCTGATCTCATACCTCCTTTGACAAAATCGGATTCCAACACTCTGCCATCATGATGGCGCAAAATGAAATATGGACGGAACGACTCCTTCTACGGGGCGCAGAGGAAAAGGACCTCCGAGCGTTCGCAAAATGGTTCAGCGATCCTGTGGCAATGAAGTTTTGGTATGAAATAGGGGTGCATAATGAGCGCAAAATTCTATATTAATGCGCGATAGGTCCACTGCGCCACATTCCACGATCGAGCAGACGAAAGGATATCTCGACGCCATGATCGCATCCCCAAATAACGGAGTGATGGATTTCTCCGTTTGCCTCTCAACCCCAACTGGCAATCCGACAGAGCCTGAAACCGACGGCGCCTCCAGCGACTCCGACGGCGCCTCCAGCGACTCCGACGGCGCCTCCAGCGACTCCGACGGCGCCTCCAGCGACTCCGACGACGCTGCGTTGGTCGTCATCGGTAAAGCAGGTCTCTGGGACGGCAAGGAAATAGGATTCATCTTCGACAGGGAATATTGGGGGAAGGGATATGCGTTCGAGGCGCTCGATGCTATACTCAGGCATGTTTGGGCACTGGAGGGCGATGCCCCGGAGGTCATCACGGCGGATGTGGACCCACGGAATGGGGCTTCCCTTCGCCTGCTTGCAAAGCTGGGCTTCGTCAAAGTTGGAAGCGCAGAGAAAACCTATGAGACGCACATCGGGTGGTGTGATAGTGTGTATCTGGAGGCCAAAAAACCCACGGAGTGATTCTGGAAGAGTACCTAGATACCAAGGATATACCTATATTAAGTGTTAAAGTCAGTTTAGAAATTCAAACTACTTACATAGAGTTTGTCGATCTGAAAATTGCACAAAATGGTTGAGCCGAATATCATCGAAGCAAAGAGGAACGAGCCCAGGCTGCAGGATTGCATATTTGGAAAGCAGACATCGCTGAGGAGGTACAGTCTGCCGGGCTACTCCGTGTCATTTCGCGTGTCGGAGAAGAAACATCGAAGCTGCACTCCACTACAGTGCGCCGTGCGGGTGATAAGGGAGATCCACCAAGTTTCGTTTGTCCGAATGGAAAGCCGACAGCCTGCGTTAATTTGTACGGGTCTTCATCGATTCAAGTGGCCCGAAATTAATCGGGAAGTAAGAAGTAAGGCCGTCGGTCATAGTCAAATTCGCATTCTAAGGGCACAGTCGTTATCATCCTGGAGAGGTCCTTGAAGTAGGTAAAGCGGCTGCTACTGGTGCATGACGCCGAAATGAATTCTGGATATCACAAGCGATGTAATCTGAGTGACTCCACCAAGGTTCAGCGCGAGAATTTCCCCCGCGATCCAGTGTAAGTAGTGCTAGCTTTTGCCAGCATGTATTTCCATGTAGTTCATCTCCTTGAAAGTAAAGAGAAATTTGTAAATGTTCCTTGAATGTGTTCTGTCAAAGAGGTCGTGTTCTTGGAGGTGAAATACACGATAACCTAGGTCCAGTAACGAGCTTCCCACAGCGAAACTGAGGAATACATAGAAATGCACTGTACTCTGATGCTGAAACCGTTTGGGAGAGTTGTAGTAGCTCGAAGAGAGGCGAAGTTCCGCAAGGTTTGGATTTAGCTGGAACTGTCAGAATTACACCAGATTTTAGGCTATTTATGGGATGATCGGCACCACATACATATTGGTACGAAAGTTCCTATTTTTGCAGGGTCAGGACCGTGGTCGCCATTGTTGGCGACGACCAGGAAGTTATCCCATATCTTAGCGGCTGATAGTTGGCTGATAGCAAGTCTTAGTCATTTGCGTAAGTTTACTTCGCTCTTTCTCAAAGTACTAGCCTCTTACACTTCCTTCGCCGTTGACTAGGCGATTATTTACATAAATTCGGGACCGAGGTGCTTGAGAGGCTCAGGAACCTTTATGAAGAGCGAGATCCCCTTTTCATATAATTTGGACCTGCCAGCGTCAGTATGTTATCTGAATGGCATTCGAATGCTTTACAAGACAAGAGTAGGCACTCAATCACCTGCCATCCAGAAACTTCTCGCCTCTTTACTCGAAGTTGCTATTAACGAACATCCGTGAGCATAGAGGCCGGGATTTTTGTGCTGTGAGTTCCGAAGATATAATCTCGCAATCTCATCCAGTCTGACTCGTTTCGCGTAGGCTGTGTCGATAGATCGTCATATACGGTGTACCTATCTTCACCGTTAAACATAACTGGGTCGACCACCCGAAATGCAGTCATCTTCGATTGATCGACGCGACGAGCCCGAAGCTACGAGCTCGACGAGCGAGCTACTTCCTCATGGAAGCTATAACACCCATCTTATTCTGCCCCATCCTGCCTCTACGTCACTGTCCGAGTCCCAAACGCTCTACATACCGATCGCATCCCCGCCAACGCCCGCACCTTCTCCTGGACTTGTTGGCGTTTACCACAACCATGGGTTCCCGACGTACACACACCCTGATGTCGGCCAACCGACTCTATTACCACTGCCTTTTTTCGATATGAACGTGCAGGATCCTGTCCTCCGACGCCAATATCTCTTTTCTCTCATTTCATCCTGTACTTCATCCGAGCTCCTCTACCTCTCGCAAGCTATTACCCCGCTTCTCCAGCGCGACTCCACGTTATATCTACCTGAAGAACTGGTGGTGCACATCTTGTCGTACGTCGATGAGCCGAAGACGCTGATGAGAGCATCCCAAGTCAGCAAGCATTGGCATCGGATCGTCAGGGATGAGAGTTTATGGAAAAGCATGTGTGTTATACACGAATTCGACGATTGGGCTGAGGCACAGGCAGAGTGGAGAAGAAAGCAACGAAGGCGACTCGAGAAGGGCAAAAGCGTTGTATGGGGAGTAAATTCTATTCATCATTCACAGAATGAGGATCTACATCGGCAACGACAAGCGGAAGGAGGGTTGCTCAACTCTTCACCTTCTACCGATTCATCTATTTCTGATACCCCGCGTCAACCTCCGCATAGTTCACGTTTCTCGTTTCGACGATTTTTCAGGGATTCCTTTATTATCCGTCAGTCTGCCCTTCCCTTCCCTTGTACTTTATTCTTAGGCCATTTCTGTAGGCACGAACTGGCGTAGCGGTGGAAAGCTCCTTAACTCCCACCGACTGCCAATCGTCAGCCCTGACAGCGGTACCGTCACCTCCTTTGCCCTCGACCAGGATTGGGTGGTCGTTGGCCTTGCCAATTCCCAGATCAAGGTGTTCAGCGCGCGCACTGGGGTACTCTCAAGGACGCTGGTCGGACACGATTCTGGGGTTTGGGGTGTCTGTTTGGTCAGCGAAGGTAGTTATAGACTACCTGATAAGACAGCCGGGGAAGAATGGGGGTCTCGGACGAAAAAGAAGTGGAAGGGCCAGGACAAGGACAAATCCAACTACATGGACAAAGGCCAGTCGAAGGACAAGGCTTTACAAGGAGATAGCGGAGGCAGCAAGGGCGTTCATACCCTCTCCGCTAGAATGGGGGGTCTCGACGTGGGCTCTAGTCACGATGGAACGCATGTAATGCCCTCGGAGTCGCTGGAACACCTCATCCCACCCGCCATGCAGATTGCTTTGGGCCTGGATCCTGTAGAATCCAGCGACAGCAGCCATGAAACCGAAAGTTCGTCGGAGGGTGTCTTTGACGAAGATGCTGCAGATCGCGCGGACTTGCAGAGGGAGAAGAAGAAGAAGCAGGAGAAGGAGTATTACAATTACCATCATCTTTCCGAAGAGGACGAGGAAGAGATGGATGGACCTGATAAACCATTGAATATGTGCAACTCATCTCAGGGATGGGGCCAACCCAATCCCCTAATCGTGAGTGGTGGCTGCGACAAGGTGGTCAGGGTATGGGATGCGAAGTCGGGGTAAGTGTCGACCAACCTGGTGTCACTACTCCTTCCTGACTTCACCCACGTATAGGCAATGCATATACGTTTTACATGGACACATCTCGACCATCCGATCGCTGCGTGTCCTGAACAACCGCCCCATCGCCGTGACTGGTTCTCGGGACGCCACTCTGAGAGTGTGGGACGTACAATTGGGGCGATGCCTGCGCGTCTTGGAAGGCCATCATTTAAGCGTCCGATGTCTCGATGTTTTCGGTGATAGAGTCGTCAGTGGGAGCTACGACAATACTTGCCGAGTAAGTCGCTGTCGCTCTGTCTCTTTCTTGTGCTATATATTTACTTCTTTTTGCCAAAGCTTTGGAACATAGATACAGGCGAATGTCTACATGTCCTCGCAGGCCACTTCTCCCAGATATACTCCGTTGCGTTCGACGGTGTACGCATCGCTTCTGGAGGGCTGGATACCACTGTGCGTATTTGGGATGCGGAAACAGGGTACACATACATCTGTCTTCTTTATTTCTAATGTTGCTTATTCATTCCATGAATAGTCAATGTGTCGCCCTCCTGCAAGGCCATACAGCCCTGGTGTGCCAGCTGCAACTTTCGCCCACCATCCTCGCCACAGGTGGTTCCGACGGGCGCGTCATCACGTTCTCCCTTGCCACATACACCATCCTGCACCGTATCGCGGCCCACGACTCCTCTGTCACCTCTCTCCAATTCGACGACAACTTCCTCGTCACGGGGGGCAACGATGGGAGGGTCAGACTCTTTGAGACGCAGTCGGGCAATTTCGTGAGAGAGCTCAGCGAGCCGAGCGAGAGCGTGTGGAAGGTCGGATTCGTGAAGGGCACATGTGCGGTCATGTGTAAGAGGGCTGGAAAGACAGTCGTGGAGATTTGGAGTTTGAACTCCTCCAAGTCTAGGCGTTCGAAGCACAGGGCTAGGAGAGCTGAACTTGTTGCTGAAGGAAGTTAAGTTGTCTCGAGCTGTATAGATGCAGATGCATATAGATTTTATTTTTATTTTGTATGTATGAGTATCCTATAGTCACTTTTTTGGAGAACTTCAAGATGATTCGGAAAAGGAATGTATATCTACTGTAAATATGATCCATGGACCATGAATTATTCATTTTTTGATTGAAATCTGCTGAATCGGTACAGAAGAAGCTCGTATGGGTCGTCTGCTCAATCTTTGCCCACGGGACGACAACATGGGTACGTATATTCTTTCCGATAACTAGAATTTAGAAAAACCAGAACAACTAAAAGACAATGATTTTCGTCGGCTCCTAACCCTCGCTGAAAGCTAGAATATCCTTTTGAATTTCGCAAACGATTTTGAAGGGCAACGGCGAAGGTGGCCACAGACGGAATTGACGGCGCCCATCTCCCAGGTCTTGATCTGAGTCGATCTTAAACGCAGCCGAAGACAAGTTTGAATTGTCTGGGCCATCGTCACCACCGGAATCCATACCCCGACCTTCCACGACCTGCATTGCATTTGGAACATTTGTCTTTGCGGACTCGACGAGACGAAGACCAGGTAACCAGGGCCTGTAAATCAAATCCTCCCACAGTAGAGGATACAAAAAGATGCGCTCGACGGCGAGTTTACTTTGACGGGATATTAAGCTAAGCCTGATAAGGTCAGCTGGTCGGTAGAGCATCCCAGCGATCGAGGTCCAGATTTCCGTTGGTATCGTACCAACGACGCTCTCAGGATTCCTATGTTCGCCAAAATATGTTGGAGAGTCGGGGAGATGTTCGAGATCGCGGCAGAGGAGGGCATATCCGAGCCGCACAGCTGCTGATATTCCTGGCGTGGATGGAGATTTGGCATAGAAGGAAGGGAGAAACTGCAAGGCTGCAGTATGTTTGAATGATCCCTCAGAGACACCGAGGTCGACGCGCACAATGACAATGTGAAACAGGGAGATGACGATCCCATATACAATGTTCTTTGCTTTGGGGGACGCCTGCGTGACCCGCATAAAAAGACGAGCTACAGCGGCCTGCATGATCGCCTCATCGTCAAGACGTGTCGCCCAAAGCAAACAAAGATCCTCTCGCAGCCACCGCCAGGAGGAATCCTCGGGCAAGGCCGACAAAAAGTTCCTGTCCACAGTCATGCGCTTCTCAACAGCCGCGTGGATCAAGTACATCGCTAGCTGTTGTACTAACGTCACTCGCTCGGGGTCCGCAGCAATCTCGAAATTACGGAGGGCGGATCCTACCTCCCAGCATTTCAAGATTGATCCTATTACAGCGACTTGCGGTACTTAGGGCGCGTCACGATTTTTTCCAAACGCGGCGATTTTTGATGGTTTTTGGTTCGTTTTGAGTCAATTTTGAGTATTCATAGAATAGCGTCGCCAGTTCTTGTTATTTTTGAATATGTAACAATCGGACCAGTGAATTCGCATTGAAAATTGGCATCGATAGGTATAGGAAATGTCAAGAAAAAGTTGAATTTGAGTGATAGCTTGAGGGAACATGGATTTCGCAGGTCCAAGGGGGTGCGCGAACCTTAATAGCCGACCGGGGGTCGGTTAGTTAGTCCAGCCGCTGGCTGGCGAAAAAAATATTTATACCCCTCTATAAATGTCCCAAAATAGGTGCTTTGAAGTGACCCAAGGCAGGTTTTACACCATATATTGCTTTACATCTATTAAATACTAGCTGTAATACATATAGAAATGCGTAGAACATAGTTTGCGGCACTGAGTGGATGATGCAATCAATCATTGGATCATATTTAGCCTAATGTGACTTTTCTCGGCCATTTTCAACAGTCAAAAAATTATATTTCATTGGAATACTATACTAATACATCACAGTACCATTTAGAATGTATAAATCTCAAGCAAGCACCTCATAAACGGGTTTGCAAGACGTGCGAGGAATCCAGTGGAGGGGCAAGCGCCTGCGTCATTGCTGATGTAATATTACCATATCGGGATGGTTCCTGATTACGTTAGTTAGTTAGTCCGTGAAATATTGGCTTAAAAAACAAATCGACCCTAGGTACTTTTTTTTATTTGGCGCACCCCCTTGCGCAGGTCTTCAGATGATGTGGCACAATGCTCATGAAATAAAGTGTGTAACGGTCATTCAAAATGCACAAATTTACCTCCAGTTGGCTTGGATATATGCTCTGTGCTAAATTATATATGAAAAACGAAGAGGAGGGGGCATAGCGTGGTGAAGTTGTAAGTGCTTCCTCGGGCCTCCCGGGACCACAAACACAGTGTCGAAATCTCCCCATAGAATTACTCTCCACTCAGTTTTTACAGCGTATATTTGTTCTTTTATGCCATTAGAGGCTTCAATGCTTTTTTCGAGGATTCTCAGCAGCAGCTGAATGCATTGTAGCACGAAAGTTTGCTGCCACATCAGCGGAAGGTTGACCTTGGGTTGACCTCAATCTCTGCAATCCGAGATCTCTTTCTCCATTATTTTGGCGCAGTTCGGCACATACCTTTTGGTGGAAATACAATAGCCCAATTTTTGTTGAAAAGGGGTGAGATTTGGTGAAGCTACGATGTAGATGTATTTCCACATCACAGCTGCTTTCTACCTCATAACCCACTACCCTTCCTTCTACAAAAATTTGGCACTATCAGATATATATATCTACTGAAAGCATTATGAGCATAAAATTGGGAGATTTGACTAAGAAATAGATGTGTAACTTCATGAACATTGTGCCACATCATCAGAACACCTGCGAAATCTATGTTCCCTCAAACTATCACTCAAATTCAACTTTTTCTTGACATTTCCTATACCTATCGATGCCAATTTTCAATGCGAATTCACTGGTCTGATTGTTATTCAAAAATAATAAGAACTGGCGACGCTATTCTACGAATACTCAAAACGAACCAAAAACCATCAAAAATCGCCGCGTTTGGAAAAAATCGTGACGCGCCCTAAGTACCGCAAGTCGCTGTAATGCCTGGTAAAAGTGTAGGCGAACCATTTCGCACTTTGCAGGGTTTTCGAGAATCTCGTCGAACTGATGCAGCGAGGTAACAATATCTCCGGAAGCGTGCTTGGATTGGTACACTTGAACGAGCTCCTCGGAGACGGGAGGATAAGATACTTTGCGGCTGGTATAGCGATATCGAATAGGGGTAGTTGCAGTGTGTGCACGGAGGCCATATGAATCGAACCCAATGCATCGGAGAAACACATTTTCAGGAGGGATATCTCAGAGGTTGAAGAGTGGGAACCCATCGACTGATTTATGCCGATGATTAGCACTCAATCGTAACAATTTAAAGCATATCTCCTCCTTTCGAAGACAGGAGGTGCCACTACAAGCTACTCACCGTGAAAAATCTCATTGTCGGTATCGATCTCGTACATCCACTCGATGAAAGGGTCATCTTGAGGAGGCTTTCTGGTGATGATGACTGTATCGTCGCCGTACTCATCCAACTTGCCCTCTGGATCGTCAGCCACCATGCGCAATTCTTCAAGTCTCTTATCCAAAGAATTTCTCAATTTCTCAAGCCATTTTTGGTACGCTTCGCCTCTTGCCACTTCATTCAAGAATTCTACTCCTAGGCCTGTGAATTCGAGTGAGTGAGATGCGTCAAATCCGCGAATTGGCATTGACAATGATACCTGACGGATAACTATCCAAATGGTTGTAGATCCTGTGATACCAGCCTTTGCGATGATAAACTTTGTATCCTCGAGTTCCCATTCTCGCAGATTCGTTCGTGAAGAAAGTTTTAGCAGTATGTCTGTAATGGTTAAACGTTAAGTTCAAGTTGACTTCAGGCTCATTACAAAGAAACACAGTGCTTTATTACCGTGGTAATTAAAATAATTAAATGTTACACGCGACAATCTATTCCCGGCATCTCGAGAACGCCGCGTCCATACGCGTACACACTGAACATGACAACCGTATAAAAGAACGCTTCACGGCCCCTACGCCTGCGGCGAAGCCGCAAGCGTGTCTGCAATTATTGTACGACGGAGTCGTACCTCACAGACTGGGTGGGGAGCTTGATAAATCCTAGCAAAGCGGCGTTAGCTAGACAAAAGGGGAGCACTGGCAAGCTCCCCAATAAAATTGGTTACATACATTATTATGATACATACTCTCGCGCTATCTCGCGTTGAAGCGCTTCTCGCATCCGAGTTCTAGGGCCTTTACGAGGGTTGTGGCCCCGACATACTAGGCGTGAAGGGCACATGTCAGTGTACGGTCATGCGTAAGAGGGTTGGAATTCCAAGTCTATGTAGAGCGCTGAAGGAAGTTAAGGTTGTGCGACCCTCGAGCTGCATAGGATGCATCTGGATTTATTACATTTTTCTTCTTATTTTTGTGTATGGGTATTCTATAGTCAATTCCTGGGAGATCTTGAACTTGATGTTTCGAACGAGGGAAAGGAAGCTTAACATTTTATTGACTAAAATCTGGGGAAGCTATACAGAAGGCTGGTGTGATTCTTCCCCTCAACCCTCGCCCACGAGATGACAACACGGATCGATCTATTCTTTCGGACGACTTCAATTACGATCCAGTAGTAAAAAAAAGCACGACATCCGTCGAAATGTCCTTTGTCGGCCCCTAATATCTCCTAAACGTATCGTTGAAAGCTACCACATCGTCATGAATGTGGCAAATGATGTCGAACGTGTCTGATGGAGATGGCAGAGGTAATTGAAGGCGTTCAGCTCCCAAGCCTCGAGCTGAGTCGATTTTAAATGCAGCTGAATATAAGTCCCAATAGTCGGGTATGTCGTCATCGTCATAGTCGTTTTGATAGTCGTATTCTTCCTCGCTTTCCTCAAGTTCGATGACTTCTTCATGCACCATATCCCGACCTTGTGCGACCTGCGTTGCATTTGGAACATTCGTCTCTGCGGACCCAACGAGACGAAAAGGAGGTTGCCCGAACCACCGGTCGCTCGCCAGCAGCGGATATAACAAGAGACGCTCGACTGCGAATTTACTTTGACGGGATAGTAGGCTAAGCCTGTCGAGGTAGGCTGGCTGATAGAGCATCTCAGCGATCAAGGACCAGATTTCTACTGGTACCTTACCAACGACACTCGCAGGATGCCTATGTTCCCCAAAATATGTTGGAGAGTAGAGAAGATTGTCGAGGTCATGGCAAAGAAGAGCATATCCGAGCCGAATAACTGCTGTTATTCCCAGCGTAGATGGGGACTGGGCGTAGAAGGAAGGGAGAAACTGCAGGGCTGCAGTATGTTTGAACGATCCCTCGGACTTGGAGACACTGAGGTCGACGCGCACAATGACCACGTGAAATAGCGAGATAACGATTCCATATACAATGGTCTTGGCCTTCGGGGGTGCCTGCGTGACCCGGGTAAAAAGATCAGCTATGGCTGCTTGCATGTTCGCCTCATTGTCAAGACGTGTCGCCCAAAGCACACAAAGATCCTCTCGCAACCACCGCCAGGATGAATTCTTGGTTGGGACTGGAATGTACTTCAGTTCCACCTCAACCTCAGTGATGCGCTTCTCGACGGCCACCTGGACCAAGTACATCGTTAGCTTCTGTATCTCCTTCAATGGCTTGGGGTCTGCATCAAGCTCAAAATTACGGATGATAGATCCTGCATCCCGGAATTTCAAGATGGATCCTATTAGAGCCTGATAGAAGTGTAGGCGAACCATCTCGCATTTTGCAGGATTTTCGAGAATCACGTCGAAATGACGGAGCGAGGTAACGATATCTCCGGAAGCGTGCTTGGATTGGTACACTTCAACGAGCTCCTTCGAGGCTGGAGGATACGATATTTTGCGGCTGGTATAGCGATATCGAATGGGGGTAGTTTCGGTGTGTGCGCAGTGGCCATACGAATCATACCCAATGCATCGGAGAAACAGATTTGTAGGAGGGATGTCCTGGAGGTTGAAGAGAGGGTGTCCATCCACTGATTTAGGCTGATGATTAGCACCGAACTGTAACAAAAAATATCTCCTCCAAGAGGTGCCACTCACCGTGAAAAATCTCATTGTCTGTGTCGATCTCGAATATCCACTGCCAAAGATCATTTCTAGGGCGCTGTCTGGAAATGAAGATTGCGGATCCCATCTCTTCGTCGCCGTACTCATCCAACTTGCCCTCTGGATCATCAGCCTCCATGCGCAATTGTTCAAGTTCCTTGTCCAATGAGTCTCGGAACCCCTCAAGCCATTTCTGGTACCCGTCGCCTCTTGCCACTTCATTCAAGACGGTTGCTCCTAAGACTGTGAGATGCGTCATATCTGTGAATGGGGATTGACAATGATATATCACTCATACCTCGCGGAGAATCATCACATGGGACGTCGATCCTGTAATACCACCCTTTGCGACGATAGACTTTGTATATTTGAAGTCCCATTCTTGTAGACTCACTTGTGAAGAAAGTGGGAGCAGTACACCTGCAGCGGTCAAGTACTTATAGCATTTGGACGGGCCAGATATTTACACGTTTCATTAACCATGGCGGGAGTTGTTGTCGCAGTGGGCCAACACGACAATGCAGGTCGGGAAAATATGTTGAAAATATGCATTGTTCTCACATTAATTATTACATCACAAATTAGTCGTTTTGATGGTAGTTTCCCGGTGGCACCGTGGTAAAATAACTCAGGAACGGTCTTGAGGGGGCGTGGTCCGTTTTTCAGATGATTGACCTCGTCATTGACCTTGGTGTGAAGTGATTTCCGGACGATTTAGACAGTTTACAACTTAAAATGAGGTCGGAAAGTGAACAGATATATTTTGCATTCTCTTCAGTTCTGGTGGTGCATCAGGAGTCAGGACGTTGGGACCTGTTGGGACACTCCTGACACCCGATATGTACCCAAAATCTGTGGATTTTGTCACCAAAGGGGTAGTATGGGGTATGTCTTATCAAGGACCTAAGTATGGGTTATGGTATGCAAATCCCCGCGAACCAAGTTGGTGGACGGCTGGAACTGTATGGATATAAGGGGTTATGGGTTAACGGTATGAGAGGTATGGGTTAAGAGGGGTTCAACGGTCAACCTGTATGTACAGTTGGCGAAGAGCCTAAAGCATGAGGCGATAAATAGTAAATCTATACATAGGGTAGGGTAGGAGCGTGGAGTGAAATAGACACGGAAACGGCGAAAGACCCCAAATAAGAAGATAAAGGATGATAATTACGTGTCTTGCCTCATTTAGTATTTAACATAGTATGGGTTGATGGAACCATGCGCAAATGTACTTTGTGCGAAGTGTTAGGAGGACAAATAAAACGGTATGGATTGAGCGGGGTGTGCGGTGATGCGGAGAAAGCCATAGAATTGGAGATAGAGGATGTAAGGCCAATGTGGCAGGGAGTGACGCGTGACGAGCACCCTCGTCCACGAAATAACAACATAGATCGATCTATTCTTTCCGACAACTTCAATTAAGAACACGACCAGTGAAAGACATCTGTCGAAATGACCTTTGCCTGCCCCTAATACGTCCTAAACCTATTGCTTAAAGCTACCTCATTCTCATGAATCTCACAAATGATGTCGAACGTGAATGACGG
Organism: Flammula alnicola; assembly: GCA_015499995.1. Taxonomy (NCBI): domain Eukaryota; kingdom Fungi; phylum Basidiomycota; class Agaricomycetes; order Agaricales; family Strophariaceae; genus Flammula; species Flammula alnicola. The sequence goes on along the minus strand of JADNRV010000085.1, from coordinate 130,871 downwards.
AGATGGCAGAGATAATTGAAGGGGTTTATCTCCCAAGTCTCGAGCCGGCTCGATCTTAAATGCAGCTGAATATAAGTCCCAATGGTCAAGTATGCTGCCGTCGTCATAGTCGTCTTCTTGCTCGCGTTCTTCAAGTTCGATGACTCCCTCATGCACCATATCCTGACCCTGCGCGACCTGCATTGCATTTGGAACATTCGTCTCTGCGGACCCAACGAGACGAAAAGGAGGTTGCCCGGACCACCGGTCGCTCACCAGCAGCGGATATAACAAGATGCGCTCGACTGCGAATCTACTTTGACGGGACAGTAGGCTAAGCCTGTCGAGGTAGGCTGACTGATAGAGCATCTCAGCGATCAAGGACCAGATTTCTACTGGTACTTTACCAACGACACTCGCAGGATGCCTATGTTCCCCAAAATATATTGGAGAGTAGAGAAGATTGTCGAGGTCATGGCAAAGAAGAGCATATCCGAGCCGAATAACTGCTGTTATTCCCAGCGTAGACGGAGACCGGGCGTAGAAGGAAGGGAGGAACTGCAGGGCTGCAGTATGTTTGAACGAGCCCTCGGACTTGGAGTCATTGAGGTCGATGCGCACAATGACAATGTGAAATAGCGAGATGACGATTCCATATACAATGGTCTTGGCCTTCGGGGGTGCCTGCGTGACCCGGGTAAAAAGATCAGCTATGGCGGCTTGCATATTCGCCTCATCATTAAGACGTGTCGCCCAGAGCACACAAAGATCCCCTCGCAACCACCGCCAAGATGAATCCTCGGTCGAGACTGAAATGTACCTCGAATCCACCTCAACCGCAGTCGTGCGCTTCTCGACAGCCATCTGGACCAAGTGCATCGTTAGCTTCTGAATCTTCCTCAATGGCTCGGGGCCGGCAGCAACCTCGAAATTACGGATGGTACATCCTGCATCCCCGAATTTCAAGGTGGATCCTATTAGCGCCTGGAATAAATGTAGGCGAACCATCTCGCATTTTGCAGGGTTTTCGAGAATCTCGTCGAACTGATGGAGCGAGGTAACAATATCTCCGGAAGCGTGCTTGGATTGATACACCTGAATAAGCTCCTCGGGGGTGGGGGATAAGATACTTTGCGGCTGGTATAGCGATATCGAATAGGAGTAGTTGCAGTGTGTGCACGAAGGCCATATGAATCGAACCCAATGCATCGGAGAAACACATTTTTAGGAGGGATATCTTGGAGGTTGAAGAGCGGAAACCCATCAACTGATTTATGCTGATGATTAGCACTGAATCGTAATAATTGAAAGAATATCTCCTCCTCTTGAAGACAAGAGGTGCCACTCACCGTGAAAAACCTCATTGTCGGTATCGATCTCGTACATCCACTCGATGAAAAGTTCATTTTGAGGAGGCTTTCTGGTAATGGCGACTGTTTCTTCGTCGCCGTACTCATCCAACTTGCCCTCTGGATCGTCAGCCACCGTGCGCAATTCTTCAAGTTTCTTATCCAATGAGTTTCTCAATTTCTCAAGCCATTTTTGGTACGCTTCGCCTCTTGCCACTTCATTCAAGAATCTTACTCCTAGGCCTGTGAATTCGAGTTGGTGAGATGCGTCATGTTTGCGAATTCGAATTCGAATGATACCTGATGGATAACTATCCCAGCGGTTGTAGGTCCTATGATACCAGCCTTTGCGACGATACACTTTGTATCCTCGGGTTCCCATTCTTGTAGATTCACTCGTGAAGAAAGTTGTAGCAGTAGGCCTGCAGCGGTCAAGTAGTTATAGCATTTGGACGGACCAGATACGTACACGCTTTATTAACCACGGCGATAATAGGAAGAGGAGCAGTTCAAGTTGTCGCGGGCCAATGCGACCATGCAGGCCGCGAACATATGCATTGTTTCACATTATGTAAATAATCATCACATCACAAATTAGTCGTTTTGAAAAATAATTCAGGAACGATGTATATTGCAGGGATGATGGATATCGTTGGAATGTATACTGCAAGTTGACAACGAATGAAGTAGGTATGTACTACAGTTGGCTAAGAGCCTAAAGCATGAGGCGATAAATACATGTCTAGGGTAGTAGCGTCCAGTGAAATAGACACGGAGACAGCCAAAGACCCTAAATAATAAGATGAAGGACGATAATTACTTGTCTTGCGGCAATTATTTAACATAGTGTATGGGGTGATGGAACCATCGCGAATGTACGTTGTTCGAAGTGTAGCTCCAGGTCATGAGCAGGCATCCGAAGCTCGTGGGACGACGGATAAAATGGTATGGGTTGAGCGGGGTGTGGGGCGATGCGGAGAAAGACATAGGATCGAGTAGGTGGAGATAGAGGATGCGAGGCCAATGTGGCAGGGAGTAACGAGCACCATCGCTCAGATGGCTGGGGTGAGAGGGACGCAGAGGGTATCCATCACGATCTCGAACTGCTCCACTTGATCAATCCTTCGTATATCGAGTACATCACGGCGGCGTTTGGCACGACACGCATCAAGTGGGCACTCAGACCACTGTACAGTGTTCGCGCGCCCTCTTCTGCGATGACCAATCGGAGAGTCTGCACTAGGCCGGTATACTTTAGCACACCATTCACACTGGGCTGTCGCAGTCGTGTCCGCAGCACCTGAAAGCCAGTCAGAAGACTCTACAAGGGAATCGAAGGAGGGACACGTACCTCATGAGGATATGTGATAAGACTGGCAACAAATTTCGCTGTGCCTGCGCTGCCCAACATGCCGGCCCATTGTGCTACTGCACCTTGACCCTCTACGGCTTCATTCAGACTCTTCAAATTCTCGTACAGCACCCACTGGATGGTGCCCTCTGTGACTCCCAGGTAGCTGGCGCTGAGACCCTTGTAGAAGCCCTTTATACCTTCCTCTTTCATGATTTTCTTGATACACAGCCAACTTCCGCCCAGAACCTTCTTGTCGCCTTGGGCGAGCTGTAGGCGGGTCTTCACAACCCAGATAGGATTTGTCGCGGTACCGGTGATAATACCCGCTAGAGCTGCTGCGGACAGATACACCCAGCTGTTCTCCTTCCCATTGTTGAACTTGTCGGCGATCAGGCGTTTCCCATTGCCGTATGTGAAGAAGTTGATGGAGCGAGCGGGTACGACGCCGACGAGAGTTGGTCCAAGACCCTTGAATAGAGCACGGAAGGATTCTTCTCGATAGATATCTCTGAGAATTCCACAGTAAGCGCTGGTCCCTTGGCCAGAGAGAAGGGTGTGTCTGAAACATACCGGATGATGTACCCCGTCTCTACGAAGTTGTAGAGGAGACTAGCTGGACGTGGGGCACTGATAACCACACTTCCTCCGTTTCCTATCACATTGACAGCAGAATGCTTTTGGCGGAAGAGATCTGACTGCAATCGGGTCTTCACGACGTCAAAAGGACTCGTGACGATTGCCCCGCACATTCCACCAAGCCTGTTGGGAAAATTGTCATTTAACGCGTAAGCAAAACTTCGGAAAACATAAGACACGTTATTACTCACCCTCCTGCTACGAAATGTAGCCATGGACTCGGTTTGTTGGCGGGTGTAGGAGGTGGAGGCAACGTAGCCATTTTCTGTTACTGAAAGTCAGATATCTAAGGGTTCTGATGTGTTTTACGCTTCTATTTGAGTATAGGTGGACCACCTAAGGGCACCGAGAAGCGGGGAAAGGAGGAAGAGTCAGAGCTGACGCTTAGTTGGCAGTAAACTTGGGACTTTCAGGAATGCCCCAACGTCGAATTTTTTCCCGCGTCACGTGGCAACGGACTTTTTGTCCTAATCTTATCTTACGTTTTGAGTCAACCTTCCAATCTTGTCACCGACGTCGACATACTCTTTCCATGTTCTTATAGCGTTTCTGGTCGGTAATATCTCTGAGCGACCCTCTGTCGACTAGAAAATGTTCTGCCTATCCATTATAAAGGTAAGTTCGCTTCGAAATTCAACACCGCCGTCACTGTGACTCACGGAGCAGGACACGATGGCCATCCATCCATCCAACTTTGGCGCACCAGTAGACGATGCACTAATAGCAGAAATCAACAAAAAGTATGCAAATCGTGTTCTACACGACGTTGGGTTGTGTATAAGTGTCTTTGACTTGTCGCAAGCTGGAGAAGGAAAAGTTAGATATGGGGACGGTTTTTTGTGGTATAAAGGTGAGCATTGACATCTGTTTCATATTATGCTTGCTTTATTAAAAAGTTACCATGAAGTGGTGTTTCGACTGGTTGTCTTTAGGCCATTCACTTCCGAAGTAATTATCGCCAAGGTCAAGTCATCCGACGAAGATGGCATTCGACGTGCGTCATTTCACCATAGTTTCGACACGAGATGCTTCTCCTGCCCTCTCTCCTATTTCACAGCTTTGGCTGAACCCGTTCACCACTTTGTCTCTAGTTACCTTGGGCTTTTTCGACGACCTATATATCCCAGTGGCCTATCTGCCTCAACCGACAGCCTTGTAAGCACCTCACGTCGCTGGATATATACACATGAACTTGACTTGCCATCCCACCAGCGACCCAAACGAACGCGCCCACTTCTGGATTCCTGACTCCGAATTAACAACCACAACCGAGCTGCTCGACACACCCGTCGCAGAGCGGATGTACATTGACCAAGGCGAAGTCGTACGTATTCGCGTTGAGTCGGACGAGTTCTGCGACGATGAACCCGGCCCACCCAAAGCTACGGAAGGGGTGCAAGTGAAGAGAGAACCCAAGAGACCTCCTTACGTCGTTTGCGTGAGTGAATATTTATGCCGATTGAATAATTTCGTTTGATCGCCTTCGTTCTCGTTCTATAGTGTTCGATTGCTGAACAAGGATTAGGGCCTGTTGCGTGGTGGAATGGAGCGTCACAGGCGGAAGAGGGAGATGAGATGGACCAAGGTTGATGGACGTCGAATGGAACCTCAAGGCTTTGTAGCTATAATTAGATGTTAGGTGGCTTAGTATCGTTCACTTTGTTTTGGTGAGAGGTACATACATCTCACCATCAACATGGCCGACTAGCTCAGTTGGTTAGAGCGTCGTGCTAATAACGCGAAGGTCTTGGGTTCGATCCCCACGTTGGCCATTAGTTTTTATTTTTGCCAGCTCTTAAGGCAAATCTCCTTCCGATTTTCGGTCCTTTGTAGACCAGTCAACACAGTTTTTTGAGACATTTCTTGTTATTGGAACAGCACGATGCCTGTCCCGTGCTGCGAACGTGGCAAAGGAAGACTCTTCCTGTGACTGGCGTCACTGTATTCCAGATCCTTCTCTTTGCATGCGTTCATTCAACTTCAAACGTGGTTCACGTTCATCGTCATCTCCTTGATATTGCATCTACATCTTCCGTCACAACCCTCTTAACGTCGATCTGTCCTAGTCCCTGCTGCTAACGGTAATGTAGAGGACTCCATCTTCATCGCCGATCCTTTTTGAATCCAGAATTTCAGAGAGATACATTTCTCGACTTGAACTACTAGTCTCGTGAACCAGCATCTTGTTCAACTTTTTTGAGAAGACAGTAGTTCTCTTGTTGACTAAAACAGTCAATGAACAATTGCCGCTTTTTGGATATCCAGGTTAGAGTGAATTCGTTTCTTCGCCCGGATTATCATTTATCATACTATTAGTACTTGTTGCAGATCATCTTGTTATGACAGACGTTGCCTCCGAGTCGAACGAAGTCCAACGACTTCGGCAGGAGGTCGAACAACTGAGAGAGAGCCTCAGGCTCGCTCGATTGGGTGCACCAGTGACGTTTTCGCCTCCTATCTCGGTTCTTCCTGTCGAGGTCTTGTTGAAGATATTTTTTCTCCTTTTGGATGACAAGCCACGCAACGTCTACAAAGCCACGAATCGCTCGAAAGTAACCCGTAAAGACGCGGTAGCCGCTTCCCAGATTTGCCGCCTTTGGAGAGAAATCGCGCTTGGATCATCTGCATTTTGGAACGAGATGCTTGATTGCAGCAGAAACCCTCCTTTATGGTTCAGCCTTCTTTTGGAACGCTCCGGATCTCAAGGTCTTAGCATCATAGCTCGACATAGGACGATACGTGAATGGGAGCAACCCAATCTCAAGGCGATTATGCATATGTTGGACAGAGTCAAATCATTTGAACTCCACATCATCTCCTATGACTTCTTTCCTGGGCCTGAAGACCGATCCCGCTATCTTAACGATGTGTTTGAGAAACGGCTTCCATCTCTCGAACGGTTGTGCCTAAATAGGGATATTGTTGTGAAACCTTGGATGAGATACAATGGTCCGCGTCCAGACTGGCCATTGTTCAAACATCCCGAGTGGATGGCCCCAAAATTACGTGTCCTCGAACTCTGCCATGTTGCCCCAAATTTCGACGTTCCGTTCTACCGAAATCTCAGCGTCCTCTCTGTGGTTGATCTCGAACAAGAACAAGCCTGCCCTCATTTCACGAGATGGCTGGAGATTTTGCGCTCTATGCCGAACCTTATCGACTTGACGATCAAAAATTCCGTCAGAGTCGGAACTCCTACTGGGCCACCACCGGTCGGCGTTCACACAAGGGGCAAACCTCAAGGGCAGTTGATGTTCAACTGCCCTTGAGTCGTTTGTAAGTCGGTTATCAATGCGTTTGTAGCGCGGTTATCAGGTCGTCGTAGATTCCGTCGAAAACCTTAATCCAAAGCAGGTAATTATGCACGTGATGCCCGGGAACTCTTCGCTCAACCAACATTACGCCTTGGTTGTGCCCTGTCTTCACTCTTACCACAACATAACCCCCGCCTGGCCAATACTTTTACGATGGTCGTCAACGCCGTTGATTCCTGTTACAATTGCGAGGAATAATGAACCGATGAACGTACGAAGGAACACGTCGGAGGTGATTTGACTACGCCACCGAGGCTCGCCCACGAAAACTTCCAGCACCCAGAAACCTACAGCACACCCGCTGTAGGCAGGGTCAGCCCTACGTAAATGCCTAACACAACAAGGATGCAGTTCCGTGAAAGACGCCGTCAGAAAACCAGCGAACAGCACAACAACAAACGCTCTGCATGGGAGATAAGGCCTACGAGATGCGGCAGAACCACAGTAAGCATCAGTCGCCTTATTGTACAGGAACTGCTCCTAACCACTTTGATAGGAAATGCCTCCACCCCTGTCTCCACTTCCGCCACCCCTTCCGTTGGCATTCTCAGTGCTCGAAAACCCTCCTTTGCTTCATCGGTCTCTTCTGTTGCCTCCGTCTCGTCATCGGCAGTGGTCGGCAATGATGAGGACAACAGCAGCATCAACAGCAACGACGGGAATTTTGACCAGCTATCCCCAGCCCCCAGCACTGCTAGGAAGGCATCAACCTTCAAGAACATCCCTCCTCTTTCTCAAGTCGTCAACGATATCTTCTTGCTTGGGACCGTTGCCCCTTCGCAGGTTAGCTTGATGTACGGCACCTGCTCCAACACCCTTACTGGGCACCCAACTCTCACCCTGCGGACGCAGACGTTTTCCACCAGGTCGTTCGGACCCAGTGCCACTGCGACAAGCCTGAACCCTGCTGTCCTGTGTGGCAGTGGCTCAGGGCTGGGTAATTTGGCTCCTGGAGGTATCAAGGCGGAGTGTTCGAATACTCCAAGCAGGTTCGTGATATAAGTTTTATTTCTCTTGCACTACTATTAATTAATTTCCTCTCTTCCTAATAGTACAAGTGACCCCGACTGAAGAGCATGCGCAACTCTCATGGTGCTGAGGGCTGCACTTCACAGGTTGCACCCGCCCAAAACCGTCCTTTTGAGGATACCCCTTCTGCCTGCACCTCGCCTGTCTGAGGCCTCTCCTACCCTTGGCCCTCATTCGACCACCCAGATGACCTACGAGTACGGGTACAGCTCTGCCTCATCATCGATGCTGCACTCCAAGCGGTCCTCGATGGAACTCCTGTTCAGCGCGTACAACAACAATTGGACGATTAACCTGGGCCCGCGCTCCGGCGGTCTGGGAACATGTTCTGACACCCGCCGATGATGCCTCAGAGCAACACCGACAACGATGCTCAAGCACCGTGGGTCATTGGTGGTGCATCACGCAAACCGAAGCAAGAGGGAGGTTGCGAGAATATTGGGTTGGTAGCGTAAATTGGAATCAATCCATTGCTTTACGAAGTAAATATAAAAGAAATGCATATCCTATTCACCGCTATCTGTCAGATCGATATGTTGCTCGACTTCCTCCTCCTCCTCCTCCTCCTCCCATTTCTCAAGCTGTTCCAATTCTTCCTCGGTAGGGATATTATACTCCTTTAAGACTGCATCTCCATAGGCCTCCATGAAATCCTTCTCTGGCATATTCTTCCATTTAGCACATTCTTCCCATGTCATACAGAATTCCTCCAGGGGCAGTGCAATGTGAATGCCGTCCTTGATATAGTGTGCACGTTCGCGAAGCGTTAGAGCATTATTCCAGTAGATGGGTTCAAACCAGTCAACCGGGACCTTCTTGGGCAGAGTTTTGAGCCTGGAAGGTTTTGAAGGCTGTGGCTCTTCCCGACGACGTTCTTGCCTAGAAAAATGGTTAGGTCAGTTAACGGAATGAGAAAAATAAAGTAGTGGTCAACTTGAGATGTTTTCCCTTTCTTTCAGCCATCTGGCGACGCTTCTTATCAAGCAGGTTTCTGTAGAACTTGGTGACTTTGGCTGATCGACCCTCCTTCTCTGTAATATGGTACGCCAGCTCCATGCCCGAGCTGTCTGCGTTGGGAACCTCCACCAACTCGTCATCTGAATGCGCCGCAGTCTCCTTAGACAAAGAAAGAACCCGTAAATTGAAACCTTCTGCCTTGGTTACGTCAACTCTGCCATCCTTGAGCTGTGGACGTTGATCAGTTCACTGTTTAATATACAAAAAAAGAATGAACACATACTTCTTTCCTACGCTTGAATACATTACCCATCTTCTTGCTTTTCGCCACGCCCCCTGGAGTCTTCACCTCTAACTTCACAATGCCATGCATGTAAGAGAAGACGAAGCTTCGGTAGAGTCTACGCATCAGGGGAAAGTCATAGATAAACGACAGATTTATCCCCGTGAACGAGTAGCCGAAAGCACCTGCCACCTGTTCGAAAGTCGAGAGGGCAATGTGCTCATGGAGAAGGTTGTACATTGAATCTGGGTCACCACTCAGGATGTCAGGCGCCCACTGCTGAAGTCCAAAGCAAGCGACCATCCGGAACATAAGGAGGAGATGCGGTTCAGCGATGCGTTTGATATTTTTCGAAATGAGGCCGCCCGGCGGTAGAGATTTCAGAAGATCCTGTGTTCATGTTCGAGCATCATTGATGTAGCCCGAACTCTGCATGAGATTCGAAGTCACCGAGCTCCTCACCTGCGCTTCAGTGGAGAAGCGTCTGGTGTAAGGCACTTTATCATCATCGGTGATTGTAGGTGGGATTGCATTCTGGTCTGGCAGGCACCAGAGGGTACGGAGGTGAAGCTCAAGTGCTACCTAAACAAGAGTAAGACTTTTTAAATGAACGGAACACTCGACATGCACCTTTGTCTTTTCTGCATCCTTTGGCACCTCGCCTTTGTTCATATGCCAGTCGCTAGGTCTCTTCAGCTTCTTGGGACGAGGAGCATAACCAGTGCGTGGTTTTTTCGAATGTGAGGAACTAGCTTCAGGCTCATCGACGGGACGTTTGCGTTTAGCCCCGGAGCTTGAAGGTCCTGCATCGTCAGGCCCGGGACGAGGTGAAGGCCGGTTAGGAGCAGGTGACAGTGTAGGAGGGTGCATTTGAATATTGTCTGGGTCGCTGTCCGCCATCGGAGACAGAGACGATGACGGTCAAGGATAAAGATTGGAAATGAATGCATTTGACAAGAAGAAACATGTGTTGGCCGCACGCTGCACTACGCGACTTAAAGACAAAGGATTCACGATTGCGAAGACGAGCTCGTGATCGCGTCTCAGATGAAACGGCCCGGCTCACACATTGCATTGCAAATAAGTACCAACCGCCCTACTGCCGACCTAACAACCGACTCAAGGGCAGTTCATTTTCAACCGCCTTGAGGTTTGCCTCTTGTGTCACCTTCTAAACCTCACCACCCTTAGTCTTCGCGGCTATGTTGGAGAGCAGTACGGGATCGAGGGTTTTCTTTCACACTTGACCACCCATCGTGGATGTAGTCTTTATTTTTCAGGTGTGATTGACGGTAACCCACACGGTAGCGTCCCAAGCGACCTCGGGTTGCTCAACGGTGGAATAGAAAGCTGGTTCGGAAGGTGGAAACCTGACGATTACCAGAGTACCGCGCTGCATACATGCCTCGACGCGAATAGAGTGATCATGCACAATCAATATGGAGAAAAACCATGGCCTGGCTTATGGTTCCGCATCTCGGTACAATGGTACCATTACCGTGAACCTTTCCATTCTTGGCGACTCCCTCTCATGTCAACTTTCTTCAGATCCCTCGCATCAGTTGCCCGGCGGAGCTTAGCGCAAACGCAGAGCCTTGCGGTGTGGCCTTGTGGACCACACATTGTGATGCCGTGGGCTGAATTTCTTGGCTTGTTTCCGTCGGTAACATCCCTTAAGATCACAGTTCCAGTTCAAGTTCGTAGACAAACTCGTCTTGCAGGTGAAGACGCCCTCCATGCCATTCTCCTGCATCTAGCTCGCTCAGCCCTCGAAACCAACGATGCAGGTGAGCTGATACATCGACCTTTTAGCTACTCGCCAACTTTGCCATTAACATCATTCTGACGTTATAGATTTAAATCTCGTGCCTTGTCTCCCCGCTATTCGTGAAGTCGTACTCGCGAAAGCCAGGAAGACATTAAGATATGGATTCCCCGATTTTCTTGAAATCCTTCAGAAAAACAAAACAGGTTCTACCCTCAGTGTGACTGACATTCAGAGGTTCTTAATGAATCTCGATGGAGGTAGCTCGGACGCACTGGCTGGAATTTCGTAGCTTCCAAGTAAGTCAGCTTCCTGTTTTTATGCTGCTCGGGTCGATCCGATTACCTTGCACTCTACCTCAGATAAACCGCACGATCCGTTCAGCAGGGCCATCTTTAGCTTTACATTACCGGGGAGCTCATTGCCAAAAATTCATCGACGTGCAGGGATTTTAATTATAACAAAACATAACTACCGAAATAATCCCTTGATCGATGTCACGAAAATCTCACCTTGTTTTTAGATCGCTTCGAAGAGAACCCTGTCTGAAATTTAAGTACACATGTATGCAACGCGTCGGGTGCACGCCCCTCGAATACTAATGTCCAACCTATTGCAGTTCATGCATATTCCTTGTAGCGACTGACATGCCAAAACCATTTCAGGAAGCTCTCAGCTCTTCTCTCACTTCAACGTTAGCCTCTGGTATCGTACAGATAATCTGGGATCATGTCATATCGATAGCTGCGCAGTCACCTTAATGATCGTCTTGGTTTCCAGAATAGGCGCTTATTGATATTGCGTCCAATATTCGACACTCGCTACATAAAGATAAGGAAGAAAACATACTGCCTTAAGATATACTTGCCATGCTCTCATAATCGGTCTGGTCATACATTACGAAGTTCACTGAGGGTAATAATATGTGCGGGGGCGTCTTGGATCCGCAGAGGGCACCCTGACTGGAGATACTTATAAGTACGTTTTCGGGGGCCGTTCCATACTTGTACCCAAGACATGAATTCCCCGTGTAAATACTTAAAATGTAAATATGGCCGTCAAAAATTGTGGATAGTACTTATTAGCTATAGGCTGCCAGAATTCTTTCATCAACGTAATTTAAGAGAGTATATAATATACTTGTCTTAAATTAGTAGGACGTCGATCCTCTTTGCATTTTTGTTTGATTATCAGCATACGATTTCAGGCCTCTCAAAGCTGGAGCGCTGGAGCGCTTAAGCTTCAAGGTCGGCAAGTTCCAATGCTTTTGGCTATTATAATCCCTCATCGAAAGATGGCCTTTGAAATTATCCTTCGGCGTTAATAATCGACGGAATTCAAGAGTCAAGACGAACTGGCGGAATTCAAGACCAGATGCCATCGCGGATAAAGTAATCGAACTTTCGGGGAAGCAACAGTTCACAGAAAATATGATGGGTATATGTCGGTATATACAATATATGTGGCAATGCGGGGAGATCCTGCTCCGTAATGGTAGACTAATAGATAGGTAAACAAAAAGTTGCTATCGGAAGTACAATGACTACCTGAGCTACTATTGATCCACAGGATCGCGGTAAAGTAGGGTGACCCGCCACTGGCGCGCATGAAAAATGGATTGTCCGAGATTTAACAAGATCACGAGCAGGTGTGTTCCGATAGACTTTCGGCTAGATCCCACATGCGCCATGGTTATGTCTGGGGTAGAACTCGGCGGCTTGGGTTTCTGTTCCTCCACGCTGAAAGAAAACCATCCGAAATCGAGGAAGCCAGCCGTCAATACGTCTGGTCTCTCTAATCTCAAGAATTCTGCAGAATTCAAAGATTATCTCCCTACTAAAAACAATCGTGTCAACACAAGCCTTATCGTCATGGACAGCTCAAAAATGCTTACTACAGGCGACGCAAGGCCGTATTCCAGCTCAGCCTCCTTGTTTTCCTTCTCGTCCATCACGCGCTTCAAACCCATTGCGCAGATTGTGAGGAGCGAGCCCAACACAAGCATTTCGGCGCCAAGGACGGAGGTTTGGCCGATCTGGACCTTGATGTTCCATTTCGGCCCTACGCGCTCAGCAGGGAGTGTGCTCTTGATGGCTCCACGAGAGGTGATATCAACCATAATGCTGAAGGCGATGGCATTGAGGATGAGGAGGAATGTAAGGCAGGCAATGTTCGTCAGGCTGTAAGCCACCGGGGGTACTGCATCCGTGTCCACGCTTAACGGGGAGGATTCGTCGTCGTCGATGATGACCTTTTTCGATGAAACGTGTTTTCTGGAGATCCAGGACACGGCAAGGAACGCGATGTGGTGGATCAGGACGAGAAACGCGACCGCCGCGTTCAGCCAGATCGAGAGCAACCCGAAGTTAACCATGGACAGCGCGACCATTGGAAAACAAATGACAATCGATGCGGCGGTCAGACCAAGGACGGGCAATGGAAAGGCAGTGATAACCATGTTTAGGGAATTGTTGTAATGTGTCGAAAATGAATGAGAGAACGAATGTAAGAGCTTGGTTGCGCGAAAACGCAAGGACGTTGGTCTGTAGAACAAAAACAAAGTGGAGGGGCTCAGCCGCTGCAAGGACAATTGAACACCGCAATGATACTTATATGTATCACGTCCATCATTGCTGTGCGTGGGAGAGATGTTGTCACCTTATACTTAGGGTCGAATGAGGGGCGCGCATGCTGAACATCCCGGACGTTTCGGATACATCAAAACGTTGATGGTTGCGATAAGAATAGTAGGAAATACCTTTTTAATTCGATTTAATTCCCTGGGTCAGCATGGTCCAATGGGATCCATCATGATGCTCAGTGAAAGAGGCATGCATTACATAAGATATGGACGAATTAAAGAGAGAAGATTCATAAAGGCACCATTTCAACGTCAACCCTGGTATGGTTCATCCAATCATCTCACGGCGATTTCCAAAAGATCTCAGGTGCAAGAATGGCGACATGAGATGCAGGCGCGATTGCTGAGGGCTGGGCGTGGCTCGACGTTGAGCTCAGCGTTGAGCTTGGACGCATGAGCGCTTGTTATGAGTTGGTAACAGGGCCGGCGCCTCGCGAGTCGGACCCAAAGAAGCCAAAGCGCTCGTGCCGAGACTGCCGCAAGTTTTAATCGAGGCGGCACTGCATACCTAATTTGGCATTGCGCCGCCCGACGCATGGTCCATAGATCCCGTTCATCGGGGGTTGCGCGGCTGGCTTGTTACTTTACACGGGTGTTGTTTCTGACTGGGTCCTTTGCACTACTCTTTCTTTTTCTGTGTCCAGACTGGAGGTGTACCAAAAACAATTGCGTTCTCCAAGCCTTTTCTTTCTCCATCTTACTTTCATTAGCGCCCAGGAAATCGACCACTTACTCAAATCTGTGCAACCGCTCCGTATAACCTTATCAATTGCAGACGTTTCGCTCGTTGACATTGGTCTTTAGATCATCGAATGGAGCCGCGACACAGTTATGTTATTTGTTGCAAACCTAAGGTGCACGCATACTAGACAGTTCTGATCTGCCAGAATAACGCGGCTCTAGATCTTATTTCGGAATCAAATGTTTAGTTACTGATCCATCCCCGCATATGTCGACCACAGCAGGACCCAGCGCATCAAGTGGAAATCATAGTCCTATGTACTTACATATGTACTGTATGTTCGTGTTGAAATTTTTTGGGACGCCGGGATTCCGAATATGCCACGTCAATCTGAGTGAACGATTATAACCTCTTTCAAGTTATTAATTCTAGCAAATTAAATAATACTCCTCCTCCTCCTCCTCCTCCTCCTCCTCCTCCTGCTGCTGCGGGGCGGGGGAACACTGGACCGGACCGAACTTGGAGGTCTTTGGAACAACATGGCCAAACATCCATTTGTTCAGTCGACATCAACTCGAAATTGAAATTCCTACTTCCTCGCTCGTACTCCACAACCTTGCAGCACCCCGCCATAGCTTCCTATGACTTCCTATATGGACGTTTGACACCGATTATAACTACTGCAATTGCTTTTCTACATAAGGATCGGAGATTCGATCAATCTCCGAGACAAACCACAATGAGCCGTCCAAGGTCCAACATGCGGGCAGAAAATTTGAACTGTTCATTTGCCACGCAAACAAAGAGTAGCACTGAGAAACCTCGCGGCAGATAGCGGATAACCAAATCCGTTACTTGTGCAAAGCTGTCATGCAGATCTCCTTCACAGAAAGAAGCGTCTCAGTTGCTACTCCGACAACTCAAAAGGCAGTTCACCCTTTTACGTGGCGATAACCTCACTCGCACTCCTTGGACATTCTTCTGTATCGCCGAGCAAGCTGAATATCTGGTGCCTTCTCGCAGAACACATAACCTGGATTCCTTCTCTATCGAAGGACCATACCCTTGCTTCAGGAATACCACGGGATCAGGCGACATTCACAAATCTGGGAGACAATCCTGGAGAATACGAGAGAAAAACCCGTAAGATATTTCCACTCAGTTAACTTTCGAGCATGCGAAAGTGACCACCACGCACAGGACATTGATTCGTTTCCTTCGACCGTCATGCAGAACTGCCCTGCAGAAATTTGGACGCAAATCATTGCTTTCGCCTGCACGGATTCTGGATTCACTGGCCGCTCCATTTCCCTAGTCTCGCGATCCTTTCGCACCGCTTCGAGACCCTTCAAATACCAGTCCATTGCACTTACACGTTCCAAATATATCCGCGCCTTTCGATCCATCGTTTCCAACCTTCCGCCAGACGAAAAACGAGTCAGATACTTGTACGTGCAGTGCCCCAACATATTCCTGGACGTTTCAGATGATGAAGCCGATGAAGACTATGATGAAAATCTTGCGACTGTCTCGGATGAAAGCGATCAGAGCATGAATAGTGCGAGTGGGTCGAACGATAGCAATTACGAAGGTTCACTAACGGGTGAGGAACAGCAAGAGCTCCTCGACGACGCTATGAGTCTTACACATATTCGCTCACGATCTCTGTCACGGGGCCCTGCGCCGGAAGAGGACGATGGCTCGGCGGCCTTTGACCGGGAAATGCAGGAAGGCGATGCAGTCGTACTTGACGCATTTCGAGCCTTGTTGGACGATATATCATCCTCCTTGCTCATCCTGTCGGTCAATTGGTCCTCATTCGAGCCGCTTCTTATCGAAGAACTCCTTCTTCCCTTACCCTATCTCGTCGAGCTCCACCTTCGCCGCGCGTTCACGTCGCAAGATGAGATGGACCCCGAATCTGACGAGCCGGCAACTGTGCTGTTTCCTCTTCTACGTCGCCTCTATATCTCTGGATATATCGACCAACGACCAGATCCATTTGGCCGGAGTATCGGAAAGGTCGCGCCTGTTCTTACCCATCTTCGAATGCCGATATATCACATTAGGTGAGAAGTATACCATCCCATCGCAATTTCGTAGCCCTACTGAAACCCTGAAATGACAGTCTACTACCTACAGAATCTCCCCGCCTTCCTGATAGTGTCCAGAAGGTAATAGTCGAGGTGCCATCGAATGGGCAGGGGTTGGCCGATCGTCAAGTGATACCACAAATGCTATTTGGGCAGGATAACCTAGATTCTAGGTCGGTGGAGTTCGTTGGGGAGTCTTGGTCTGAGTCTGAGGACGAATGGCAGAATAGATGGGAAGAGAGGGTCGTAGGACGTAGGGGACCATGGTGAACAGCAATTCGCGCGATTCTCTTTGTCGAGAGCTGTCGCTTGGCGACTCGAACTTGACAGATACATCATACAATCGGAGCACACCAACTGATCCGGAGCTCTGTCCGTCATCCCTGTCTGATCTGCTTAGACGCTTGTAGCAAAGTCTCCGGCTTATGGGTTACGGCGACTTACAAAGTTTATGGAAACGGCATAAACGGAGTTAAACAGCTAGAGGATCAGCTAAAGTGTGTAACATTCGACCCTTAAGATAGTCGGTGGCCCTTACGCGGCGTATGTACTAGAGTGGACGTAGGCGCTTAAATTTTACGAGAGGATGGACCAGTCAGGCGAGATCATGGAAACACACTGAGTATTTGAAGTAAATCAACTCCGATCATCGTGAATGATACACGAACTATTACTGGTTTACAATCCTGATACCAGCGTTGAGAAGACGCCCGATTACAGTTTTACCTCAATTGCCTGTCTGTCTCCGAATTGATTTTGGCTTGATTTTCTCGCAGCCAATCTCGGCAACATATTGACTCATGTAAACCCATAAGTATAGGGCACACGACACCGCCTAGTTGTGCTAAGCGGACCGAGGCGCGACGGCTCAATGTATCTTCGTAAATGACTGACTCCTGGGCGATTAAATCCCTCGATGCTCACTGTTGAAACATCGTTCAGCATAGCACATCATTGCTGTGCTACTTCCTCTCCGACGTATTCCATTCGGAAAAGTTATGCGGTTGAGGGTCCATTCTCGTTAAGACCCTATCAGATAGGACGGTTTGGAACACTGCCAACCTCGGCAGCTACAGGTGAGATTTCGAACCTTTACAAGATGCTTTAAGTACTGCGCAATTGTCTCTGGCGTCTCGGCGCGGATAACGCTTATCCGCGCAGAGGTGGTGACACACCTGGTTAGAACGTTTTGCGCTGGAATGCAATCACCCATCATGATCTGTCGCTCCTGAACTGTGCCTCAAAGTGTTCCTCAAGTTAAAGATGACTCGATGTTTCCCCAAGTTAAAGATGACTGAGCGCTCAGAACCCAGGTGACCGATCCTGATTCATAACATTTTGAGAATAAGTATTCTAACCCAATACTCACCCGCTTTCCGCCTTGAAGAAATAAACCAGTACAGCCTTTCTTTTATTTTATTCATCAAATTTACTGGTAAAACATATCAATCGGAACCTCGTTTTACACATACCCTACCGGATCACCCATACGATGGGATATGGTACAACACAACAAATTTAGACACAACAGTGGAACAGCAGAAAATGACCCGAGGGAGTGATGGATTTCACAAGGACGACTTGACAGAGAGTCATAATGCTTGCGGATAGAATACCCATTCTCTTCGGTTGCAAATCTTCTGTGCCAATCGTAAAATCATGTTTTGACTAAGACTGCCGAGTTGGCCATTATTACTACTGCTCGAGTATCCGTCGTGCGTCGCATAGCTCCGTCTCATCTCGGCGCTCAGTGATTGTACGCGTACTCCTCGCATATTTATGTATTCATAGACCATTCCTTCTGTATATTAAGAGCACAAGTTGAAGCATCTAAAATCACTTCCAACCACTCAACTCTCGTCTATTCTTCAGCGTCGATATGTACACCAATCCATTTTCATCTGCTTGGGGCCTAGAGTCCCGCGACCCCAATTCGGACTGGTTTTCGAATAATACGCCACCGACGTTTGGTGCTCTTCCCTCCATGGCAAATATCCCTTACTCCATGACATTCAATTTCACCATGTTCGACTCGAGCATTCTCAACTGCAGTGTATCGGGTACGAATTCAACGACGTACTTTTATGTTGCCAGCAACTCGACGTCCACGACGGTTTCTCGACGAAATGGAGAGGTCTACGCAGTGATTGATTGGCAAGGGCATCCAACAATACAAGCACACGAAACACTTGGACGGCAAAGGACATCACAATGGTTGAGGCTTTCTAATGATCGAAGGCGAGTCATTTCATTCTACCCCACGGTCTCGTTGTGTTATGTCGGGCTGACATTTCATGTAGACGTCGCACAATGTCAGTCGGAGGACGAGATTATTCCTGGATCCCACGTGGTAATGCGATCTGTGTTAGTCTTCCTTTTATGATGATCTCTACGTAAACTGATTGACACCACCTCCTCGAACAACAGCTTCATGGTGACGACACCAGCGCCATGTCCAGCGAACTCGCACGGATAACGCGCGTCAACTCGAGCGTTACTTTGCAGATCACCATCCCCGCATTCAACTCTGGTTTCTTTGAGAAATCGGTGTTGGCCACGATCCTTTTCTTGAGTGGGAGGAATATTGATTGATGGGATTCCGAGATGGCCGAAGGTCGATCCGCCGGGTCGCCCGGCCATAGAAATTGTGTGGCGCACGGAGGGGCAGTGGCGGTGCCACGGAACACTCCTGACTTATCGGTATTATATGTATTCTTATAGAAGGGAGCTTTTGTAATCACCTTAGCTTTTGTAATCGCCTTATAATCATATTTGTAATCTTACTATACATACAGCTTCTACAGAACCCTTATTAATAATCCACATGTTCTGATAGAGAACGCTGGATTTATATGCAACACGATGATATGAAGAACGAAAGTCTCCGGAGACATAAATGAGAGGTAGTGTTACTGTATTTCTTGAATATGGCAGTGTTTCAACTCTGACTGGTCATAAATAATCAAGACCTGCTATACTAATCACTCACATAGTGATACAAGTGAAAAAGTCGGGCGGCATAATCGCTACGAATATACCTATGAGAACGATATTTAAGAATCATTTCGCTCTCAAACCCATGACTTTTCCGCCGAATGAGAAGAAACTGATAAGGGTGCCTCTGGAGTGACGAAATCCCAGTTTGGGTCGGTCGATTTGAGATACTCAACAACTTCCGGAGGCGGTGGAATTTTAACGAATGTCTGATGCATAACGCGAATTGGACTAAGCATGGAAAGGTTGCATCAGCTGAGCACCTTTCAGGGGTACGTGAATCCGGATATAATTACCTCGTATGAGAAGATAGTGTGCACTGCGTATCAGTTCCTTCCTCAGTATTCATGTCGGAGTACTCTCCATGGCCAGCTGGAGGCATCATTGTCGACTGTTATTTATCAAAAGCGAAAGGTAATTCTCAGAAATTGCAGGAAGATAAAATAATTTCTTACAGGGTGGGGAGTTAATGTGGCCTTTGGCGGTGAACCGTCTCCACAGAACCGTTTCCGAATACAGGCCCAGAGATACAGCGCCATGACAGTGAATTCTAAACCGACGAGGACTGAGAGTGCGATCTGTATCCCAAGGTTCCATGGACCGGAGTTTGGAGCTGGTCGTGCGGCACGGGGACCGGTGATCGCTATTTCCACCGAAACAGCGAACGCGGCAATCCACAGTGCGAGAGAGACAGCGCAGCATGCTATGCTTGCTCTTAACGAGTGGATCGACTGGGGTGAGGGCGCACCGAGGCGCGGGCAGCAAACGCATAGCACAAGGGACGTATGGTAAACGAGCGCCAAACCGGTAGCCGCTGCGTTGAGACATAAGACGATGTAAGAGTAGTTGATGAGGGATAGAACGAGGATGATCGAGGAAAGGAGTGTTGAAAGGAGTGTGAGGAACGCCAAGGAGCACTGGGGATAGGCCTTTGCCATATCCACTACGGCTGTTACTGCTGCTACTGCTGAGGGACTCGCGAAACGACAGTGAGTGGGGCACCTACCCTTCGAACCAGATTCGGCTTGTTGATTATATATTTTCGGTTTCTTGGAATTTGTCCTCACATGTTTGTGGGGGGCTTCGAAAATGGTTCTAAATTCACCTATGCCGAACTTCGACGTCGGCCGTCGAAGCGGACTCGTCGCTGATAGTCGCCGTTTACTCAACTCGAGGCCACGTTTAACGTTCTACAAGAAAGGCCGAGACGAAATCACTATCACTGTGAGTATGTTGAAGGTGTATCAGACCATTTCTGCGCAGATCAAGACGCGGGTGCGTGAAAGGCGACTCGGAAGATCTTTTTATTTTATTTTAGAAAGAGTCGGTCAGGGTTTTGCTCTCCCTTGCGGAGGGACGACAAGGTCATGTACTACTTAGTACTCATGATCGTGAAATTGGCCGGACAGACTGGATGAATTCTGTTATTGCCCTGACTTAGTCCTGAATGTCACCTAAACATCAAAGAAAAAAGGAACGGAAAATGAACATCTTCCAGGATTAAAATGTTCCAAAAGAGCGGATAAATTGTTATCACTGTGAGTCGCTTCTGCGTCGAAGAAAGATGGCGCGCGTCAAAAGCCGCCGGTGGAAAGATCTATTTTTAGAAAAGCACTGTACATACTGAGTCCATGATTCAGTTCCCGTTTGATACTTACTCACTTTGATGCGATGTATCTGCGACACCACACTGGCCGGTCTCCATAACAATCAAGCCATCGATCCACGACATTCCCCGCAAGCTCCAAGCCTGACGTCCCAGCATTCTCAATGGAATAGACTTGCAAGTTGCGGTAACATCTTTTGAGTATTTTGTCACTACATACCTCCATCTTCATCTCAGCTCGCACTAATTGATAGAGCGATTCAGATCCCCAGAACCCTGCGGAAGAGTTTCGCGGAACATTAACATATCATGCCGAACGTCAAGCCGTTTGTGAGATCTGTATCGCCCGACGATCGTCGCAATATAATAGCGCTTCTCGACGCAAGCCCTCACCGTCGTGTCAACTCTCTGTCTTCGCTCAAACCCGTGAGGGTTACTTATCTCTTATCTGTGGTCATTTGGAAGGTAGGTTCGCATCTTTTCCACTTTGACTCCTTTACAAAGCCCAGCGACGAGAGGCTTCTAGGGTCGAGTATCAGGGGACTCACCGTCGATTTCCTGAAAGACACGGTGGGGATTTCGCTCGTCGCTCGGAGGGCCAACAAGCTTAAGGTCGCGTACAACCGTTGTACTGGCGGGATGAGTGCTGGTCAGGAGAACATCGCCCAGGATTCAGTTCCCGATTGATACTTGCTCACCTGCGTTGAGGCGATGTATCTGCGATACTGCACTGGCTGATCTCCGTGGCGATCAAGCCACCAGTTCACGCCCATGTTAACCCGTGAGTCCATCATACACTGAGAGAGCCTCAAGTCTGACGCGTGCGAACGTTGGCGGATGGACACTCGCAAAAGGTCTTTTAAGTCGATTCAAACGAGAATGCGAGTCCGTAGAGTGTTAACTACGAGGCCGAAGGTTGAGCCGTTTGGGAGATCCATACCGTGATGCGAGCTCTCAAGATCTCATCGTTCAAACCCGTGAGCGTTAGCCGTGGACAATTTTAAAGAGAGTTCGCATCTTTTCCGCCTTGGCTCCTTCCGAGGGACGTTGTTAGAGTGTCGTTCTGATGGATCGAGATTAACGTAGACTCGGTGCCGACTTGCAGGTGCTGGGCATAGCAAAGTTCTCGGAGGCGATCGTACCGATGCGCAGGGGTATGTAGGTATTTTCGTCTCTAATCTGCACCCTGCAGTGTTGAAGGGGTTTGGAAATAGACCGCAAGTGAGGTTGGTCCTGATGACGTCTCCTTTTTCCGGGTAGAGGTATACAGAGAGGAGGCGAGGTACTGCCGACCACAGTCCGACCACACCTTCTACATAAAAAGAGGGGTCCGGACACAGCTGTGGAAGCGGGAAGAGGACCATGATCACCATAACGTGGATCCTTTCTCGACGAGCCTTGATCGAACATTACAACGTGTAAGATATCCAACACATTAGATTTGACTGTCTTCCTAAACCAACGGACTAAAACAGTCGGGGTATCTGATAAAAGTGAAAGAGAGCTCTGCGGGCAGGCGTGTCATCATCAAAAGCAAGCCAATAACACCATTGACTCACTGAGGCATTTCGCCAAGTCCACAAGACCAATCTTTATCAGTTCTCCTTTTTCTTCTTTCGCTCCTCCTTCAGTGCATCGGCCAATTTTTGTAGCTGGACTGTCACAGCGGTGTTGCCGCCTTGCGCCGAGGTGCTCCTTGACTGAAAATCCTCTAGAAATGCCTCCAAGCGCTTTTGGGTAGCCTTTTTGGTGATTGGGGCAGCTGAGACGGCCTCTATGCGCACTGGGGGGGACAGCAGGGGATCCATGATGGGTGTGCAAGAAGAAAAGCCAATTGCGCCGGGAAAGCGGGCCGACGAGTGTGCCGAAACAGGGTCGTGATATTTTAAATTTAAGGGCGCGAATGTGGGGTGACAAAATCGTACGAGCTCTTTTTAAAAAAGTGGACAACTCCTCTCACACCTCGACCACCATGGGTGCCGCTAATTGGCTTGCTCTCCTCCTCACACACCCCTTCGAGTTCAGGACCCTCGTTCAGTTCTACCTGTACCATGAGCAAAAGCGGGACATTGCCGCGTTAAAGGAGCATCCTACATCCGGATGGGACAGGCAGTCGATGCGCCGGTGTTGGGAGTTCCTCGATCTAACGAGCAGGAGTTTCTCGGCAGTCGTCAAAGAACTGGAAGGCGACCTCGCAAGAATTGTGAGTAGGCACTTTTATAGCTTGCTTTCATGTCCGAGGACGACATGGCTGGCCAAAGTCTGGGGATTGTGAAGCCCTATTGCCTTGTAACCGCCGGCAATGCACACTTCTGTGTGTCACCAGTGTAGTCTTCTCCCGAAATGCGTTCATGTTTTTCTTCTCCTATTTGGCAGAAGGAAAACGTAAAGCACCACGTTCGCGACGTGGTGTGCGACGCGCGTGGTTCTATGTTCAGCTTACGGCAATGACGTAGAGCTCCTTTTTTCAAGCATCGGTGGCCAACATATTTCATGAGAGATAGAGGAGTCGTGCTTTTTACCGTTTCCGGAACCTAATCTTGCGCTGTTCGTTGCTGAAGTATTGCCCACCTAGATTGCCCTATTCTACCTTGTTCTCCGTGGACTCGATACGATTGAAGATGACATGACCATTCCTGACGAGGTCAAACAACCTCTACTACGCGCCTTCCACGTCCATACTGTGACCCCAGGATGGAACTATAATGGCTGTGGTCCTGACGAAAAGGACCGTCAACTCCTCGTGGAATATGACACCGTAGTGGATGAAGTTAATACGCTCCTACCCGAGTACGTCTTCAATTTTTTTACATTTATCGAATATGCTGTGGCATGCCACGATTGGTATAAGGGCAGGGCACCGCATGCGTCCCCCCATTGAATCCCAAATAACCTCTCATTAACTCGTTCTATTTACAGTTACAAAAACGTTATCATTGATATCACACAAAAGATGGAAACCGGAATGGCCGACTACGCACACAAAGCAGCCACAACCGGCTCCATCTACCTCGAAACCGTCGCCGAATACGACCTCTACTGCCACTACGTCGCCGGACTCGTCGGCGAAGGCCTATCGCGGATATTCTCTGCATCGGGGAAGGAGTCGCCCACCCTCGGCGCGCAACTGGAGCTGAGCAACTCCATGGGCCTCTTACTGCAGAAGACGAACATCATCCGAGACTACCGCGAGGACGTGGACGAGAAGCGGTATTTCTGGCCGCGCGAGGTCTGGGGCCGGGAGGAGTACGGTTTCAAGGAGATGCACGAGATGTACGCTACGGATGCGGATACCGTCCGACGTGCGACGTATGCGCAGAGCGGGATGGTGCTGGACGCGTTGCGACATACGACGGACGCGCTGGATTATCTCCGGATATTGAGGAACCAAAGCGTGTTCAACTTCTGTGCGATCCCGGCGACGATGGCGATTGCTACGCTCGAGCTGTGTTTCATGAACAAGGAGATGTTCCAAAGGAATATCAAGATTCGCAAGGCAGAGGCTGCGAAGGTGGGCACAACTTTTTTTTCTTCCTTTTGTGGATTATGGAACGTGGTTGACTTACCTACACATTCCTTCCAGCTTATTATGCGTTCGACCAACCCTCGGGAAGTGGGCCTCATTTTCCGAGAATACGCGCGCAAGATCCATGCGAAAGCCATCCCATCCGACCCCAACTTTATCCGCATTTCTATCGCCTGTGGGAAGGTCCGTTCTCGTCTCCTCCCTTGCTCTCAATAAAGTAAATAAATAACACTTGCATTCCTAGATCGAAGCCTGGTGCGAACACAACTACCCCTCCTTTGTCAACTACTCCCCCGAAACTGGAAAACAATCGCTCGACCCCTCCGACCCGCGCACACGCGTCGTCCAGCGCGAGCAAGAGCTCGACGCGCAGCTCGCGAAGAAGAAGCGCGTGGAGGATATCCGGAACGGCGTCGTCGCAGCGAACGGTACTGCTAATGGTGCTCCTCGGAGAGCGGAGACCACGAGTATCGCCACGCGCGAGCTGATGATGTATGTCGGCGCTGCGTTTGCACTGGTCATTGGAATTAGCTTGGCCATCGTGTGGGCGATGATCAAGTATAGCGAGGCATGATTGCTTTTTTCTGCTTTTTTCTGTTTTACAGTCTGTCAGGACTTCACTGTTTTCTCGTTACCCCTATAGGATATTTCTTGTTTTTAGTGCTGCTTTTCTTGTTTGTACGTAGGCATATCGCAACATATTATTTGGTCTGATATAAAATTCATCGTTTACTACTCTACTTTGCATGTCTTATCCTCTCTTCCTTCTCGAGGCGGCGTTTCTTTATTTATGCCTCGTTCAAGTTCTTTTTAGTTTTTGTTGCTCGTTTTACTGAGAGACTATTATATATGTATATATAAACTTATTTTCAAATACCACTCGCTTTCAGGCGTCGCTTGACTTGTTTTTGTCGTCCTGAATTGCGCAGGAACGATTCGCGGACACGTGATCCGTGGTTAGCACGCGACCATCAATTTCATTCGACATAATGTCAATGATTCATTTAAAATTAAATGATACTGACACTGTACCACTAGCACCTAGATATTCCGGCTTTCATATCTGTAAGTGATTGCTCCTTATTGGTTTTTTTCCTGTCTCATTTTCTTGGATAGATACTTAGTATTCACAATTATGGACGAAGCTACTGCCTCCACATCCACCTGCAGCAAGTCTGTGCAGACAGAGCCTGCCGTGCCATCGGTCAAGACGGTGCACATTGTGGCGCCCTCATCTCAGCCTTCATCCAAAAAGAAGAAAGTCCGCGCCACTCGTTCAGATGCAGAGCAGACACCCATGGTGTACGGATTTTGGCTTGATAACGCTACTATGGCCAAACTCGGCCACAAACTCGAGCCACTACCCCCGGGCACAGCTGACACCAACGAGGCTATGCAATCGCGCAGCTGGGTGGCCTATATGCATATCAGATCCAAGGCTCTGAAGTTGACGCACTTGTGGAAAATAAGTGTTGCGAAGGTCGAAGTTGAATCGGATCCAAATGGGTCATACCACTATGAACCCGCAGACCGGATAAAGTTCCTGGGCAGAGACCGCGCCCTCCTGAGAATTATTCCCGGCCTCACCAGGGAAAAAAGGGGGTGTGACTTGGTGTACTCCCCGTCAAACTGGGAATTCCGTAACTGGGAGTGGCCTAGGAATAATGTCCTGCGCCATGGCCACCATTCCCGGTTTCGTTTGGCGGGTTTTCACTGGGCATTTCTTCTAGTTTCACACGGAATACCTCCTAATACTGTAATACATATTTTCCTGGTTCTACTGGCATTTTTCACTCGTATCTAGGGCTACTTTGTCTGGCATTCAGGTGATATTTTCTTAGCTTGGACAGTTTACATATCATTCAAATGATCCTGAATTAATAATAGCAATGTACATGAGATCTAGTATGTAGGATGTAGTGGTACAATGGAACAACAAATCTACGGATGTGATGAGAAATGTACAAACCGGCACATCGAATCAGAAGACCTATTCCCAATCGCTAACGTCGTCGATGTGTCGTGTGTCGGACAAGGTACGTGTTTGAGATGTTCGTTGAGCTGCCGAGGGTGGTTCGAGGCCTTCGTTGTCGCTTTCCGAGTCGGAGGAAGGCTGAATGACTTGGGCCTTCTGTGAAGCCACCGACTGCGACTTGTTGGTACGGTTGGATCGTCTGACTTGAGGAGGCCACTGCTGCTTCTGCCTCTTGCATGGGCGGTCGTTGACATCGCTCTCTGCATCCTCTTCCTCCATTGGATGTTTCTTCGACGTCGAGGCTTCCTTCGCAGTCTTCTTGGTGGGAGGCATGTCGCTCAGATGCTCGCCGTCGTCGTCATCGTCGGATTCGAATTCTGCGGCGTGTTTGCTCAGTTTGGCGGCAGTCTTCTGGCTCCGTGGATTCGACCCGTTGATTTCCTTTGAGCGCTTCGTCGACTGGGTGGTGCTCAGATGCTCGTTGTTGTTGTCCGCGGTGCGTTTCTTCGAGGTGGCGACAGTCTTCTGGCTCTTTGGATTTGACTCGTTACGCTTCTTCGATTTGGAGGTGCTGCAGCTGCTCGAGTTGGTGTTCTTGGAGAGGACCTTCTGGCTGCTCAGGGTCTCTGCGGTGTCGCTCAGGTGCTCGTCGTCATCGTCGGGTTCAAGTTCTGGGGTGCGTTTGCTTGGTTTGGTGGCGGTCTTCTGGCTCCGTGGATTCGACCTGTGAACTTCTTTGGACTGCTTCTTCAGCTGGGTTGTGCTGCTGCTCGGGTCGACGTTCTCCTTGTCAGTATCAGAGGAGTCCGACTGTTCGTCTTCTGTCATCCTTCCTGAAGCCTTCGCCTTCTGAGATTGCTCGTTCGCCTCTTCACGCATCTCCTTGTTGTGGACTTTGCGAGTGCCTGCAATGTAACCCTTTACCATATCGGCGATTGCCCAGTTATGCGGAAAACGCTCAGCTGTGAGATAAGGGAATTTGTTTCGAACC
Organism: Flammula alnicola; assembly: GCA_015499995.1. Taxonomy (NCBI): domain Eukaryota; kingdom Fungi; phylum Basidiomycota; class Agaricomycetes; order Agaricales; family Strophariaceae; genus Flammula; species Flammula alnicola. Next base: position 103,697 of record JADNRV010000085.1, on the reverse strand, counting down.
TATCGTACCTTCGTTAGCATGGAAAATGATAATAAAAATAAAGCATACGAGAAGAAAGACTTGGCCCAATTTCGCATGGTCCAGATTCTTATAATACGCTGAGGAATTGAGACCGACTTTGATGCAGGATGCACGAACATAGTGCTAAACAGTAGATTAGCATAGAAACAAATGAAATGAAATGAACGCACCCTCATCCTGTCATATACAACAGGCCCGTTCTCCAAATCACTCATTCTCATAGCCTCGTAGAGAACAAACCCCCTCTTTCGACTTCCTGCTTCCCCCCTCGGCCGAATAATTGGTTTGATGGCGGGGTTAGCGCTTGCTTGCTCCTTCTGCTTTTCTTCGACAATAGGTCAGTAATGCTTAAGTGAATGAATTTAACTCACTTTTATACTTGCGGAGCTTGTGTTCGAGATCCTTGTTTCTTTGCAAAAGTTCTTCGAAGGTTGGCTGACTGTCGTCCGAGTCCATGGTATTAGCAAACGGCGAGGCAAATTATGGATGATCGTGTAAGGCGTTGTCGAGAATCCTTCAAAATAGTGAGTCTGTAGATAGTATGAATGTCGAAATGGGTCCAGTCAGGAGGATGGACGAGCCAGCTGTCAGAGGTTGTGGAAGGAAAGCGACAAGAAAAAGTGAGGGTGACGATTTCTATGAAAGGAAATTATCACGGTGGCTATGCTACTACATTGGCTATTATACACTACTAGTTACATTTTTTCAACGCTACAAGTTATCGGTAATAGTAAAGAGACTGTGGTAATACTAGTTCAATGTAAACAAATCGAAAGACGGTGGACAATGAAGAGATTTCAGGAGCGGGGAGGCGAGGAGCGAGATAGCGGGTCAGAGAATAGGATGATGCTAAGAAATTAACCCGAGTCACGACGATGGATGTGAACAATCGAAAGAGAACGTACAAGGATGAGACGACAGGATTAGGACATTAACTTGAGTCATGATGGCGTTTCTTCTCGAGTTTCTTTGTGATTCGATCGCGTCTGGGATAAAGGAATGTGAGCCGGTTGGAAATCGCCTCCAGAGTTCTTATCTCGCGTTCTGCCCGAATGAGACTCTGCTTGCGACGATAGGTTTTGGGAGATTCTGGCAATGAGGAAAGGCCGGAAGGAGCAGCAGCATGAGCAGAGGTGTTCTCGAGCAGGGAGAGAGCGACAGGAGCGACAGGATCTGGAGACGCGCTGATTTCTGCAGCGTTAGGAGCAAAAACCAGAGGGGATATTTTGATGTCCTGTCGCACAACCGTAGATTTTGGGGTATGCGGTGGTGGAGAACTTGGCGGAAGCGATGATATGCCAGCATTGGCTGCATTTTTGGCCCAGGAAACAATTCCCTATCGATTGATATGATCAGCAAACATTGAAATCAGTGAGAAATGATGTAACTCACTCGTTCCTTAACGCTTCTTGTGTCCAATCCTGACGTTTCGGTTATGCTGCTTGTCTGAGCCTCAGGCTATTGATTTAAACATTCAAAATCAGCGTTTGGTGAGACCAGGATGAGCTATACATACTTCGTTATTCGTCTCGGGCTCATGTTCCTCATGTACTTCGCAATTCCTATCCAGCTCTGGATCCTCGTGTTCCTTGACTACTTCACGGATCCTATTGGGCTCTGAATCGTCAACAATTGAGCTGACCCAATTATCGGATGCAAAATCAGCCATCAACACGCTTGTCGCAAGATGATGGGTGAGCATAGTTTAAGAGTTTTTCGTTTGGGGTATCAACTGTCGGAGGTATCGCTGAGTACAGTACGATGGGAGGGAATGTAGTGGAGAAGACGAAATGAGCAAAACAAGTTGTTTACAGAATCAGTTTCCCACGTGACAGGATTCCCAACCACCACCATCATGACCCGTCTAGCTCGTCGTCGGCCACCGGATGCATCAGATGAAACGTCGGTCCACTCATCCAGATTCTTGTTCCCAGTGTGTAATCCAATTCTTGTGCGTACTGCCCTATTCATGAACCGGGTCACTCGTTGATTTTTTTCAGCGTGCAGAGGCAACTCGATTGGGTTCTCGCGCCTTGTTCTATTCCGCACTTCTGTCTTTGTTCGTGACCCTTGCTCTACCCGCATTTGTGTCGGAGGCAGCAGGTCATGGGAGACCTGGGGTTCCAGGGTTTGAATAATCGTGGTGGGAACGAGCGCGTCGCGTACCGAGGAGTATGCAAATACATTTGGCGCGTTTGCCTTTTTCTGCTCATTTTTGTTATTCTGACTCCATTTTAGCTTGCAGAAGCAATCTTAACCGAGCCTGCTGCCCTTACCGCAGACGATACTGGATCGATCCTACTTGCTGACACTCGCACGCGACCCAGAACGAGTGATGAAAATGAGCGCCAAGTCTTCCTTCCCGGGGAAGACACGGACGAGGAAGACGAAGCCGCCCTGCGAGAAGAGAGAAGACATGCGTTGAGCAATTCCGGGGCGCAGCTCAGTCCGATAGACATCCGGAGGACTGTGGGAGAAGAGCAAGATTACGAGACCTTGCCTAGGGGTAGGGGGCCACCAACGGCAAAGAAGATAACCAACCCAATCATTGGCATTAGAGGCGTTGGACCTATGCTGGAGGAATTGGTTGGTACGGATATTAAAGCTGTTGCCATCGGTACGTGCCGGTCTGCATACTTCACGAAGCAAATTTTCTTAATGTCTCAACGTTAGGTGGCATCAACTTCGCACTTTACATGGAACAACATCAACATCGAATCGTATACTGGACGGCATTGCCGTTGTATCAGACATTGTCGCGTCGCCTGAACCCCGAATCGCCGCTGAAATACTCCAGACAATTCTGTCGCAGTTCCGGCAGAGCTCTTCTGTTCATCCTTTAGGCCTTGACGTCCACCTTGGGCATTCTACCCCGGCTCCACTTACCTCTGATTCGATTATGGATGGTGTGATTCAGCTTATGAAAGAGATAAGAAACCGCAATCCTCTTGTTCACCAGGTACGTCTACAGCGCTGGGCACTCCTCGAAACACCGAACCCTCATTTGCTAGCCTATAGATCACGAATACAGTGGTCGCAACTCAGTCCGCCAATGTCGCTCTGGCAATGGCTCCTCTGCTGCAATGCCCCCATGAAGGTGAGCCCTTTTTGTGCAGACGGCTAGAGCTCATGCCTGGGCTCGTCGTTTGTTTTCACATTGGCCTTCGTTTACTGATCTGCTCTTTTTTAGACCAGAATCAGCTTTTAGCCGCGGTACGCAGCAACGCGGCAGCAATCCCCTGCGTACCGCGGCAGGAACCCCATCCCACGCCAATCGAGCTCGACGTCGGGCCCTCAGCGATGGGCAGCAAGTGAGGAGGTTGAGGCGTAGATTGCATATAGCGGGGGCGGCTTTGGCTGCGGCTTTGGCTGCGGCGGCTCAGGAAATGTATGCGCTTTCCTTCATGTCTTATCTGATCATTTGCTTATTGCTCCCCTTTACAGCTTCTCGACTGCCGCTGACAACCAACCCGCCGTCCTGATCCAAGTCTTCGAGGGCGAGCATTCGCTGACCAAGGACAACAACCTCCTCGGCAAGTTCGAGCTCTCTGGCATCCCCCCTACGCCGCGCGGCATCCCCAGATTGAAGTCTTAGGGCTTAGGGTTAGAATTAGTTTCCCACGTGTCAGGATGCCAAAGAGCGCTCCTCGTCACCTCTTCATCACACCTCATGTCTTCATACAAACGAAAGCGAAAGCCTCTTCCTAAACGCCCTTGCCCGTGCTGCGGAGACATCTTAACTGAGAAATCTATTGCGCGTCATCTTGACGGAAAGCATCTTCCAACTCGGATTCAAGTTCAGCAGGCAGTAGCGGCAGCGGCTCAGAATCCCCCTTCTCCCTCAATACCAGATGATCTCTCGAGCGACTTAAGCGATGACGATACCGGACGATCTGATGACGGTTTTGACTTCGTTCAACCGGACTTTACAGCTCAGGCTGAACACCTGCACCCTGGGGCTGCTCATGAACCAGATACAATGGCCGATAACTTGGACTTCGACGACTTGGATTTTACTGCTCAAGATACAGTCAATAACCCGGAACTAGAGGAAATTGTTCATAATACCTGGTCTGGTCGTCGGGCTACAGTTGAGGACTATGAATCTGATGCCGAGGATGAGGACTATGAATCCGATGCCGAGGATGAAGCACCGCCCAAAGAAAAAGCGCCGCCTAGATACGAGAGAGACTTGGACGAAGACGATTTCTCAGACTTTGACTTTAACCGGAATAATTTTGGAATGGGCATGGGCGGTGGTCTCGGGGAAGAGGATTTGATAGACGAGGATCTTGAGCGATTAATCGCTCAATTCGGTATGTTTATCCATCCTATAAACTCACCCCGCCATGCATTTACTAACCCTCAGAATTTCTAGCTGAAGAATTAACAGACGATGACCTTGATATGCTCCGAACTTTTGCTTTGAAAATCGAAGATCATCTATCTGACCAGACTTGGTCGAAAATCAGGCATACGTACCATCGACACAACATACCTTCGCTTAAGGTCACAAGAGCTCGCGTGGAGTTCCTCGCCGCTTATCGGCCTGTTGCGTATGACTGCTGTATCAAGTCATGCATCTGTTATGTCGGTCCACATGCAGACAAAACTCAGTGCCCATATTGCGAAGAACCACGCAAGAATCATCTTGGCCATCCTCGGAAGACCTTCACGTACTCCCCGATCATCCCTCGTCTCCTCGCTGCCTTCAAGAACCCTGAGGCGGCCGTGCGCATGCTATATCGCGCCAAGTTCACCCCTCAACCGGATGTCGTATCGGATATATGGGACGGAGACAACTACAAGAAACTTAAAGAGGAATATGTCACTATTGGCGGCGTTAAACAAAACCACAAGTTCTTCAGCGACGACCGCGACATTGCGCTGGGACTTTCGCTTGATGGCTTCTGCCCTTTTAAGCGACGCAGTCAAACTTGCTGGCCTTTGATTCTTTTCAACTACAACCTGCCGCCAGATATACGTTTCCACTTACACAACATTCTCTGCGCTGGCGTTATTCCTGGTCCTTTCAAGCCAAAAGATGCTGATTCATTTGTCTATCCGCTTGTGGATGAACTTCTGGAATTCTTATCCGGGGTTTCAGCGTTTGACATTACGACAAATCAACGCTTTTCACTGCATGCTTATCTCGTGGCCGTTTTCGGAGATATTCCTGCGATATCGATGATCATGCGCATGAAGGGTCACAATGCGATCTTCCCTTGTCGGATGTGCACAATCAAAGGTGTCCGTGTGCCTGACAGCCGAAACACCACCCACTATGTTCCTCTCTATCGCGCAAACCATCCAGTTGTGCTGGCACCTGGGGACAATGCAGAGATTCCTATCTATGACCCCGCTGATCTTCCTCTCCGTACACATGACGAGTTTCTGGAGCAGGCTCGACATGTCCAATTTGCACCCAATGGTGCTGAGGAGCAACGCCGTGCGAAAGCGTGTGGAATCAAGGGAATCCCACTTCTTTCCCATCTCCCGTCGCTTTTGTTTCCGGTTTCATTCCCTTTTGACTTCATGCACCTTATCTGGGAAAATCTGATAAAGAATCTTGTCTTATTGTGGACCGGACGATTCAAGGGCTTGGACGAAGGCTGCGAGTCTTATGAGCTTGGTCCTGGCGTATGGGAGGCAATCGGAGAGGCCACAAAAGCTTCCGGTTCCACCATACCATCATCATATGCGACCGCTAGACCACAGAATGTCGCGGAAGATGCCTCTGCTTGTACGGCGGACTCGTGGTCTTTTTGGGCGCTTTATCTCGGACCTGTTCTGCTCCGGGGGCGCTTCAAAAAGGAGATTTACTATAAGCATTTTGTTAAGCTGATCAAGCTTTTAAATATTTGTCTCCAGTTCGAGATAACAAAGGACGAGATCGCGGAGGTCAGAGTCGGTTTTCAAGAGTGGGTCACAACATTTGAACAGTCAGTTTTTTTCCGTTTCATATGCGCTCAAAAGCTGACTTGTATTTTCATATCTTAGAATCTACTATCAACATTCTCCTGACCGTGTGTCAGCATGTCCGCTTACAGTCCATGCGCTCTTACATATTGCTGATGGAATCGAAGCAATGGGGCCAGTGTGGGCATACTGGGCATTTCCGATGGAGCGCTTCTGCGGGCACCTACTGCGCTGCATTAAAAGCCGTCGCCATCCTTTTGCTAACATTGATTCATATGTTACAGCTGTCGCACAATTGGATCAGATAAAGAATCGATACAATGTTCACGATCAGCTAGCCCTTCTGCCGCCGAAGGAAGGAAATTCTCATGAATTTGCCTTCGATGAATGTAAGTCTTCTCACGTATTCCTTCCATCCCTGTTCTCTGATTGCTTCACAATTGACAGATCCCACGTCAGTATTGTGTTTTCCGCGCCAAAAACATCCCGATATTCCCGACAGTCTTTACTCTATTATCGTCGCCACGCTAGCTACTCGTTATAACACAACACGCGCCATTGTCAAGCATCACTTCTCAGCTCAACAGGTCGAATTTTGGGGGAAATTTCGCCGGCTTGGAGGCGGGGATACCATGAGAGCTGCGGCGATTGTCCAGTCCAATGCAGAGGATAGGCGCGATGCTTCCCACGTCAGAGTGCGTACTGTTCCTTAGCCTTCACCGATATCCCTCGTAATAACATGGTTTCAGTATGAACTATATGTCGACAAGTATACAAACCAACCACGGAGGAAGCCCAAACTCGAACTCAAGACATTTTACGGCCAAATTCGACAGATAATACTTGTGCGCATGCCGGCTACGCCACAACTTGGACTTGTCGATCCCGAAACAGTCATCCTCGCGTCAATAAAGAATTGTCCCATTGAGCGCCATAACGACCTCGACATGCACTACTACCGGAATGAACAAGGACGCACAGAGGTCGTCGATATTGCGGCCATTCAGTGTTTAGTCGGCCGCGTTTTCGATCGAGGTTGGTGGGTCATTATTGACCGTAGCGGAAAGTTGGCTCGTGCAGAAGCATTCGCAGAATAGAGCGGTAGGACAGCCCTAACTTACTAGGACATTGTTACCTGTAGTTATACATGGTTCGACACTTAAATACTACACTACTTGAATCATTAAATTGTACTTTATAAGCTGAATATATTCAACCAACAGCCCCCAGCATAGATACAGTCTTGGCCGTAATATTTCCCCGAAAACCCAGTAAATAAATTACCAGTCCCACAACCAGGAAAAACTCCTGATTCGCCTATTCCTTGTCAACTCCCAGGAAAACCGGGAAGAAGTTTTTTCTCCCGGTGTGACCAGTCATCATCCCCGGCCGTAGGGTTCATAGTGTACAATGTCCTTGTTGTGGGGGCGCGCAGGGGCACACGCTCCAGTGTCTTATCTGAGGAATTTTTGGGCCCCTTCACGAAATACATGGCAGAGCTTGGATTCAACCCCCCGGACTGGTACAAATTTCGTCATATGATTTAGCGACAGGTCGTCAAGTAGCGGGGTCTGCCTCAGTGTTCTGCATCTCTTTCCTTCCGCTGCCTTTATCCCTCGTCTTTCTTGTCCCTTATTTTTCTTGTTCCTTATATTTACTTTTTTTCCTTTGTGGCAGCATACAACATTGCATTAATGTAATATTGACCTTATGATCATCCGCAACTACAATTTTTTTGGTCAGAAAACCGCTGTTTTTCTTGTATGCTTAGGATTTCAACAATGTGCTTTTGAAGCGGCTTGTTCGCGTAGCTTGACCATGAGAATTAGGCGACGGCGCCGCACGTTCATTATTTGCGTTGGTTCGCATACCGCCATCGTTGCTAACAACGTCTTGCACATTCTGGTTATTTTGGCTAATTCGTATACTATCATTTACCAGGAGTTTGAAACTTTTCATTTCCTTTGCCATTCCTCCACCTTCCGATCCCCAAATTTAAGCTTCCGGGACTCCAAAAGGTGAGAGATTGAAATTTGTGATGCAGAAGAATGTGTGAGGCTTCATATCTCTTTTACGAAATTGATATTTGTAACCAGTATATAGGAGCTAAAAATGATAGTAAGCCACTGGAATGATCTTTGTCCACTTCTATCTAGTTGGTGTGAAAGTTATCACATTCTCATGAATATTGCAAACAATCCCTAACCTGTCTTGCGTAAGTGGCAGTAGGAATCGATTGTGGCCTCCCAGGTCTCGCTCCGAGTCGATCTTAAACGCAGCCGAAGATAAGTTTGAATTGTGTCGTGCGTCGTCGGCATCTCCGCATTTTTCCTTGCCTTTCTCCCGTTCAATGAATCCCTCATCCGCGATGGCCTGACCTCGCGCGACCTGCGTTGTATTTGGAATATTTGTCTCTGCGGACCCAACGAGACGAAGAGTATGTCTCCTGAATGGACCCACCAGCAATGGATATAACAAGGTACGCTCGACTGCGCATTTACTGTGATGGGATAGTAGGCTAAGCTTGTTAAGGTCGGCTGGCTGATAGAGCATCCCAGCGATCAAGGTCCAGATTTCCGTTGGTATCGTATCAACGACACCCCGAGGATCGCTATGTTCCCCAAAATATGTGGGAGAGTAGGGAAGATTGTCGAGGTCGTGGCAGAGAAGAGCATATCCGAGCCGAATAACTGCTGTTATTCCCAGCGTAGACGGAGACTGGGCGTAAAAGGAAGGAAGGAACTGGAGGACTGCAGTATGTTTGAACGATCCCGCGGACTCCGGGACACTGAGGTCGACGCGCAGAATGACAACGTGAAAAAGTGAGATGACGATTCCGTATACGGTGGTCTTGGCCTTTGGGGGTGCCTGCGTGACCCGGGTAAAAAGATCAGCTACGGCGGCCTGCATATTTGCCTCATCGTCCAGACGCGTCACCCAGAGCACACAAAGATCCTCTCGCAACCACTGCCAGGACCAATCCTCAGTCGGGAGTGGAATGTAACTCCAATCCACCTCAAACTCAGTCATGCGCTTTTCGACAGCCACCTTGACCAAATATATCGTCAGCTCCTGTATCTCCTTCAATGGCTCGGGGTCTGCAGCAAGCTCGAAATTACGGATGTCAGATCCTACATTCCCCGAGTTCAAGATGCATCCTATTAGCGCCTGATAGAAATGTAGGCGAACCATCTCGCATTGTGCGGGGTTTTCGAGAATCTCATCGAACTGATGGAGCGAGGTAACAATATCTCTGGAAGCGTGCTTGGATTGATACACCTGAATAAGCTCCTCGGGGGCTGGGGAATAAGAGACTTTGCGGCTGGTATAGCGATATCGAATAGGGGTAGTTGCAGTGTGTGCACGGAAGCCATATGAATCGTACCCAATGCATCGGAGAAACACATTTTTGGGAGGCATGTCCTGGAGGTTGAAAAGCGGGAACCCATCGACTGATTGATGCTGATGATTAGCACTGAACAGTAATAAAGAATATCTCCTCCTCCCGAGGACAAAAAAGGCCACTCACTGTAAAAAACCTCATTGTCTGTATCTATCTCGTACACCCACTCGATATGGGAGTCACTTTCAGGGCGAAATCTGGTCACGATTAAGTCATCCTCGTCGCCGTAATCCAACATGCCCTCTGGATCGTCAGCCTCCGTGCGCAATTCTTCAAGTTTCTTATCCAATGAGTCTCTGAGTCTCTCGAGCCATGTTCGGTACGCCTCGCCTCTTGCCACTTGATTCGAGAATTCTACTCCTAGACCTGAGAGTTCGAGTGGGTGAGATCCCTCGAAATCGCGAATGGGCATTGACAATGATACCTGATGGATAACTATCACAGTGGTTGTAGATCTTGTGATACCAGCCTTTGCGACGATACACTTTGTATCCTCGGGTTCCCATTCTTGTAGATACACTCGTGAAAAAAGTTGTAGCAGTACGCTTGTCGCGGTTTGCGTATAAGCAAATCTCTACCAAGTTTTTACATTTACTCATAATTTAAATTACTGTGCTCTTTTCTCACCAAGCACGTGGCTGAGGAGGAACCAGCCAGTCACGCTCGCGAGCTCTAGTCACAGAGCATCATGGGAGCACAGCCTACAGGCGAAAATTCTCTGCCAGCAAGTTATGCATGAAAAGTTAAAACATAGACTCAATGAAGCATCATGCAAACAAAATCCTCACCAAGTTTGTCAATGCGATCGGGTGCAAGACATTCTAGAGCCATGACTAGGTGCTAAGAAGAGGGCGGAGGCGGAGGAAAAGGCAAATAAAAAGCGTAAAACGGTGCAGGTTACAAGTGGAGATGGAGTTAACAACAGTGACGGCACGTCAGTAAAAAATTCACTACCCAAACAGGAGACACTCACCGAATATAAAGCGCGTTCATAACGCCGAACGAGGATCACATTCTTGGGATTGGCTGGCTCTCGTATCGTCGTGTGTTAATATTCTACGGAAACTATCAACAAAAATCAATCATGAGCTGGGAACGGAGCAGGGTTCTAAGCACACCATCTCCGATATAGAGATCTTGATGGCAACTCTCAAGAAGCACAATGTCTATGAGGTTGTGCATGGACGCTTGGTAGAAACGCAGGATCGCGCCGTTTGAGACATTATCGAATTGACATCGGCGGAAGGCAGTGGAAACGTTCCTGCAACAATTGCATTGGGTTCTGTGGAAAACTCATTGGAAATAGCAATTCAGGTTAACCCGAACACTCACCGTCGAACGAAGCACCAGAGTCTGAAGATAGCAACTCGGAAACAGATCAGGACGACGTTGACGATCCCGAATTGGAAGCCGCGCTGATGGAGTCACCGATGCTACAATGCGTCGTCGTCGGTCGATGACATCGCGTTGGACATGGACAGTTGAAAATTAGATGAAGAATCAGGAGAGGACACGAGTGAGGAGAGGATGGGTTTGATTTTGAGCGAGAACGCCGGGCCCCAGGGTTTTGGGTGGGCTTTGACAGGAAGCTTCTCGCGCACGGGCCCGTCAACAACGGCGACTAGAGCTCGCGAGCGTGACTGGCTGGCGAGTCTAATTGAATTAAAATTCCAAGTTGATGTTCATTGCTCTCTCCAAGTTCTCTCCGACCGACATACTTAAAACTTCACCTAGCAGAGGCCGAGGTCCCTTCGTTTTCCTTAGACTTATTGAACTCATATGCCACCCTAATTCGAATGTTTGCGAGAGGGACCCACCTGCTCGTCAACGGGCGCGTATTTAACCATATCGAAGGGAATCTGAGGCTGTACATAGTCGCCCAGACTCCGGACAAGGGTCAGCGAGCTATTTGTTGTCTCCGAAATCTAAAATACAATGCTGACCTCTCTGTTACACCAGCACTAGGTCTTCTCGACTCAAGTCTCAAAGGTAGTCCCAGAAGGGTTCCATAATGATGAATACGACGCTCCCAAATGTCATCCGAAAACCCGTCCCATGTCCAGGACGGGCAAGATATGGCATTGGAACAGAACGAGGAAGACTCGGCTTCTAGTACATGAAACCAAGTGTGGCTCAGTATCTTCGACCAAGGACAAGTGCCTATATAAGACAACCAGAGCTCGAGATCTTTACCTGAGGGGGCGGCGTCACTGGATATCCAGGACGATGAATAAGTAGTTGTGTCATTGATTATAAATCGAAAAACGTAAGCAATTTTAAGGACAAGTGCTCTTACGTGAAGATAGGGAGATCATATTCCTTGGGCCATGGAAAGCCCCTCCGCATCCGATTCCTCCTCCCGTGGAGGCCATAAACGAAAGGCTGGAAGAGAATGCGGGACATGACGAAAAGCCATATCTTCATTTCTCGGGTTCCGTATATCGTGGCTGGGAAGGAGCGAAGTTAGGATATATTCAATGGTTTTTAGCAACTTGGAACCTACACTGTTTGTAGATGGGTTCGAAGTTGCGAGAAATTACAGGGCTTTTCGAAAGACCATTTGCAATCCCGACAAAAATAGTTGGAATAGTAGGGTGAGCGTTTCCGACGTGCGTCCTCTTCGATAATACGTTCCCTGACTTTCGTGGTCTCTTGCTCGTCAAGGACTTTGAGGTTCATTGTTTCCAATCCATCGCCAGTACCATGCGAATCAGTGTGCTCTAGAAAGCTCGCCTACCATCCGATGCAGAAACATAAGCATGCTTCGATGTGGAGGAATAAAGGAACATACCACTGTGGCCCATGACATTGTAGCCCGGCCTTTCTCTATGTTGTTACAATCAACGCATTCAAAAATTGGATCGGCTTCGTCCATTTCGCGGGCGGTCGTTGTCGTCGGATTAAAGCCGGACAACTCAACTACACGAGTGACCAGCTGTAGGATATCCGGCCTGAATTCGATCCATCGCCCAAAGTTCCAGTTTACTTCATTAAGAACTTCTAATGAGGCCCGTTGGTAAGGATCCGTCAGATAAAAATCTATTCTCGTCGTGCATCCATGCGTCATGGCATGATCATGTCTCATGACTTCATCACAGTTAACACAACAAAAAAATGTCGTGGCGAGGTCGAGGACCGTACTTGGATCAAATATATAGTCAGGGCACGCTGAGGTGATGAGGTCCCGGAGCTTGTCCTCAATGTCCTTCTGCCATCGTAGGGCAATTTCGGGAATGGCGACACGAACTGCTTCTGGATATTCTTTTGAATAGTCCACCAACGAGGGGTCCTCAGTCGTAATGCGGAACAATTCGCTGGCAGTCGGATATATAGCATGTGCAACAGGAAGAACGCGTGCACAGTCCGCAACGATTCTCCTGAGAATGTGTTCACGACACTTGAGTAAAATGGTATGTTCTTGGCGCAGCCGCTTTCTTTGGAAATTTTGCACAACCGCTTCAAGGGAAAACTTGAAGATAGAGAGTCCTTTGGCCGCTACATGAGTCAATCTTGTAGTTTCAGATCTAAACTCCAAACTTACCAATTTGCGTGACTTCTCGTTGGCAGACTGATACGACAGTGTGGTCATTTTCAAGCGAATTGTCCAGCGGAGGTATTTTGGACAGCTCTTCTCCCCATCCAAGTTCTTTGAGATACTCTATCACACTATAAATCTTTCAGTGCGGATCCGCCAAGTTAGGGAACGAAAGAATATGGCATACAGGGCCTTGCGACGATCAACCAACAAATGAGCGTCACTCTCTGGCTGCATCTTCATCCACCAAAGATTACAATCACGAGCATTCTGTGTAAGCCAATTTTAGTCAAAAGGGACAGGATGAGATTCCTCGGAATATCACCAGACATACTGATTCTATGGCTCTTCATTCATTCAGCTTGGCGCGCACCCAGTTGTATTTCGTCATGCCATCTGTGCAATCCGCGATTCTTGCATATTCGTTTTTCCAGACCCGATCGATACTCTTAAATGCATAGGTTGTTCGAAGTCCTTGATGGTATAAGTAACATTTGCATTGGAGTCATCTGATTTTACGTGCCTGTTTTTGGAGTAACTTTTACGGATGGAACCCACTGCACCACTATCTCTGGATAACCTCTAACAGCATCAGATGTCCAATTTCCAGTCACTTTTACGACACTAGCGTTGTTTAAATGTTCAGTCTCTGACTTGTGGCGAAATACGGGATGAAATTCTTACCGTCTATATAGGCATTTATTGCAACACCTAACTCGAGCAGACCAAACGATAGTGGCAATGGATGGAGTACGCAAGCAGAACTAGTAACGTGGTCAGAATAAATTGCGAGCATCACTGGGGAAAACGACAAGGATTTATGAAGGACTAACGTGGCAGTTGTCTGTGAAAAGCAGGTTTGCGTACTGAGGTTCAGTTAAGTCATCTGGACACAGAGGAAGTCCCTCAATATTCGAGCGAGCGAGCTTCCACACAAAGACGGCCGAACGCGTCATAAGGATTCCACGCAGGGCTTTGGTAGTTCGAGCCAAATGCAAGACGTCAATGGGATTTAATAGACCAAAAATCTTTACATGATTCGATTAGCAGTGCGGTATAATATTCACGAATACAACTGGGTCAAGCACACCTCATACAACACATCCAGTGGCATCTCGATCAGGCCATCGAAGCTGCCTTCTTGTCCTCGAGCCTTCTTGACTTGTCGGTGCGTCTCCGCTCTGCTTTCCTTGTCTTCATGCGTCTTGCGCTTTGTCCCTCGTGCTTTCTTTTTCCTTGGTTCTGGTCCATCGTGAAGGGTGCCAACACCGTTCAGGAGTTGGACATCCGCCACTGACGAATTTACACCAGATTTTTTCAGGAGGCGGTTTGAACGTCTTTGCATGGCTCGCAAGATGTTAACTAAGTTGGAAAGATGATGTCGAAGACTCGAAACTAGGGTTGCGGAACTTATTCCTCGACTTACATGTAACTATGTAATTTACAAAGTCCGCAATTTTCGACGGCATGTAATGTAATTTACATCGTAATTTACAAACCTATATTTTCCCACGCTTAAAACACGTGACACCGCCTGCCAGCTGCAGAAATCCTAATCTGATAAGATTACCGTGCTCCAACCGCACCTCCCAACGTCTCTAGACTCGCTCGCCGAGCTCGAAAGTACTCAGCCTCATCCTGTATAGATGTAACGTTGATGTAATGCGTAACACGCCGCCATAGGCCTTTGCCACAAAATAAATCACGTGAGAATTTTATGCATAAAATGCAAGGCCGATTTCTGGACTTGCATAAAATAGGTAATTTACATGTAAATTACATTGTAACTTACACTTGGGAACTTATTCGGAGTTTTTTCCGCAACCCTACTCGAAACAAGGCTCACACAGATCGCGGAGTTCATTCACGGTCATGTGACCTATGGGTGGACACGCGTTCGACTATTATTAAAAGTTATTTAAATATTATTATTCGGACTAAGTACTACTAGTACCACAAATAGCCAGACTGGGCATGCGCGCAGCTGGGTAGCTGTTACACATGTTGAGGGCATCCGTATATTGGAAACACCGGCGGTGATCGACGCCATCAAACACCGGCGGCAAATACCGCGTCACGTGTCCCCGCCAGGATGCGTGAGCTCGCCGTTGCAAACGATGACCGGTAATATTAAATAAAGCTTCATAGAGAGGTACTACACCAGCAGATGCATTTTGGTAATTGGGATGTTTATTTTATATCAAATGAAACTGGAAAATACAATTTCAATTGTGATTTTTGGTGGTAGCATTATGTTAATAACATAGCAAGGTAGTTTTTTAATATGGCGGGGAAGTTTAAGAAGTGCGCTGAGCATTTGAAGGCCCGAGCGATGGGTGGGCGGGTTGCAGCTTGGGTAGTATCACAGTCCATCATTGGTTTTATGCCCTTAAAGTTTAGAAACATACCAAAAAATGACATTGGCACTGAAGCTACATTACTACATTGGAGCGGCAACTTTTCTACATGGCGAGAACAATTAAATCCCCCCGCTGAACGTCCAAATCTACAAGCGCTGCACGGGCAGGGCGAGGCGGGCGGCTGACAGAACCAGGCGACGCCAAATTAGACATCTGCCGATCTGCCGACGAGGCTTAGGGAAGGCTTGGTCATCTTCGGGGGTTGCCGCCGTCGACACCGCCGGTGAACGACGCCGGTGTTTCCAAATCCCAGATTCTTACCACATGTTAGGTTTGGCGTCTGACCCAGAAACAGAACACCTTTTGCGAAAGTTGAAGTTGGATCACTGGCAGGTTCAGATAGGACATACTACAATTGTTGGGAGACGCCAGGGCAAACGCGCTACTGTCATGTCTACGGAATTGTTGGCCCCCTTCATGGACTTCATGGCAGATCTTGGATTCGGGCCCCCGGAATTGTTCAAGCTTAGCCGTATGATGGAGCAGCATGTCGAATACTCGGGCAGGGTGACAACAACTAGTGAGCGATCAAGTAATCATCTGCACGATATATAACTGCACATTAATCTGATCTCACGTAGAATAGGAAGAATGGCACAACGGATATCGGATCAACTAGACGGTCCCATCTCCAGGTACGCTCTTACTAGAAAGGGATCATCTAACAGACCCTATTAGCGGCTTTCTCGACGGAAATAGCAATAACTTCGAACATGTTATCGACGACCTTGAACTGAATTTCTGTTGGGCCCTATTGCGTCGGCCAGAGCTCTCTGCTTTCTTTTGTGATGTCAAACTTTTAGAAGCATTCGCTACATTCCCAATGACTGGAGACAAGTATGCATATGCATGCAGCACCTCTGATCGATGTTTGTCTCTCCCTTCAAAAACTTCCGGCACTCAGAGTACGATGAAGATTTGCCTCAAACGTCTTCACTAGATGGGTACCAAGCTAGTCTGGTTTCTTACCTTAGGCTATACTCATGCCGAAGACTCCCTGAGCCTCTGCCTGGCAAGCGGGCTCGCACCTGGAACATTTTGATAGGCTCGCTTGTTTATTATGTGCCTTGGTCAAGGTAGGAAGCGGCAAGCCTACTGTCAATTTCTCACGGCGGACACATTCTAACAGAAATAGTGGGTGGATACGCGAAGCGTTCCCTTCCTTGGATGAAAATGACTCGACCCATGTCCAGGACGGGCGAGATATGGCATTGGAACAGAACGAGGAAGACTCGGCATCTACATGAAACAAATAAAATCCACCGCTCATGCAGGACAAGCATATACCTATACAAGACAAGTGCGGTTCAGTGTCTTTGACCAAGGACAAGTGCCTATATAAGAGGGCTCGAGATCTTTACCTGACGGGGTGGTCTCAGTGGATATCCAGGACGATCAACGAACGATCGAGGATATGACAGCTGTTTCATTGATTAGAAATTGAAAAATATAAATAATTTTAACGACAAGCTTCGAAAGAAGGGCTTGAGGCCATCATACTCTTATGTGAAGACAGGGAGATCATATTCCTTGCCCCATAGAAAGCTCCTCCGCATCTGATTCCTCCTCCCGTGGAGGCCATAAACGAAAGACTGGAAGAGAATACGGGACATAACGAAGAGCCATATCTTCAGTTCTCGGTTTCCGTATATTGTGGCTGGGAAGGAGCGAAGTCAGGACATATTCAATGGTTTGTAGCAACTTGGAACCTACACTGTTTTTAGATGGGCTCTAAGTTGCGAGAAATTACAGGGCTGTTCGAAAGACCATTTGCAATCCCGACAAAAATAGTTTCGGCGGTAGTATGAGCGTTTCTGACGTGCGTCGTCTTCGATGATACGTTCCCTGACTTTCGTGGCCTCGTGCACGTCAAGGACTTTGAGGTTCATTGTTTTCAATCCATCTCCAGTACCATGCGCGTTAGCGTGCTCTCGATAGCTCGCCTACCGTCCAATGCAGAAGCATAAGCATGCTTCGATGTGAAGGGATAAAGGAACATACCACTGTGGCCCATGACATTGTCGCCCGACCTGTCTCTATCTCGTTACAATCAACGCATTCAAAAATTGGATTGGCTTCGTCCATTTCGCGGGCGGTCGTTGTCGTCGGGTTAAAGCCGGACAACTCAACTATACAAGTGATCAGCTGTAGGATATCCGGCCTGAACTTGATCCATTTGGCAAAGTTCCAGTTTATTTCACGAAGAACTTCTGATGAGGCCCGTTGGTAAGGATCAACCGAATAAGAATACATTCTCGTCGCACATCCATGCATCATGGCATGATCATGTCTCATGACGTCATTACAGTTAGCACAACAAAAAAATGTCGTGGCGAGGTCGAGGACCGTACTTGGATCAAACATATAGTCAGGGCACGCTGAGGTGATGAGGTCCCGGAGCTTGTCCTCAATATCCTTCTGCCATCGTAGGGCAATTTCGGGAATGGTGACACGAACCGCTTCTGGATATTCTTTCGAATAGTCCACCAACGAGGGGTCCTCAGTCGTAATGCGGAACACTTCGCTGGAAGTCGGATATATAGCATGTGCGACAGGGAGAACGCGTGCACATTCTTCAGTGATTCTCTTAAGAATAGGTTGACGGCTCTGGAGCAAAATGGTATGTTCTTGGAGTAGACGCTTTCTTTGGAAATTTTGCACAACCGCTTCAAGGTATGGCCTGAAGCTAGTGAGTCCTTTAGTGGCTACATGAGTCAATCTTGTAGTTTCAGATCTAAATTCCAAACTTACCAGGTTGCGTGACTTCCCGCTGGCAGAATGATATGACACGGGGGTCATCTTCAAGCAAATTTTTCATCGGAGGTATTTTGAACAGCTCTTCTTCCCATCCAAGCTCTTTGAGATACTCTATCACACTATAGATCTTTCAGTGCGGATCCTCCAAGTTAGGGAACGAAAGAATATGACATACCGGGCTTTGCGACGATCAGCCAACAAATGAGCGTCACTCTCGGGCTGCATCTTCATCCACCAAAGTTCACAATCACGAGCATTCTATGTAAGCCAGTTTTAGTCAAAAGGGGCAGGATGAGATTCTTCGGAATATCACCAGACGTACCGATTCTATGGCTCTCGTTCATTCAGCTTGGCGCTCACCCAATTGTGTTTCGTCGTGCCGTCTGTGCAGTCCGCGATTCTTGCATATTCGCTTTTCCAGATCCGATCGATACTCTTAAAGGCATAAATTGTTTGAAATCCTTGATGGTATAAGTAACATTTGCGTTAGAGTCATCTGATATTACGTGCCTGTTTTTCGAGTAACTTTGACGGATGGAACCCACTGCGCTACTATCTCTGGATAACCTCTAACATCATCAGATGTCCAATTTTCGGTCACTTTTACGACACTAGCGTCGTTTAAATGTTCAGTCTCTGACTTGTGGCCAAATACGGGACGAAATTCTTACCGTCTATATAGGCATTTATCACAACACCTAACTCGAGCAGACCAAACGATAGTGGCAATAGATGGAGTACGCAAGCAGAACTAGTAACGTGGTCAGAATATATTGCGAGCGTCACTGGGAAAACGACAAGAAGGACTAACGTGGCAGCTGTCTGCGAACAGCAGGTTTGCATACTGAGGTTCAGTTAAGTCATCTGGACACGGAGGAAGTCCCTCAACATTCGAGCGAGCGAGCTTCCACACAAAGATTGCCGAACGCGTCATAAGGACTCCACGCAGGGCTTTGGTAGTTCGAGACAAATGCAAGAGGTCAATGGGATTCAATAGACCCAAAATCTTTACATGATTCGATTAGCATTGCGGTATATTATTCACCAATACTTAACTGGCCCAAACGCACCTCATACAGCACGTCCAATGGCATCTCTATCAGACCATCGAACCTGCCGTCTTTCTCTTCGCAGGTCTTGCGCTTTGTCCTTCGTGCTCTCTTTTTCCTTGGTTCTGGTCCGTCGTGAAGGATGTCATCTATGTTCAGGGATTGGACATCCGCCACTGACAAATTTACCCCAGATTTTTTCAGGAGGCGGTTTGAACGTCTTTGCATGGCTCGCAGGATGTTAAATAAGCTGGAAAGATATTTCCTTTAGCTGAAACAAGGCTCAGAGTCTCAGACTCGGATCGCGTTCATCATTCACGGGCACGTGACCCGTGGTGGCGTTCACGGTTCGACGAATCGCGCTCTACATCAGTAAATTGTGGAAATATCTGTAATGCCTTATCGCCTTGCTGCGTAGCAGAGAGGCTTCTCCCGGTCTAAATTCACTATATAAGGAAGGACTTTTGTCCCATTGTTTGTTTGGTTTGGATGGTTACGTCTTCCTGTCAATCACCACCAAATAAAAGTTTGTACCCATTCAACTTGATTTCGAGTTTTGTCCCATTGTTTGTTTGGTTTGCATGGTTACGTCTTCCTGTCAATCACCACCAAATAAAAGTTTGTACCCATTCAACTTGAATTCGAGTTTTGTCCCATTGTTTGTTTGGTTTGAATGGTTACGTCTCCTTGTCAATCGTCACCAAATATAATTCTTGTTCAACTTGCGTTCTGCACAGTATTGACTGGTGAACGTTTGAACCGCCGATCACATCCAATGATAACGCACGGGAAGCGTTGGCGCTGAAGTTGAGGGTCAACAACAGCGGTCCGCACTGGCGAAGCCTCCCGCGAGGGCGAGCATTTTACCTCTGGGGTGTCCAAATTCGAACAAGAGGCAGTGGGAGAATGCGACATAGATGACTGCGGCGAATGCAACTAGGGGTTGCCAAGTAGATGAGGAAGAAGGAAATTGGTGCGGTAAGGAGGTTGTGAAATTGAGGTTAAAGGTGTTAGAATTAGAATATTCATGTAGATTCAGCTGGGGAGAGAGGCCTGGGACGCTATGAGCGACGAGATCCAGTTAGTCGATAGAATATGAAGTTGTTTCTTTGTTCAGCTCGACCTAGCCCTTCCAAGAAGTGTAAAATCAGTGACACTTTGAAATCATAATACCTTCGCCTGTCTTCTCTAAACATAGTTGTCTCTATACATAAGTAGTCTCTGAAATGGTGAGCCTTATCCTTATGACACTTAAGGTGTAACAAATGTGACTGATGCAGCAAGGCGCTGGAGACGAAGTCGACCTTTTATAAAGGGTATATCACCGTTGTAATCTCCCATCAGCGGTATCAATTCGAATCACGATGACAGGTCCTCTTATAAGATGATTATGTTGGCAGGAAGCTTAATATCATGGCCGCCATTTTGCTGCCATTCTGATAGCAATGTGCCATTGCTGTAAGCTTGAGGGGGCATTGTAATGCCATATATTGCTAGATATTTCTGATTAGCATTTATAAGGCCATATCGTCGTAGCCACTTTGTTCTTGCATCGTCTAAAGAATATGGTGGTACGTTTCAAATATAATTCACTTCGATACTAGTACTACAACCATAGTGTAAAGTAGATTCTACAAAAGGGACACTGTTATGAATGTCGTCAGAGTGGTAGATAGAAAAAGGAGATATGAAAACGTACCAACCGAAAGTCATCCCGCTTCAAGAAACTCACAAGAGTGTACTCGAAAATAAGCTGGCGGCACATGGCTTCAGAGGAAAGAATGGACGAGCTTGCTAAAAGCTCGGAGGCTGTGAGCTAAACAGTTGTTAATGAAGGAGACAGCGAATAGCCAAGAACAAACATACCCATGCTAGGTAGACCAGGCAACAATCCCGACGACTTGGAAGAGACGGAAGACCTGCCAACTGCGGCGGTAGTAGCGAATGGACGGAAGAGATGAGGCCCGTCAGCACCATCTCTACCACCCATGAGCCAAACCAAAGTCGCCGGTGGGCTTGGGACGCTCGTCAGCGTCGCAAGCCCACCAACGACAAGGCAGAGGAGAGCCACGCCCGATTAGCAGGTCTTCAGTCCTTTTAGAAGTAAGTTCTTCGCATCCTAGAGGGAGGAACCTTGGGTCAGCATCAATACAGTGAGTGGGTTGGGCAGCGGGCTGGCGTCACAAGTGGAGGTGTGAGGGATGGAAGTTCGATTTCCTTTCCTGACCGTTGAACACGAATCCACGATCACATGATCTCTGACGTTGCCGGTGTCACGCGGTGTGCTCCGGTGTGCCCATCTGGAATCTCCGTTTCACTTCCCCAATAATTCTCTCTAAGTTCGGCGCTTGCGAGTGAAGCTACTTATAACTCATTGAAGAGGTTTAAAGTCTCTGCGGGAATTCTAAGGACCCAGAGCGGAAGATTAAATTCTGTGTGTATTTGTACTCGATGTATTTAAGGTGCAACGGTGAGGAAGCCCTGCCGCATGACACAAGGGGCAAACCTAAGGGCAGTTGAAAATCAACTGCCCTTAAGGCAGTTGGCTGGCAGTCAGCCGGCAGTTGACATTGCGTACCGCGTGACAACCGCTTGATGACAAGTTGCCAACTCCGTTTTGGGTAGCAAATTGATGGCAAATTAGCAGAATTAATTAATTATCTACAAAATCCAACAGACACTGATCAGAATTGATAACGTCTGATAAGCAACCGTTTCTCTTCCTCTTCCAATGCCGCTCGTCATATGTACCTGTACCCTTTGCAAGAAGAAACTGGTTAGCATTCATGGGGTTGAACAGCCAGGTCAACAAGTTGATGCATCAACTCGTTTGCTTCATGAAAAACGTGACAAGCGGCCAGCATCGCCTAAACCAAAGCATCAACCATCTCCCAGTACATCATCACGACGCTCTAGCAACTCAAACTTGCCAAAGGGTATATAATTCTATTTTTCCTCTTGTATATTTGATATCTAACTTCTAATCATAAAGAAATCCCCCTTTCTACTGGATCACTTGTGAAATTGATTTGTATTCTTGTTGTCTGGCTGCACATTAGGGCCCGTGTTAGCCGCTCAGTGGCCAACAAAATTCTGCAGGGAATCCAGCTCATCCTGTCTATAACTCTGTCTCTGGTGGAGGTCGCTCTTGTATCATCCGGGATTTATATCCAGTTTCCTCGCATCAAACTTCCTCATGATGTCCGAACTGCATACCAGCTCTATTCTATTGAACCAGACCTTATTCGCACTGCCTGCTGCCCTAAGTGCTTTTCCCTATACCCCCAGCCTGTACCTTGGAAATGCCAATGGAAGCCATCACCTAAGTCTCGTCCATGCAATACCGAGCTATGGAAGAGTCAGAACACGCGCAAAGGACCTAAATGGGTCCCTCGAAGTTTATACACCACGCAATCCTTTGATTCATGGCTTCGTTTTTTCTTATCACGTCAAGTAATCGAGGACGCTCTTCAAGGCGCATTTCGCCAACATATTGACCATCCGGTTGCATTTGGATCTGACATGAATGATATCCAAGATAGTCCTGCATGGAAGGACTTACATGGGTTCTTTCAGTCTCCTCGCCATCTCATTTTTGGGATATATATTGATTGGTTCAATCCATTTACCAATAAAATTGCTGGTAAGTCACCATCATATTTAAATATCTCTCTATTAATATTTTATATCTAATTGATAGGCAAGCATGCATCTTGCGGTGCCATTGTTCTCTACTGCTTAAACCTACCCCCACATCTCCGCTACAGACCAGAGAATACCTTCATCATTGGTCTTACTCCTCCTCCTCATGTACCTACCGCGACCACCATCTGTCATCTTCTTGACCCCATCATTGCATCTGCTGCCAAATACGGTATCACTCCCGGCCAAAATGTACCAACATTTTACCATCCTGCTGGCGCATCGGTAGAGGTGAAAATTGCACCTCTGATTGCCGATCTTGAGGGAAGCCGAAAGGTTGCTGGATTCCTGACCCACGCCGCCACTATGTTTTGCTCCTTCTGTCTCTGCACCCATAATCAGATAGAGGATCTTAATTTTCAATCTTGGCAGCTCCGTGACAGTGCCAAAGTACGAGAGCAGGCAGAGGCATGGCGTAATGAATCAACAAAAGCTGCACGAGAGGCTTTAGAAACTGCTTCCGGTGTACGGTGGTCTCCATTTCATCATCTACCATACTGGGATCCAGTCAAGCATGTTGTGCTAGGATTTATGCATAACTGGCTCGAAGGAATTCTGCAGCATCATCTTCGTACACTTTGGGGTATTGGTCGGGATGAAAACGAAAGCCAGAAAGTGAAAGAGGTAGAGAAGGATGAGCAGTGGACTGAGGAGGATGTATCTGACTCTGCCGATGAACTGGATGATCTCATTCAAGAGGCAGCTGAACATGACATCGTGACTTCCATGGCTATGCAACAAGATCAACCTCCATCGCCATCTACGACCCCTCCCTTATCTCCATCTCTCTCTTCGAACTCAGCTTCTGGTTCCAATGCAACTGGATCATCCTCATCCAATACACCTACTCCTTCACAGCATCCCACCAATCCCTATCCATATAGCTTCCTCGATGAGGATAGTGATGATGATCCAGACTTTATTCCTGCCAACACTTTGCCCTTTAGTTTCCGCAATACTGAGCTACAGGCTATTCACGATTGTATCCGGGATGTCAGCCTTCCAACATGGGTACAGCGTCCACCAACCAATCTTGGAGAGCCTGGCCATGGAAAACTCAAAGCTCGCGAATATCTCACTCTGTTCTCGAATATTTTCCCACTCATTATTCCCGAGTTCTGGCATACTACAACAGCCACAGATGACCATCGCCAACATTTTCTATGCTTTTATCACTTAGTCGCTGCAACCAACATTATCTCCTCCTTCAAAACTTCCAATGCTGCAGCAGATGCATATACGCAGCACTACATCCAGTATCGGATGACTAGCCAACATTTATTTCCTTATTATTCCTCCAAACCCAACCATCATTATGCTATGCACAATGGTCCTTTACTCAAGTACTGGGGACCTCTTGCTTCTTTCAGTGAATTTCCAGGCGAGCGAATGAATGGAATGCTCCAGCGCATCAACACAAACCACCATCTTAGTATGTTTTCATTTTTATCTGGCATATATACTTGATACTAACACAAAAATAGGGGATTTGGATCTTACTATGCTCCGTCAAATGAGCCGAAGGGCCCGCTTAGATGCTCTGCTGCACGATAGCAAGGACATCAAAGATCTCGCCAATATTCTTGACCCCGCAACTCCATCCGTGGAAATTGATCCAGTATCTCCTGCAGATCAGGCCAACAGTTTAGCCAAGGCACCTAAACTCCCTGCAGCAGATTATAATGCTCTACTTCACTATTTGCATCAAACTGGACGGCCTTACCGAGCATTTAATGCCTTTCCACACCCCGAAAATTCCATTATTCTTCCTCCACGGGCTCAGTATCCTCTTCAGATCCACCATGGCGAGTGCACTTTCAGCTGCCAAAAATCACACAAAGGAAACAGTGCTATTCAATTTTATAACCCATTTACACACAGGAATGACACAGGATTTATTGAAGCTATTTGGAGGCTTCCTCTCGAGGCTATGATGCGCACCTTTATTGTTGTCCGTCAACACCGATCACTTCCAGTTTCTGAAGAGGCAAAGGCACCATTTATCCACTATTATGGGTTTCAAACAAGGATCGTTGATGCCCGACCATCTGACGACTTGGTCATTATCGAGCCCACTCACATTATCACACACCTCACAACTTTTCAGCGACCGGCGGGGACTTATGGTATTGGTACAGAGACATTGGTAGTCTGTTGGGCTTTAAACAGGGGAAGGAAATAATATTTTGGTATTTTACTACTGAAAGATCGATGAAATATTACCCAAATATTACCTGTATTCTGTTGCACAATTATTGGGCGCCTAATATCTGCCGCGGGTTTCGGCATTTTGTTGAACTGATCAACCGTTGATGCTCTTATTCCCACCCCCCACCATACCCGCCTCTCCACTCTCGAGTCTCAACCTAAGTATCTCATTGATCATCAGCATCCTCCATCATGACCAACGGCACAGCAGCCTCTCGCCGCCCACACTCTCTCGTACGCTCGTCCAGCTCCGGCGCGCTCCTTGAATCCGAGCGCGAGCGCGAGTTCGATACCTACGACGAGTACGACCTCAAGGAGTCGGGCGAGGGGTCCAGCCCGTCTGCAGGCAAGCCTGGCAGATCCTCGTTGCCGCCAGTGTCACGGCACAGCCGTGCCAGCACGACGACGAACAGGAGCAGGCACGCGGACGAGCACGAGCAGTGTTGGCTCGCGTTTCTCGTTGGAGGTCACACCTGCCTCCACCCTCGACGCACCGCCTTCCAATCCGCAACGATGCGACTCAGTGTGCCAGCACCACCCACCCACCCACTGCTGCGACACTACGACGCTGGAAACTCTCTATCCCCCAACGACCGCGCACCGTGCTGAGCTCCACCGCTCTTCGCCCCGCGTCGCCATGCCCAAGCTTCGCCCACAGGCCCGACCAGCACACCCTTCTCTCCGCCCTCGCAGCTGCATATTTGCGGCTCTCGCGACGCACCTCCGAGTCTCTGACACCCTCAATGCACCGACAACCCGACTCACTGTGCCATCGCCAGCCGGTCACTGCTGCAACACCTCCCTCACTATCCCCCAACGAACATGCAGCATGCCGACGACAGCGACAGCGAGCACGTACGCGGACCGTGACAGCGCCAGCAGCCACCTCTGCCCTCTCAGCCCTCTCAGCTGCGCGTCGGCAGTTCTTCCGCGACGTACGTGCCTCCACCCTCAACGGACACCTGCAACTCGCTGTGCCGGCGCCAGCCACACACTGCTACGACACCGCGATACACTCTACTACCCTTCGCCTTGCCTGCCTGCACCCCCCACCATGCCCAACCCGCTGCCCAACACTCTCCCAGTCCTCCGACCGCTTCATCCACTCCTCCGACACACTCCTCACTAACCCTTCCCTTCACGGCGGCGTAGTAGGCATTTTCATACTGCCCAAGGCCGGAGCCCCACCCGCTTTCCGCCTTACCACCTGCTCCCTCTCCCTTCAACGGCACCTCGCCACTCCGTGGTCCAACACTGTCACACGAGCTGTGTGCAAAGCCTCGCAGGCAATTCGCCGCCGCCGTGGCCCGCCAGGGCCTGGTAACGTCGACAGCGGCCCCGACCACCGCCAACCTGTGGCACGGGTGCATATTGACTGAACGGCCGCATTGGCCATCGTGTGCGTACACCGCCATCCTCCCCGCAGGCTCGACCTCTGGACTTACCACGTCAACGCCACATCAACGCCTTCTTCGCCACCACTCTTCACCTCTGCCAAGCCCCACCCTCAGCCTCTGCCCAAATGCCCGCAACTCGCACTAGGTACGTGTTTTCGGCCAACAACGAGCTTTGTCGATATTCACAATCTTATAGCCGAGTCCAGGGGGCGACGGAGAAAGCGAGTATGACGAGCAACGCGAAGACAGTGCAGTACGTATGTTTCTCTCTCGGAAGGGCCGTAACTCATCCCTTGCGTCATTAGGCTGCCGGGCAAGCCGCTCTGGTGCAGTCACCGACGAGGCGCACCGAAGCACGCGAACCGCGACAACGCCAGTGCTAGCACAATGGCACCTTCTCATGCAAGGCTCCGCACTCCTCCAGCTGCCACAACATCACTACCATCTCCTGGAATCCATGATACTCTCGGTGGCGCCGTGGTATGTTCTTCTGAGCTGTTTTTTTTGTTATATACATTGATCTTCTGCCACCCAGCCTGCTAATCTGCCTCCTTTCCCAACACATCTGCCGCAGGAAGCCCACTCACGAGCGGCATCGAACTCTCCCACGCCCGAGCAGCCTTCCGTCTTGGAGAGGATGGACGAGAGCACGCTGCTGAATGGGGTTGGAGAAGACAGAGACCGAGGTCGATGCGGAGGCGGAGGCGGAGGAGCAGGAGAGGAGGCGGGCGGAGGATCTGGGTGTGGGCAGACCGCGAACGCCCGAGCCTACGCGGATGGGTCTGCGCGATGCGGACTCGTATCCTGCCCGAGCATCACTCCTCGGCAGTGGACCACGACGGTCGTCCATGACATCTCCGTTATCGCACGTATCTTCGTCTGAGCTGCGAGGGACGATCAAGCCCAATGGCGGGCTGGTGATGCCCCCCCAGTCTGAGGTCGCAGTCAAGCGATAGTGGAAGGTATCGAAGGAGGAGGAGGAGGTCTGGGGCCGGCTCGAGGGCCCGGGCGGCGTCGAGAGGGAGCAGTGGGTCGAGGAAGGAGGGCGAAGGCGATGACGTGGACACGGACGCTACGCTCGTGTCGTCCACGGAGGACGTCGTCGTGGGCGGCTCGAAGCACGGCATCGCGCGTGCGCTGGGCTTCGTAGCTGCTACCGCCGCAGCCTCCGTCGGCGGGGTGCATCAGGCTCAAGCCGCCGCCCGCACGCTGGCCACGCCCGAGCCGTCGGTGTACAAGCTCTCCGCGTCTGTGGACTCACTTGATACCTCTACGGCAGGACCACCACAAGGCAAAGGCCTCGTCATGGCCCCCGCGACACGCGCGAATTCCCAAGGTACGCGCGAATTCCCAAGGTGTGGCAAGTCTCCTCGTTTCTCTGTTTGGCTTGACATGGGCATTGTCGCTGGAGAGAGGGAACTAAGGGATGAAGAAGATCTGGAGAGTATCGACGAGAGCATGCTGCTGAATGGGGACTGGGAGAAGACGGAGGCCGAGGTCGATGCGGAGGCAGAGGCGGAGGAGCAGGAGAGGAGGCGGGCGGAGGATCTGAGCATGGGCAGACCCCGAATGTTCGAGCCTACGCGGATGGGGCTCTTCAGGTATCGTAGTTTACAATGATAAATATATATATTTTTGTGTTTTTATAATCTGTGTGATAAGACCCAATGTTCAACGCTCTACGTTGATTGAAGAGAAGAAAAGAATAGGGAAAACCAAAAAAAATTCATTCATTCCTCCTGATCCTCTTCGTCCTCTTCGTCCTCGTCCTCATCCTCATCCGAGTCTTCGTCATCCGAGTCATCATCATCCCCATTCTCCCACTTCTCGAGCTCCTGCAATTCTGCCTCAGTGGGCAGATTGTACAGCCTCAGGACTTCCTTGCCAAAAGTCGATGCAAATTCGTTGTCCGGCAGGTTCTTCCACTTTGCGCAATCTGCCCACGTCTGACAATGTTCCGCCAAAGGCAGTGCAACCTTGACACCGTTCTTGGCAATGATGTCGGCACGCTCGCGAAGCGTCAAGTCGTTATTCCAGTATGTGGGGCTAAACCAGTCGATAGGTACATTGGTTGGCAGAGCTTGGAACTTGGACTCCCTTGGAACCTGGGGATCTTCGCGAAGACGTTCAGCCCTAGATTATATGGTAAGTTAAAGAACAATGAAGAGCATACAAGAAATTCACCGGTGAGGACTACCTTTCTTGCTTCTAGCCATGCGCTTATGCTGGATATCTGCCATTCTAAAAAAATCCTTGACTTTCGTTGATCGGCCATGCTTCTGCGTGATGAGGTAACTTCCGCTCTCGGAGTCGAATTCTTCGTCAGAGTGCGCCTCGGTTTCTTTAGCAAGAGCAACAACAAGGGCATTGAACCCCTGTGCTTTGAGGACACCAACTCGGCTGCGGGCGAGCTACGAAAACTCATTACTCCAATTTCCTAACTGATGAGATAAACACAGTGGCATACGTACCTTGCTCCGGTGCTTATACACATTTGTATTACTCTTGAGTTTGGCAACACTCTGAGGTTTCTTCTGCTCCAGCTTGGCGATGTCATGCATATATGCATGGACAAAATTCCGGTAGAGTTTCCGTATGAAGCGGTTGTCCTCGGCAAATGATAGATTATTTCCGACATGAGTGTACCCAAAGTTTGTTGAAACCTGTCTAAATGTTTTGAGAGCAATCTCCTCATGGAGGCCATTATACAATGATGTCGGATTGCGGCTCAGAACGTCAGGCGCCCAACGACCGAGTTCAGCACATGCCACAGTGCCGAACATGAAGAGAAGATCAGATTCTTCCATGCGTCGAATGTTATTTGAGATGGTACCGTTTTCTGGTAGAGAGCGTAGCAGACGCTCCACTCTGATGCGAGCATCATCGACATTGTTGGCGTGCTCATCCAGGGAAGTAGTGACCGTACGCTTCACTTGTGCTCGGGAGGAGAAACGACGTCGGAACAACAACTTCATGTCATCAGTGACCACCGGTGGGACTGTATTCTGGTCTGGCAGACCCCAGAGAATACGGACATGGAGCTCAAGTGCCAGCTAGATAAAATTTTGTCAATGTAAACATAATATCAAAAAAGCTGAGAGGTGCACGGCACCTTGGTCTCCTTTGCCTCTTTCGGTATTTCATCTTTACTCAAATGCCAATCACTTGGCCGTTTGGGCTTCTTGTGTTTCTTTGAGCGATCAGTGCGAGATTTCTTTGCGCGCGACGAGCGATTGGAGGTGTCACTGTTTGCTCTCTTGCGTTTAGGCCTAGAGCCTGAGGCAGCGAGCTGTGGCTGTGTAGCGCTGAGCGTCTGCTGAGAGGGGCCATCCATTGGGACATCTGGGCCATCCGAGCTGGTAGGGATGTCCGCCATAGCAGAACAGCAAAGGACACGGTACAAGTCAAAGGATAATTGTCCTTGATTTTCGCAAGGCAAGACTCATGTTGTGCATGGCCTCGTTGCATCGCCAACATGTCCCTTGGCACGTCGCGTCGCGCTCCCCCTTTGTCTTTGCAAAATGAGTCTCAAGCATGTGACCGAGAAAATGTCACGCGCATGATGATGTTATAACTTATCGGAACTCATCGATATTATCATTGACAAATTTGTCATACATCCGAAATCAACCGCCAGCCCACTGCCAGCCAACTGCCTTAAGGGCAGTTGATTTTCGACTGCCCTATGGTTTGCCCCTTGTGTGAGCCGCAATAAAATACTGCATGATGCTCTGGTTGACCCCATATCCGATAGTCATGAAATTATGACTCTGACCTCCCTTTGATAACTCCTTGCAGTGTCGATGAAAGTCTGACGGCATGATTGGAATATTGGAGCCTGGATGAGATTGCCCTTGTAAATTGACATCGTAATGAGCTTGTCGGGTAAGAGCATATCATTGCAGAATATCTATGATGAATAGCTTCCAGCGGTACCATCAATCCGATGCCGAGCTTATAATCCCTTACCATGGCATGTCATCCGCCGTAATTCTGTCACTGCATCATCACCGTCACAACCACATACCAACTTTTCCACGATTTACTGATGTACGACTCCGAGTCCTCTCTGAGGTCTCTCCAGACTTCCATCATCGCTACGTACCACTTATCTGTTTTGCTTATTTGTAAGTGAATAGTTTGGTTCAAAGTTTTCTTACAGTCTCTTTTCGTTAGATATATACTTATTAGGTACTCCCGATGGCGAATGAGTCGGTCCTCTGCCTCCCATCCACCTACAGCAAGTCTGTGCAGACAGAGCTGTCATGCCACCGGCCAAGACGGTGCGCATTGTGGCACCTTTATCTCAGCCTTTATCTAAGAAGACAGCCTGTGACACTCGTTCCGATGGAAGGCAGACAACCATGGTGTATGCATTTCGGCTTGACGTCGATGCTCTGGACAAGTACAAGCTCGGCCCCAAATTCAAGCCACTACCCCTGGACACAGATCACTAGCCAGGCTAGGCATGCGCGCAGCTGGATAGTTGTTACACATGTTACTTCCAATGTTCGGCGTCTGACCCACTGGAACAAAACACCTTTTGCGAAAGTTGAAGTCGGATCAGATTCACATAGGCCATCGCTGTTGGGAGATGCCAGGGCAAACGCGCCACTGTCCTGTCTGAGGAATTGTTGGCCCCCTCACAGGAATTTATGGCAGATCAAGGATCCGAGACCCCAGGGTGGTTCAAGCTTAGCCGTATGATGTAGCAGCGTTTCGAATACTGGGTGACAACAACCAGTGAGCGATCAAGTAATATACACGATATATAACCGCACATTGACCCATTCTCACGTAAAATAGGAAGAATAGGGCCACTATCTGGCAACATAAGTGACAAACAGGAAAAAAAAAACAATGAGATATTAGTTTGCACGTGGCCGTGGCCCGACAACACGAACGTCAGTAGTTTTGATCACTATATATTGTACGATATCGCTTTACTGCCAACACCCACCAGCATTCGTTGTATCTGGTTGTTCTTGCCTATTCGTAAGTTACTGACTATTTTTCATTACTTTTGTTTTCTCATTTCCTCGCGTAGATATTCCCAATGATCAACGAGACTAGCGAGATCACCACTCTGCGGCCTCGATCAGTCGTGCCACCGGTCAAGAGGGTTCGTTTTGTGCTGCCGCCATTGCAGCATAAATCCAAGAAGCGAAAATCTCGTGCCACTCGTTCGGATGGGCTGCAGACGACAATGGTGTACGGATTCCGGCTTACCATCGACGCTCTGGACGCTCTGGGGGCAAAACTGTATCCGATACCCAAGGGTTGCTATTCAATGGACGTTAGCGAGCTTCTGGACAGACGCACCTGCAGAGCCATCGGGTTTATTATGACTAGCGTTCGCAAGTTGACGCACTTGAACAGAATTACCTTTGCAGAAGTTGACTTTGGAGCACGTCCATATGAATATGTCAGCGACGACAAAGTCCTTGTTGTTGGGATTCGCCGAGGCTCACGCTCCAACTTTCTGGATGAAGAGTTATTGGCCCCCCTCACGGCACGTATGGCAGACCTTGGATTTGGACCGCCGGAGTGGTACAAACTTCTCCATATTGTTTAGTGGCACGTCTTGGGCGCGTCGTGAATTGGTGCCCACCTCGGCGGCCTCAAGTTGGCCCCCAACAATTGCCAGCATCTCTTGTCGGAAATCAACTGTAGGGTAACGGCTTTCGTACCCTCCCGTACCCTTTCCTAATGCACCTTGCTTATTTCTACTCTACTCGTTTGTTCGGAGGCATACTAGTATTGGCGTAATTTAGCATTGTCATCAACTCTTTGGTCTGAAGCCTACTCTTTCCTCTCTTTAGAGACTCTGGGATCTTGTTAACGTCCTATTTACTTTCTTGTGCTATATGTTGTCCAGTTCGGTTATCTTGAACCAGAGGGGAGGATGATGCCAGTGAATGGTACTGCTATATATAAAGAGTGCACGGTGCACGCAGTGGGTACGAGTTATTCGCACTTTGTTCTACTCCGTTCCCGATAGTTTCTAACACTTTGCTGCATGCTGGCTATTCCGGAATATTCATATGTGAATTTTCTTCTCAATCTCCCAGAATCCAAGTTGCTTTCAAGAGGGTCTACATAGAGATCGGATTAGACGTGTGGCTGTACAGTTGTTTATTTCTGGGACAAACATTCGATAAGTAGTCGATAAAAGTCGAATCTGTTTTGATCTTAACGACCATCATCCTCGAGGAAATAAACCAGCTTCTGGACGCGATGCCCCCGTATTTTCATTGTTCACAATGTTCTCCTGAATACCCTTGGTCAACGTTCAACGTTTATCAGTCAACTAGTTATCAATCAACTGCGGTAAATCGACCCCTGTGCCACTCATGGTGCAGTAAGTACCCTTTTAGCGCTCAACACCTACTTATATGCGCCTAAGAAGTCCATTTATCGACTACACATAACGCACACTTTCTTATATGAAGACCTTAATCCGCTAATTTCCAGGAATTCTTCTAGCAGCTACCGCCAGGTTGGGACTTCTAGCCAGGGAAGGTCCCTGGTCGCGGTTCGATGATTTTTCTATCAAATGTACGTTGCGATATCACCTGCAGCCCATCCATTTACTGAGATGATGAGTCCCAGCTCCTAACAGAAAGCCAATATATGGCGTCGAAGAGCGCATATATGCGCCTGTCCGCGCCGTGATACATTTGTGATTTCATTTCAAAGTCCTCGAAGCAAACTGAGAGTTCAGCTTTCACCTTTCCAGGTTTTTATAGCAGGAAGGAAGAAGTCTTCCGACTTCTTCGCCTATGTACGCCGTGCATCACACACGTGTCATCCTGCATTTAGGTATAAAACTAATATATTCAAATCTTCGACAGAATCTGAACAACCATTCCATTACGCATACTATTGCATCCCCACAGTGGTCAGCCAGACTTCCCATACAAATACAAGTCGTCGCGATTGATGACACGTTCGTTATTGCAGTTCGCGATTTGTCTCTGACATATTGTCCGCGCTTAATCGGCGGCTTGAATGAATGTAGGCGTCTCAGATATCTAGCCATGATAAAACTGATTTAGTCCTCCAGATACTTTCAATCATGGGCTTTATGCCTCTGACTATTTATATTGGGCTATTGGAGGTCGTTTCTGCGTTGTTTTTGCCATGAATCTTCCGAGCATGGATGCCGTGCCGAAGGGACCGCCACCATGCCCAAATATAGGTTTTGCACGTGTGTCAGCAAATCCGAGTCAGGCCAAGTTTGGATTTAAGCACTAACTCTTATCTCACCCTTCCGAGCAGCTTCTGGGTTCCGTATACTCCCTACGACTTTCTCGCCACGTTGACCTGCATTTCGCATCGTATCGACCGTCCTGCCAGAATTCCAAGTCCTCAGCCGTTTTCTCCGAAGTTTTACGGTTCACAGGACCACATCCGGACAGCTCGACCTCATCCGAAGGAGTCTTTGCCTCAAAGTCTCCTTCTGTGGGTCGTTCGGTCTGACCACTACACATCTGCATGACCTTGCTTCATGATTACTTCAACACACGGAACTTGCAGGGCTTCCAGCGCCTGCTCGACGGTGGTACCGAGCGTGGATCCCCCACCTCAGCGCCATCGTCATCGGGTGCCCAGGGCTCGAGTTATACGGGCGGGGGAAGCAAATCATGGAATCGCACCGGAGGAATGATGAATAACGGGTCGACTGTTATCTGTGACGTCAATGCCAGAGATTGGCTTGGGAGAACGGCCCTCCACCTCGCTTGCAACTCGCTCGAGAACATTGAGTATGTTCGGGCGCTCCTGAAGCATCCCAGTATCGACGTCAATTTACCGGATACGGAGAGTCTTTGGACGCCATTGCATAGAGCATTGTATGCTGCAAATCTTCCTGTCGCGTACGCCCTTTCTCTCCGAATAACTTGCTATGTGTTGACATTATTCGGTACGTCCTTAGCTTGTTACTCCTACAACGGTCAGACATCGATACGTCCATGAAGGACGGAGAAGGATATAGTGCATCCGACCTCTATAACTCTACTGTGAATGGCACAAAGCCAGATTCAGGGGACGCCAATGCGGAGCTCTTTACATGGGGCGCTAATCGGTAAGCATGATTT
Source organism: Flammula alnicola (assembly GCA_015499995.1). Lineage (NCBI taxonomy): Eukaryota > Fungi > Basidiomycota > Agaricomycetes > Agaricales > Strophariaceae > Flammula > Flammula alnicola. Next base: position 69,187 of record JADNRV010000085.1, on the reverse strand, counting down.
TTTTTTCGTGGAGCGAGGATTCTCTTCTAGGAGGCGTAACTCAAGAGGACTTTTTTAGAAATGCCGCTCTTGGTTTATCCGATGGCAATGACAGAACGTATCCTGACCACGTTAACATCAAGTCCAAAGAGGATCCGACGACTTTGGCGAAAATGAGTTTGGCGGTCAGATTCTCTCCTATATACGTTCGACAAATCCAGATGTCCAAACTGCACACAGGTGCTGGTTTCATTTCTTATTTTCAGAAACTGTGCTAATGGTCTGAAAAGGGGTCGTTACTGTCGAGAGTGGGGGTAATCTTCGTCTTTGTGGATTTGGAAGTGGTGGTCGGTAAGTCACAATATTTTTTTTTCGTGTTTTCTTGTTCTCAATAACCTTCCATAGTCTTGGTCCGGCTCAACATACGCAATACAGTCTGAATCCTCTTCCCACCCTGAATCTCGACATCCTCAGCGTTGCACTTGGTCAAGACCACACTCTTGCCCTGACGAAATCAGGCGAAGTCTATTCCTGGGGCCTCAATCGTTTCTCTCAACTTGGATATATTGTTGAACCCTCAAGTACGGCTACAGGACGCCTCGAAGAACCCATACAAAGTGTTCCGAAAAGAGTAGTGGGACTCTTGAGAAGGGAGGTTGTCTGCGGCGTTGCGGCTAGTAAAAATGCATCAGCTTGTTGGACGAAGGAAACTGTTTTTACATGGGGCACAAATACAGGTCAACTTGGTGCGCCTAGAACCAAATGTTCCTTTTGCAAAATATTGACCTCTATATAGGATATGACAAGAACGCTCAGCCTGTTCAGGTTACTCCCCGTCCTGTGACGAAGTTCTCAAATACCGTCATCGACGTCGCTATGAGCGTAGGTTGCTCGACATATCTTATAGGATAAGTCTTTAATAAACATGTTGACAGGACACCGTTCTAGCGGCCTTGCTTGTCACCCGAAATGTCGAATGCATTTGGAACGACCGGCATTATCGAATCAGGTGGGACTTTAAACTTTAACTACGCCGATCATTGTTCTAACCTCCTTCAGCTTTCCAATGCACGCTTTCCCGTCCGGCATCGAACCCTATCGACCTCCTCAGTCCATCAAAGATTCGCGTATCTCAAAGGTGACATGCTGTGAGGACACCTTCGCCGCTCTCTCGTTGAACGGCGAAGTCTTCACCTTTTCTGCGCCAAAGCCGAATGCAGATAGCATTCCTGGAGAGGGAAGGGCTTTCACACCGCAAAGGGTATGGGCATTGAGGAAAAAGTTCAGCGCTGTGAAGGTTAGCTTTTTTCGTGATATCTTCCAGGATCATCGTCTCAGCGCTTTTCACTGGCTCAGGATGTCGCCTTGGGGTCCGACGGTTCCATCATCATCTGCACCGAATCAGGCCATGTTTTCGTGCGCACAAGGAATGCTAAGAGTGCGTCTGGGAAAGCCTTCAAGTTTGAGCGAATTCCTTTGCTTCAGCGGGTCACCCAAGTCTGTGCCAATAGTACAGGGGCATTTGGTGCACTGAGGATCGACTACCACCCGAAACCCATGGAAATTACTGGCAACACGATCGCTCAAGATTTGAAGACAGTCCAGCCATACCTGGAGTTCTATCGAGATAAAGAGGGTATGGAGGAAGGACAAGGACCAGTTGATGCAAAGCCGCGGAAGAGAATACGGTCGCTTTCCGTCGGAGACCTAGCGTCATCTCTACACTTCGAGGACGAGCCGGAGGATGAGGAAATCGAGAACGACATCCTTGGTGTTCTCGAGATGTGCAGGGTCCTTGCTTGCGAGCAGCGGATGCGCAAGCTGGAGGGCGGCAGCGTCAATTACGATGGTGTACGACTGCCTCACGGAGCTGATACGATGATTCATCTTCAAACGGGCGAGGCATTCCCTGTTCATCGTGCCATCCTTGCCGCTCGTTCTCATGTTCTTGAGAGTGTTCTCTCTGGTTCCAGGCACGTCAATGACCAAAACTCGGGCCTCAGCATTAGGCTCCTCTCCTCCAAGCCTGGCCCAGGATTAGGAGTGTTCAAGATTTCTCGTTTGGCTATTTCCGGCTGCCATCCGCTTTCTGTACTCATCTTCTTACGATATCTCTATTCGGACGAGCTGCTAGCTCTGTGGGATAGGAGGGTGGGGACGGCGGTTGAAAAGCAATTGAGCTCCATGGGTGTGGACCATTCGCAGGTGAAGCCCGACCTACAGTCACTCTCAAGGTTGCTAGAGTTGCCGGCGTTGGCGCATGCACTGGAACCTCCTGTGAAGCGGGATCCCGTTCCATCGATGGCGAGAGACATGCGGCATCTGTTCGACATCGCTCAGAAGCCGATTCCTCGGACGTCGCCTCTTGTTCCTGATGTCGTCTTGCAACTTGGCGATAAGGAAGTATATTGTCATTCGGTTGTTTTGCGTGCTCGGTCGGCTCTCTTTTCAAGCTTTTTCGATTTGGAGGATTGGACGGCGAAGAGATGGGGTGCTGATGGTATGATTCGGGTCAACATGAAGCACTTGAAATGCCATGTCATGCAATTCGTTCTGGGTTTTATGTGCTGTGGTGCGGACGACGAGGCATTCCGAGTCCTTGGTATGTCTCTAAAGCTGCGAGCTCTGGGCTTTTTCGCTGATCGCTCTTGCAGATTTTATAGACTCGGTCGAGCATTTGGTGCAATTCATGTTCGAAGTACTCGCTGGAGCAGTGAGTTGACTTTATCACTTGCAGTTTTATGCATGCTAACATAACTTCTCTATTAGAATGAACTCCATTTAGATCGACTGGTTCTTCTCTGTTCTGCTGTCATATTGGCCCACACCAACATAAACAATGCCTGCTACGTCCTTGCAGATGCAACGCACTATCGCGTCCAACCTCTGATTGAGAAATTGCAGGAGTATATAACCGTCAACATGGAAACTTTCCTTGAAAGTCGAATCCTCGACGAACTTCCATATTCTCTCGTCAAACAATTGGGCAAGTTTGCGAGACAGCGTCAGACGGAGAAGTCTCCATTTTCGCGGGGCGATGATTATGTGAACGAGATGTTGACGAAGCATGCCGAGTGGTTGGCGCTGCAGGATCTGCCGGAGCCGATTGTGAGGAAGGCAGGACAAGGACCCCTTCGGAAGGATGCGTCCGCTGCAAGAATCTCGCCGCCTACGCCCAATAGGAAGTCGGCGTCGAAGGTCATGCTGTCTGCAGCAAGTAGTTCTCCTGTGCATACGCTCCGCCGTCCTCCTTCTGGCGATGATATTTTCATGATGGATGAACCCGAGACCCCAGTTACACCTACGCAGCTCCCAGGCGCGTCCTCCGCAGAATCAGTTCCTGGTTTACATTTGTCTCCCCCCGTCTGGAAAGCCCATGGAGTACCGAGGTATGTTTATTAAATTTCCCTTTTTACTACACTCTGAACTCAACATGGCTTTTTCGTACAGAGTGGATATGAAAGCTGTCATGGCTGAAGCAGCAAGCCAGAGCCGGCCTGCACGAGTTCCGTCTGTTCCTTCCTTGCGCTCTACTGTCACGAAGAACCCTCAATCCACCCCTCTTTCCAATGACGCTTCGAGCTCGCAGACGCCACTAAAGCCTGGCACACCTACTTGGCGGACGAATCCCGATCCAGCTGGACCTCGAGGTCCAGCTCCAGCCACCCCGCCTGCACTCAGTCCGTTGGCAAGCTCCAGTCTGCCGAAGGATAGTCCCCGTCCCATGACAAGTATGCTGAGCGGTACAAGACCAACGCCGTCTCCTGCCACGCCCGGGCGTAGCCAACCTTCGGCTCTTGGGCCCGTTATTACCCCTACACGCCAAGCGCCATCGAAGGCTGGTTCATCGCAGATTCGTAACGCCGTGTAAGTCTATCTAATTGCCTGTTTTCTTTTCCTTTGATGTCCTTACTCTGAATTTTAGAAGCGGAAAGGCGTGGACTCTGCCCCCAGTGCAACCAGTCGCGGAACCTTCTCCTACACGGGGGATGTCGTTTGCCGCTATCCAGCATTCTCAGCAGAAACAAGTTGCCCCTATCAAGGACAAGAGGTCTCTGCGCGAGATTCAGGAGGAGGAACACGCTCTCCAAGCTGAAGCCGACTTCCTTAAGTGGTGGACGGCAGAGGAAGAACGCGTGCAGCAGGAAGCGCTGGCGTTGGCGCAATTTGAGAGCAATCTCAACAAACCATTGCCTAGAAAACTTAGAAATACGAAACAGAAAACGGAAAATGCGAAGGACAAAGCTGACCCGGTTGCAGGAGGTTCTGGTTCTGGACAATCTTCTGGACATCATCACCCTAGAAAACACCCGCGAAAGCCCCGTCCAAAGGGCAACGCGGATTCTTGATACCTAAGTTATGATTATACATTTATTATGCTACTTTCTGTTGTTATGTAGATTCCTGTATCTTACTGTGACTAATGGCTACAATTGTATGCAATGTATGAGTTGGGATGCAACATAATATGAATACGCGGTTAGTTCTTGTCCTGTTCCTCGCGTGAGGGATTCTCATCTGGGTTAACCTCGGAATCTGGCGGGCAACTGTCGGATCAGGAGGATGGTTCTCTTGAATGTCCAGGGCATCTTCAGATACGCGGATCTGGACCGTATCGCCATCCCTGATCACACAACATTTTTTATGAGAGGAGAAATGGAAAACACGGACTAAAGACAAACCTGATTGTGCCTCTGAGGAGTTTTTGGGCCAACGGGAACAGAACATCGGTCCGCACTACACGAGCAATAGCCCTCGCTCCATACACATCCGAATATCCGTGTTTGGAAAGCCATTGACGCGCCTCATCGTCAACATCGAGCGTAATTCTACGGTGCTTGAGCCTGTTTGCGACATCATCGAGGCGGAGCGAGACAACTTTGAGGATGGAGTTGCGAGAGAGCTTGTTGAAGACGATCATAGAGTCCAGGCGATTAAGCAGCTCTGGTGGGAAGTACTCCTGTGTTCGCTCCATCACTTCCGCTTTGGCCTCAGCAGTGACGATGCCCGTTTCAGGATCACAGGCGTCGGATGCGCAAGAATGTCGCTGCCGAGATTGCTCGTCAAACAAATGATAGTGTTCTACGGCTTGAGTTAGATGGCGATCAAAGAGAGCGAGTAGGTGATTGGTTACCTTGAAATCGACCTTGCGTCCTTGACTGTCGGTAATAGTGCCCTCGTCCAGAATTTGCAACAAAATCAGGGCAACATCCTGAAAGATGCAACGATAAGTTAAGCAATTATATGATACTGGAACAACAACGAACCTTGTGTGCTTTCTCCAATTCGTCGAGCAATATAACGGCTGCAGAACGCAATTACATGAGATGTTGAAGGCGTATGGTTTGCTAAATTTCACATACCATAGGGTTTCCGACGCACAGCCTCCGTTAACTGACCGCCTTCCTCAAACCCGACATAACCAGGCGCAGCACCAATCAAGCGTGAAATCGTGTGTCGATCGTGATACTATAAAGAAAGAGATTGTCAAGAAACAATCGTCGCAGCGTCAGTCAGCGACTCACTTCTGACATGTTAATAGTTATCCTGTATAATAAATTGATAAACGATCATAACCAGGAACAACAAAAGGTACTTACAAGCCTCTTTGCTCGTCATTGTATAAGAAAGCAGCAAGCGTCTTGCAAAGCTCTGTCTGCAATAGTATGTTATTTGAAGAGTACTCAATGTGAAGCACGCAGACGTACCTTTCCTACACCCGTAGGTCCCAAGAACAAGAACGAAGCAACAGGACGATTAGGTGCTTGTAAACCTGCTCGCGATATCCGCACAGCATCGCTGATAGCTTCGACGACATGGTCCTGGCCGACGACACGTTGGCGGAGAGTCTCTTCCATCTGACAAATTGAATTCGAATTAGAATGTCGTCGCACTATCGGAGAGACCACCGCAAAAAAATTACGCACATGCACAAGTTTATCCCTCTCGCCTTTCAACAAATTCTGAACGGGAATACCCGTCGCTTTCGCAACGACACGCGAAATATCGCTGGACGTGACACGATCGTGGAGCATGGCCAATGGAGATTCGTCGTTCGCCTCTGATTCGCTTTCCGTAGGCAGCTGTCGCTCAAGCTCCGGGATGGTGGCGAACCGCAGACGAGAGGCCAATTCGAACTGGCCTTGCCGTTGCGCGACTTCCAGCTGATACTTGGCGTCTTCCAATCTCTGCTTGGTTTCCTTGATTTTCTGCAAACGCGCACGTTCTGAAAGCAAGAAGAAGAAAAAAATCATAAATATACGTGTCAAAGAATGTAGATATTCAGTACGAAGACGCACCAGCCTGCCACACGGAAGTCAACGCAGACGCTTCCTGCCGTTTCACGAGCAAATCGTTTTCGACCTTGGTCCGCCTTTCGACGCTAAACACGTCCGTCTCCTTCTTCAAACTCTCCAGTTCGATTTGAAGTGTCATGATTTCCCGATCAAGAGCCTCGAGTTCGTCGGGTTTAGACTCCTGAGCGAGACGCAGAGCCGAAGCTGCTTCGTCAACTAGGTCGATGGCTTTATCTGGTAGGTACCGATCCGAGATATAACGTGCAGAATACACAGCAGCTATTCAAACAAAAGAAATCAGTGAGACAAGGGGTCCATTCTCGGCAGTCGTTGTGAAAAAAAGACTAACCGGTGACCAGAGCGCTATCAGCGATCTCGACTCCGTGATGTACCTCGTATCTCGATTTCAGACCACGCAAAATTGATATCGTAGACGCGACTGTGGGCTCGTCGATAGTGACAGGTTGGAACCTCCGCTCGAGGGCCGCGTCTTTGCCGATAGTTTTACGATATTCGTCGGCTGTCGAGTGGGAAGTCGGTTATTAGCATTTGCGCAGGTCCGCGCGCGAGGACGAAGAGACTTACGTGTGGTCGCTCCTACTAGTTGGAGGCCCCTCGCCAAGGCAGGCTTAATCATCTGTCCTGCGTCAATGCTGCCTTCTGCTTTGCCCAGGTTGAAGAGTGTGTCTGCGCGACAAATGTTAATAATGCCATCGATGGCGTGATGGACGGAGTACTCACGGACTTCGTCTATGAAACAGATGACTTTGCCGCTCTGTAGATGGGAGGACAAGTTTATTATATTCTAGAACAAACAAAGTCAGCCGAAACGCGCACCTCTTCCTCGATATCCCGTAGAAGGGCTTTGAATTTCTCCTCGAACTGCCCTCTGATCCCAGTACCTGCCATAATCGCGGCAAGGTCGATTGAAAGCACGCGTTTATTGTGGAGAGACTGCACAAGACGTCAATAAGAATGGATGTGTCACAAATCGCGTCTCTTCCGTACCTCTGGAACTTCTTTAGAAACAATGCGGCTGGCCAATCCTTCCAAGATAGCTGTCTTCCCAACACCCGGAGGACCGATGAGCTGACAAGAATTTAAGCACACCTGCCTATGCGACCGTGTTTCAAGATAGACGTACTACTGGATTTGACTTCGTTCTTCGGGACAAGACTTTATTCGTAGAATTTAGTATCATTTGCGCCAATATATTTGAAAAATAGTAGGCTTACTTTGGATCGTGCGTCGAATTTCTGAAGCAAAGGAGGTATCGTCAACAGCGTCCAACTCATGCTATTGTTGAATACGTACCTTCATCTCTTCCAATTGTCGGATCCAGTTTACCTTCTTTCGCCAACTCGGTCAAATCCACGCTCTGTACAGAGGAGGTCAGACAAAGGCATCGAGGAGAAGACGTTATCAACGAACGTATTCCTTCAATGCATCTCCTTTCTGGTGCTGTTGACCAAAACTGAACCCAGGAAAACCACCACCGCCACCGCCACCACCTGGAGGACCTCCCGGACCATTGGCATAATGTCTCAGACTCTGGAATCCGCTGCGAAGGGCGACGCAAGCGGAGGGAACGAGCAGAAGAGGCCCTGCCCGTATTCGCGTTCGAGCATATCGTAAAAGCTTCGGAGATTGTCCTTGTGATAAATAAGACAACTGCTTGGACTGTGTTAAGATGGGAGTTCGGGCAAGCTTGAAATGTGAGCTGCCTGGAGACAGTATGCGAGACATTAGTAGAATTTGGACTGGATTGTTGGTCTGTCGGGGACAACGGAGTCGAGCAATGTGCGTCAGGCGCGGGGTTACGCGTGCATGCCAGAAATAGCGATCCAGTCTTTGTAGGTGAGCGGGAGTGAGGAGATTGACGGAGAAATTACCAGAACTTCAACCAGCACTGACGTCAGACCTGCTCCCAATTTGGTAGGACCCGACCTGGGCGTGATCGAGACCCGCGAGCGTCCCGTCCCACGGTTCCCGGTTTTAAAAGTTTTCATCCAGCTTCCATGACGGCGTGTGTCCGACTCGGACGACCAGGTAGAACAAGTTCGTCAAGGAACGTCCATGACACCTCTGACGATCCACACTTCCCTCATGCCGATCGACCATAACGCTGCTAAAGCTGTGCAGGACGCGTCGACTTCTCAGATAAATGTTCTCTGCGACAAAGCAATTAGTTATGGATTCAAAGTTTTCTCGCTTTAGCTCCATCACATACTCTAGGGTTATTTCCTGATATCCCCGATCTTCCTGTCATCTGCCTCTAGCCGTGCTGCCTAAATGCATATGGATCATACGTCAAGCGGGTTGCAGAGCGAGTAAAAACACCAATAGCTCATAAACGATCGCACCTCGGATTCTCTCTCGGTGCTGCTTCAGCTGAATCAAAAACCTGGTCAAAGCGATCTCTTCTACATATCTGTGAATGCAAATAAAGGACGAACCAGAATCAGTTCAACGACCCACGATAAACCTCAAAAACTGCACTCGCGATTGATAGTTATCCTCTTGGCTTCGCTCCTCAGATCCTCCAAAATATGCCCAGCTTCTTCAGATATCAATCAGGTCATGTCTCTATGAAAATCGCCTTACCTTGGAGAGTGGGGTGATACCAACAGCGGAATCCAAGGGCGTTTCATCTATTCTTACAGCTTAGCCTGGAGTTGCATCTCTGGAAATCTCTACGAGCTTTCCAGCAGGAGGCGGTGCTACAAAGAAGACGTTTGTCCCACGTATAAGACGACAAATAGGAAGTGCGTACAGTTCTCAATCGATAACCTAGTTTATCGGGCGCTAGTCTGCCGGCGGATTCGGCCGTATCGCAGGTGTATATCGACGCAGCTCCATACATAAGGGGTGATGTTAAACTGTCAGTCGGCGAGTCTATACGTGATGCCATCTCTGGTTTTGTCAATAGGACTGTTCACTGTTGTACGAGACGAACCTCACCTAACATTGGTTGGTAGCCATGGGTTATGGCATGCCATCTCTGATGTCTGATCATCAAGATTGAGCGCATATATGCGCATATATTTGAGTCTTACCTTGCACAGAAAGGCTGAACTGGACTGCACCAAGCAAATCGGATGCGCAACATTATTGCGCAGCCAACCGTTATGCATAAACTCTGAATATATGCGGTATACGGGCCACATTCCTGGAAGAATGAAACTTATGTTTCTTGCACTATTTCAGCCCTTAGAGGGTTCGTCAATGTCAACCGAAAATATTGGCTGAGAAACGTGAGATGAAGTACCCGGGATCCGATAAGGAAGATGTGGTGGTTGGTGATATTGATGGTGATACTTATGAGGGTTAGGGAACGACTGCATTGCAGCAAGTGGTTGGAAGAGAATTCAATATTCAGTGGTCGTGTTTATGTAAGGAAGAAAGCCAAAGCTCAAAAGAGTTTATGTAGTCGAATTCATGATCGAAAGAGCTTTCGTAAGCTCCGCAATATGTGAGCCCCCCAGGATAAGTATTACTCTCTGGCAAGGTCAGATCTTCGTAGGTACATCCACTAGTACCATTTTTGGCGCGTAGCTCAAGGATATCCGTTTGGGAGACCTGACGTCGAATTTTAAAGTTAACTTGAAGGGCGTGGGTGCGAATTACTGGGCCCTTCCTTCATGTTATCCTCTTGAAATTGTCGATGATGAAAGTATACGTAGGGGACCTCTCACGAAATGAAGCCATGTATACGGGATCTCGTTTTTGTTTCCGAGATATCCACCTTGATGCGCTGGACTACTAAGTATGTGTCGGGCGTGGCGGGTCGAGACTCTGCCATCGGCGCTTATCGTAAAAAGTCGACATGGCTCTCCCCATATTCAGACATAAGTATTCCCACCGTTCTTCAGTTAACGTTAAGCGGCTTGCAGCGATTGGCTGATGTTTCTAACCGAGGCCCGCCCATGTCATTCGGTTTCAGTGTTGCCATCTCTCATCTGATGGGCTTTATGAAATTTGAAATTTCCATTCGGATGCACAATAATTCCACCATTCACGGCGCTGACAGGATCACATGGAGACATCGGCTCAGTCGTGCATCATTTTCTATTTTGCCCATTCTTTTCCTCTCCTTTCACGACCGCGGAACGACTGAGTGTCTGTGCAGTAGGTATAGCAGATGCTCTCTCCCTTTACGTTGCTGTGAGTGCATCCACCAATCTTTATTGTGGACTGATCACCAATTTGAAGGCTAGGTATCTGCTGTGGTGCCCTTGGTTGGTCCTTGGCGGATACCAAGTGATAGTGTCTACGAATGGTGCCGTGGCGCCAGGCGACATCGTAAGCTATGGCATTGTTGCAGACCCACTGCCCGCTTCTCCACTGGGGATGGTTCTTATACCCGTTCGAGGAAGCGACCCCAACGCGCCCCGAGTTTATACGCCATGGACTGTGACGATGAGCGTATCGCCGCAGCAGTTCAGCGTGCGCATACCGACGGGATTAGCAAACTCGTAAGTCCTTTCAAAAGTTGTTTACGTTGCGCAACATAATTCGAAATTCGAATTCCAGGCTCTATACGATTGACGCGCACCAAAATTCGAGGTGAGTCGTTGTGGCAAGTCCTTTTATTGCCGGGCGTGTCTAATACCGTCATCCAGCGTGTATTCGCCACTACTTGCGAGTTCTAACGCCTTTCAAATCGCGTCACCATCAACCCCATCCTCTTCCCCCCCACCCGTAACAACAACAACGTTAGTTACATCTGAAAATTGACGTTTTATGACTAACTGTCTCTGTCCATAGAACCCAAGCTCCTGTCGCTCCTGTCGCTCCTATCACCACTACCACTCAGGCCGCCGCCGCTCCTCAGTCTCCTAGCAGCCAAGTCCAGGCTCCACCGGTGGATAACTCATCTTCCAAGACCCAAACCACCGCAGCCCCAGCCACCCCAACAGGATTATCCTCAATCAATGGCGCCTCCAGTACGGGCTCTTCATCGTCGCTATCGTCAAGTTCCTCCTCCTCTGACTCGACTTCTCCTTCTGGGACCCCCGCGTCTTCGTCGGCCAACACCACCGTGTCAGGTACTTCCAATAAATCAGGGGGCAGTGTCATCGGCGCTGCGGTTGGAGGAGCGATAGGCGGCATCTTGCTGCTTCTCCTGGCATTGTTTTTCTGGCGCCGTCATCGCCGAAGAAGGGACGTCGCCCTGGCACTCGGCGATGAAAGGCCCATGACACCGTACGATCCTGCAGTCGACCAAACCTCCCCGTTCTCTCCGTCGTTTACTTATCGCGACAGGCCGTTCTCACCGAACCGCGGCCCTATGACTCAAGTATCTCCTTTCGTCGTTTCGGACGTTGAGAGGCAGACCCCGAGCCTATCCGATCCTTCAACGGCTAAAAGCAGAGAAGCCTTTGCGAATCGTGCGACTCATGTCCCAGGCTCATCGATGACCTCCAGCGGGTACATGGATAGCTTATCCACTGGAGTGCCGCAAGACCAGCTTAGGCATGAGAGAGAAAGACTTCTGGGTGAAATTTCGGCGCTTCGCTCCGGTACAGGGCAGCAGCACAGTTGGTCAGGAAGCTCAGCGGCAGGGACGGACGTCTCTGGGAGGGACCAGGACGACTCATCAGAAATACGAAATCGATTAGACCAGCTAACACAACACGTCAGGAGGTTGGAGACTGCGCTAGAGCACGCATACGACGCACCACCTACATATGTATAACACACTGTTGTTGACAGAGATAATTGGGCAGAATTTCGGAGGATTCTCTCTCCTTGTTACATACCTTCCACTCTACTTTCGCTGAATTATATTACCAATCACTCCTACCACAAGGACTACACTCTTTTTTACCCATCCCAATGCTTCCCTGCTTCCAGGGCATCCCCAGGATCTGAAGACCGGCTCGGTCTCGCTTGGTCCCAGACTGCTGTTGTCTGTTGATATCCCTTATTCTTATTACTTACTACTCGTAGGAACACGAATGTAGCGCGACGATTTGAGTCGTTGACAATATATATTCCGTCTGTAATTCGCTGACGCATCAGCATACTCATCCATTGTTCATCCTGATTGCATCTAAGTCTTAAACAGTCACGAATCAAGATTTAATTTTACGGCAATAACAATACTTCGAAGCCCAGAAACTACCACTACGTAACTATGTTGTGACGCGTGCATTTACTTCGCTAGGCAGTAGGCGCTCACGTTTCTATCACCTTCAGCACCACATCCCGACAATTGGTCAAATTGTATCCTGGTTGATCCTGGACGCCCTTCCAAACGACATCTAACCTTCCTTCAGCAGTATTATTCGAACACAGAGCCCAAGGAGCCAATGGGTCCAGAGTAAGATTTGGGTCCAGAATCGTGCCAACCTCGTTAATGACGTTCGAGGTCAGTGCTAGCGATGAGTCCGAGGGGTCCAATGGATTCAACTAGCAAACCTAATATTAGTGCGCGCAGTAAAGAAGACTTCGTAGGACACACGGACCACGACGCAATATCGATCAAAAATGGTGACGGCATCATTGAACTGTTGAAAATTCGGAGTGCCGCCTGGACTTATCGAAATTGTAAGACCATCTGTGAGATCGGCGTTGGGGTTGACTAATGGCTGCAGATTGAAGTTGGTTAAGTTGAAGAGCAGGGGAGGATCAGGGCAAGCTGCAGGACAGGCCTAATATAATGCATGTCGATTCTTCAGTGGAAGTCGTTTAGAAAGTTACGAATATAACATACCGATAAGATTGCTGCATAAAGTGGTAGCCCTACGTGCGTCTGCAGAGTCGCTAGGTTGATTGAAACCGAGGTGTTGGGCTTGTCCTTGAACACTGCTTCGAGTGTGAATGTATCGGATATGCTGTCAAGTAGGCAATGAGAGTTGAATATATGGAAGTCGGACCGATTGGTCTGTTGGTATAGAGCCATTACGAGTGGACCACCGCATGCCTCGGAAGAGGCGCCAGTGCATGCCATCGACTCGCACGCTATGTCCGGCAGTCGCTGTAGATTATCATTTACAGATGTACGGTACCACACCCTGGCATAATGCGCATACAATAAGGAAATTTCCAACATCGTTGGAACGAAAAACTCACAGCATTCGTCGCCATTGTCGATTCCGGCAAACGTGAACACAAGGCTACCTGATGAATTGAAAGCTTCTTCCTGACATATATTTGGGCATGTATCTGCAGAGCCAGAGCCGACCATTCTCTGAAGAATGCGATTGGGACTAGGGTTATCTCTGCAAAGATCGAATATGAAAGGATTAGTCGTGTGTGTGCAGCAGAAAGTTATCGAAGACAATTACGCGTAGCACCCTACATATTGCCATAGCTCGAGTGTTTGGTGCAAAGGATCGGTTACGTCTTGCAATATCGCTGGAGATGGCGCCCCGTCTGTCAAGATCTGGATGCGGTCATTTCCGCCGCAGATGAGCGTACTGTCTCCTGCACAGGGTAGGTCACAGTCGCTATCGGCTGTCTGATTCGCCGAAAGCTGGATCACACCGTCGCACCCTAAATTTCGTTTAGGTCCTAAGGATACTGTGTTCACGAAGACATGGAATACGCACAGCACTCCTATAACCAAGATATCCATGCGATCAGTACGGAGCAGGGGCTTCAGAAGTATTTATGAACTCGCCTCGCCAAATTCGAGGCCAGCAAATCCTTTACCATGATTGAAGCAGAATTGAGTACACACTAAGGGTGTCATTTCAGTGCTAGTCAAAGAGTTTGCCCTCAGGGTTCGAGCGGCTCCACGATCACTAAGCAATATAGGCCACAATGTTTAGAGAAAGTCTAAATCGTTGAACACCATACGCACGTGAAACATCCTACGGAATTCCAACCAGGTATGGGTCCATTTGAACTCGGCTTGTCAGTAAAAATCTGGATGCGGTCGTTGCCCCCACAGTGGAACGTGGGATCTCCATTGCAGGGTAGGTCACAGTCGCTGTCGGCAGTCTGGTTCGCTGTAGGCTGAATGGCGAGATCGCACCCTGAACAGAATTTAAGATCTGGAAATATTCATGTATAGGACATGGAATACGCACAACAATCCTAAAATATGTTCAGCAACAGAGTTATAGGAACTTGTGAGATATTTGAGAGTACTTGCCTGGCCGGATTCTAAGCCAGCAAATCTTTGTCCTTGATTGAAGCAAAATTGAGTACAGAATGCCTGTGTCATCGCACTGGCAGTCAAAAAATTTGCTCCCAAGGTGCGAGCAGATACATTGTCACTGAGAAATGGGTTATGTTTAGGAATACCGTAGAAGGTGAACGTCATACGCACGTAAAGCAGCCTACGGAAGTCCAGCCGGCTATAGGCCCGTCTGAGGGCGATCCGTCGGTAAAGATATCGATGCGGTCATTTCCCCCACAGAAGAGTGTGCTATCTCCTATGCAAGGTAGAAGATCACAGTCGCTGGCTGCCATCTGGTTCGCTGAATTCTGTATAGCATCACCACACCCTGAACGAGATTTGGGACCCGGGTTATTCACAGATAGGGCAGAGAATACGCACAACAAAACTGTAATAATTATTTCGATATAGTACGATCAGTAAAAGAAATACGAGGCGGGAATTTTATGGAGACATTTTTAAACTTACATTGCCCGATTCGAGGCCCGCGAATCCAAAACCTTGATTGAAGCAAAACTGGGTACACAATGCGGGCGTCATTGCAGTGCTTGATAAGAAAGTCGCATTCAGGGTTCGAGAAATTGTGTTATCGCTGATAAATAGGCTATATTTAAAGAAAATATAGACCGGTGAACGTCAGACGTACGAAAAACATCCTACGTGATTCCAACCATGTATTGGTCCATTTGATTTCGCAACCTGTCTCACAGGATGCAAAACGCTCGCTGCCTTTAAGATGACCTGTGATATGTTCCATGCGTGAAATTCACTGATACATTTGCAATTCATAAGCATACCTGAGCAGACAACAAGAAGCTCAAAGTCGCGCTGAAGAGGAATCCGAGGGCAGACATCAGACAGTATTATGGGGTCCTATCTGGGGGTGCTCTGGTTCGAGCGTTGACGTTCAGTACTCGGCTTTTATATCGATAAAATCTAAAAGGTACAACCTTCGAGCCGCGTCGGCGATGTCAAAGAGTTGAGTGACGTTGATGAACATACGCGTGAATAACACGCGTTCATCTCCCTTCTGGTAGGGGTTCTGACATACGAATACATAAACGCCTGGCAATTTGCGGACAGCCCAGTTTTCGTCGAGCTTCGAGATATTTCGAGGCACGGTCATCTTGCAATCATGTTAACCACTTGACTGTTTGATCAACGCGCTCTTACTCGTTAGGCGAACTATCGCGTATTTTTGTCTTCAATTGTATTACAGTTGACTCCCTCGTAACCCATACCTTAGATAACCCATAACCCCTTATACTCCATACCTTTTTCGGTCCACCAAGTTGGTTCGCAGGGAAATGCATACCATAACCCATACAACCGCGATAACCCATAACCCATACCCCCCGGCAGGCAAAACCCATAGGTTTTGGCACTATATTAGGCCTGGAATTGTGGGTTCGGGGTTAAATTATAAATTTTCTGGGTATCCATCACGAATGATACGCTACAGCAGCCACTCAACAGCTCAAAACTGACCTTTTTGACCTAATTTTACCCCGAAAACACCACCTCCGACAGTTTTCTCACGACTCTGATGGTGTCAACTTCCTCCCGAGCCACCGTCACAAGGCCCTCAAGGCATAAATGACTCGAACGATCCCCTTACAAGCATACTAGAGGCATTCGTGAATGACAATTGCCATAGTTTAGCATAAATTTGACCGCCAGCGACCCTAATTCTTCTGAGATTTATCGAATCTATTTTTAGCATCCCTCTATTGGCCCATAACCCCGGATAACCCATACCTTGGGCCGTCCACCGAGGGGTATGGGTTATGAGGGAGTCAACTGTAAGTTGTTTTTGATTTCGAGAGAGAGAAAGATTCACACCTCAAATTTCAAAGTCAGAAGGTATCCACTATCACCGCCAAAATTCCGCTCTGACATGCAGAGTTGCTTGAAGGCTGATGTTCTTCTGTCGTGGGGAGTTTTACGAAAAGATCTCGGGAATCTTTTGTCCTGACGTGAGAGATTTCGGACTTCACTGAGGAGTACATATGTAGGTCTAAGTCATTGTTGACGACCTTGACTTACTGATCTAGATTAGATAGTTGAGGCTCTTTTTGGATACAAATCTCGTCGAACGTTTGATCAAACACTCCGTCTTCCGTGCCCCGAAGCTCGATAGGAAACATTTACATTCTGATCGACGTGAGTATGGTATGATTTCCTATAATATGCAACCAGCGTGCGCCGGTGCTGGTAAGGGATATGGTATAGCACAACAGTAATGTCCGGGTAACTTTATGTACTTGTAACAACGAATCAGTCCGTATCGGCAAGTGAGGGGGTGTGATAAGTATATGGAGATGACGAATAAAGAATTCCAAGGCTCTAAATTATTCCAGCCTCGAAGCTTGTAAAGTAATTGTCATCCATGATGTGGAGAACGACGACGTGACGTGGGCAGTCTCCAAAGTCCAAAACGCAGAATCCCTATTGTCCAAAGAAAAAGAGTGGCGATTTTTAAAGAAGGAGAGAGGCGATGAAGGGAATCAAGAGTCCTATCCAAGATATTGAAATCTGTCCTTGCCCGATAGCATTGCTAGCTTTGGTGGTAGAAGCAGAAGGTGAGGCACTACTCCCACTAGTCGTTCCTGAATTTGAACTCGAGCCGGTGGTGTTAGTGGGAGAATAAGCAGCGAGGATGATAGAAGACGCTGTTTCGGCGAGGGCATATGTTGGCGCCATGAGCTGGAAAGCAAGTTCAGAACACGATGTAGACGTCAGATGGTATCAATAGAACTCACATGAGCAGAGAAAGATACAGGGAACACCGAAGAGTCAACAACGCGGACGTTGGCTAGAGGGAACGCACAGTCAGAAGCTTGTCCCGGTTACGAAGCACGCGAATAGGCTGCTTACAAGTTCCGTAAACCTTCAACTTTGCGTCAACTACACCACCCTGATTCTGTGGCAGCATTGAGCAGGCTCCTTGGGGGTGATATTCCGTCCCTGCTGAGTTCCGGAGCCAGTTCTCGATGTCTTGGTCCGATTGCACATTGGGGCCGGGGGTGACCTCGGTGCCAAGCGATGCACTGAGCGGGGCGGTCGCTCCTATTTGACGAGCGAGCTTAATGCCTTGACGGAGGACAGTGATATCTGCAGCAGAAAGGGTGAGAATTGAGAGAAAGAAGGGAAGAAACAAAAAGCATACCTGCAGGATGCGAGAAATATTGAGGATCAATGAGAGGCTTGTCGTATATCGAAGACGAGTTGATATAAAGACGGCCTTGACTAGAATCGTATAGTTATTAGCAATGCGCAATCAGGCGACCCGCCAATAAGGCCTACCTCAAAGGTTGCTGCAACGCCGCCTGCACCGCAATCTGGCCGGCAGAGTTCAGACTCAGTAAAATTTCTACGAGACCCGCAGTAGGGTAGAGGTTTTGCAGCGTCGCATCATAGATTGCCTTGTAGCCGTCGATAACCTGACTGTATTGACTGGGCGCGAGAGTGGTGGACGAGACTGCCGAGCTGTTGATGCCATTGCGGAACGTGGAGAAGGAATCGGACCCGCTGAAGAGCAAGCTTCCATTGACATAAGCAATACCGCTATTGATGAACGAGTTAAATTCGGGGGTTTGCTGAAGAAAGGAAAAAAGTCAATTAATCCATACATTCAATGGTGAGGGAAAACATACCGAGAGGGCAGACCCGGACGCATGTATCGAGCCTTGGGTGTCGACGGTGGTTTGCCAGAAGACACCAGCAGACTATAAATATGAGGGTGAGAGCGGTCGAGAGCATCTACAACGGGCGAACGTACGAGATGGTCAATCAAATGTTGTCCGACACCGGGTAGCTCAGCCTTGAGAGCAACATTTGCGCCTTGGAGGACATCCTTGGGGCCGACACCACTAACTAGCAAGATATGCGCGCTGCCCATCGCGCCGCCAGCGAGCAACACTTCCTTGTTCACCTGCACGCTCTGCACCGCCGTGCCCGCACCCGTGGAGAAGTTCACGGAGCTCGCCACCACGTTTCCGGAGACGAGGTTGTCCGCGAACACAATCTGCTCAACTGTGACACCGGAAATGACGTGCAGGTTGGCTCGGGGAGGGAGGGAATCGATGTACGCTGGCTTGGAGTAGGAGCGCGTCCAATTGGTGGGGTTAATGGCGGATGTCGCAAAGAATCCGCCGAGGTTGTTGCCAGAATAGCCATCGTTGTTTGTAGGAATGCCAGCTGCGGCAAGTGTCGAAAGCCACGCGCCTGAGACTGGTACCATGCTGATACAAAGCATTAGATTAGAAAGATAAGACGAGAGGGACACGCACTATGCAGGATAAGTCGTTTGCAGGTCGCCGCCTGTTCCATGGCTAGACTGAGTGTACTGCATACCAGCGACCGACGAAGAAGCGGCAACAGGGCCTGTGAAATTTTCCGACTTTTTGAGAGCGGCAAAGAAATTATCCCAGCCCCACACATTAGCGGCGGTTTGGTCATTGGGTGCAATGAGACTACTCCATGCATTCACTTCCTGTGATGAGGGGCGAACCATGTACATTCCGTTGACCGCGGAAGAACCTCCAAGAACCTGTTCCGAAGGTTAGCGAGCTGATATTTGATCTTCAATGGCAGTACGCACCCTTCCCCGAGGTTGTACCATCACACGATTTCCGGCGTTGGCTTGTGGAACTGTCTTGTACAGCCAGTCATAGGGGTCGGCGTTCAGGAGAGAGTCAAAATATGTCTCCGCTGGTGTATCTACGTACACCTTTCAGATTCAGTTCTTCCAAGAACTATCCGGAGAACTTACTGATTTGCGCTGCTACGGCATCACCCGAAGGTCCTGCTTCCAACACGAGGACGGTATTCGATGAATTGTCAGATAGACGTGCGGCAACTACAAGGCCAGCAAGACCTCCTCCCGCGACGACGAAATCGTAAGAGGAAAGCCGTTGGTCTGGCGTCACGTAGTTTCGGGGGTGGAAAGGATGGCGGGAGAAATGAGTGTGGTAATCATGAGTAGGTGTACCAGAAACGTGAGTAAAAAGGGAGATGGTCAAAACAAGAAGCTCCAGGGACAGCATTACAGTCGACCAGGAGGACCTGTGGTGGTGGTGGTGGAGGAGAAGAGAGGAGGTGGGTATGTTTTTTTGAGAGATGCAAAATTATTTGATGATGCATTCCTCGCGCTGGGTGCTTTTATTCGTGATGATCGACCGGAATGCATGAGGCTAAGGCTTGAGCATAGCAACCTCTGAGCGGAGCGGAGTCTGGACAAGGGCTTATGTCTCCGCGTTCGAGGCTGCTCGAGCAATGCCCGGAACTACGCGTAACGCACAAGTCCAGGCGCTTAAACACCCGAGGATAGATGTATACCTGTGGTTTGCCAGTAAGAAAACTGTCCGTTCAATCTCTATAGAGATCGTGAATTCAGACTCGCCATGACTTTCAATTTTCATGAAGAAATTTGGAGGAAAAAAGCTCCAAGAATTGTCGATTCCGCAAAAAGGCCCGAGGCCTAGGCTTGCCTAGGCCTCCTTGGACTTTCAATCTCCAATTACGCCGGCCGCGCACTTGCCGCGCACTGCCTCGAGGAACATTTCAAGCTTCGGATCCATTTCTCGAAGACTTCGTGATCCAGCTTCGTCTGTTCAATGTTGCGTGTGGTCTGTCACCGTCCGTGGATGAAGGATGTCGTAAGAGTTGGAAGGTTGCGTTGGCTCAAACTTTACGCTGGATTCTCTGGCAGCGCACTCAAGCTACCGTAGATGCGAATGACTCGAAGATATCGTGAGTGTAATTACACAGGAATGGTTGATTTTTGTGTGTTTCTAAGCTGTCGGAAGCAAAGTGTGCGAATGCGTACGTACGTACCTCTCAATGCTCCCTAGACGTTGAATCACGTAAGATATTGGCATGAACTCAAACTGGGAGTTGGATAAACACAGTTTCGCAGAGATTTTAGCATCATAGGGTGGCTGAATGTCGTGAACGAAGCGGAGATGTGGAAATTATACATAAAGAGCGGTAAAGAGGTCCAAAAAGTGTTTCAATTTGAATCCCTCGCAATGGCACGTGATCGGCTGCTTGGTTCGTATCCTGCTGTAGCATCCATTAATCATTCTTTAAGTTTCATTTACCTTTCTCTGCACCCGCTCACAAGCATTTAATATTTACACATCAAGGGCTGCAAAATGTGAGGGTTCCTTAAACTCTGGAGCCCTCGACATGTTATCATTTTTCGAAACAAGGCAACCACTCGTCCAGAGCCATCTGGAACAGCCCCAATCCCGCATAGAAAGGTTCCTGAGAGATAGGACTATAGAAACCCACCGTCTTAAAATCGCTATGGTTCGCATCTGGGGTGATAAGCACGCGCATATCAGAGACGTGAACCATATTGTCATATGTGATCCCGAAGAATGAAGAAGAGGCAGAGGAACTAGAAGGGGCCGTATTACATCTATTAAGTGAGGCGACAATGAGGATTCTACGTGGATGGCAATGCAACTCCAATTACTTACGCTGGCACAGCGACTGAAGGAGTGCGTTGGGGCGCGTTTGACTCGATAGAAGCCAGACCCATCGTCCGCCATGGGTCAACTGACAACGTTCGTAACATGTCACTTTACGATCATAACACGAGAGATTAATGTAGAACACGTACATTCACCATTCGCGAACATAACGTTAGACGGGTTCATGTTCCAGCCACCATACTTGTTCACGTTTCCGACCTGCGGCGAAGAAGGCAAACCTTGAGGGAAGGCCTCATTGCACTGCTGCTGGAATAATTCGAGGGAGAGAAAGGAGGTCTCTATAGAGAGAAGGTTGTTTGGGTCGCCTCGTTGGTAGAAACCTGATTCATTTATAAGTTGCAAATTATCCTAGAAATGACAAACGAGAAGAGAGCCAGACCATATTCCGAACAGTACTGCCACATCCACGAGCGATCCTGCACTGGATCATCCGGAGTGCCAGGAATGGAGTCGTAATCGAGCTCTGCAATTGCCGTCAAGAAGGCCTTGAGGCCTACATCGATACCGAATTGCGCGACGAGACCCGCCTCCACCGGAGCGGCTGTGCGGTTTTGTGTCTCTAGAATGTTGCAGAAGGGTAGTACGGAAGCTTGAAAGCCATAATACTAGGCAGGTTCATTACTCGTGAAATACGGTATAAGATAGATGCTTACTTGATAGAAGTCAAGGGGATCCATGAGAATGGAGGCTGCATCGACATCGCTCGTTTTGTTAGCCTGCGACAACGTTAATCCGTCGGCACCAGTGGTATTCCCGCCAGGACCGCTTAACCTCGCCTTGAGGAGGTCAAATTTAAGATTCACGATGGCAGTTTCATTGGTTCCATTTAACGTGTTGTCGACATACCTAAGCGTGACGAATTTATGACCGGCAGGTAATAAATAAAAAAGACGATGAACGCACTTCGTTATTGCGACCCAATCGGCGGAACAATTTCTCGTGAGGCTACGTTCTGCGGCTTTGTAGTAGCTCGACATATCAACCTGCGCCTCAACAGGCGCAGACGAGGCCCAAGATGCGAATATTATCTCAGGGTTACGGATCCGCATCAGGGCTGAGCGAATGCCTGGGTATGAGCCGCCGAGCATGACCCACGGCGTCTTGCTTGGGTGGACCGGGAAGCTCAGTAGCGGGTCTGAGGTATCTGAAGAGTTGGACAAAGGCCTGGATCCTGCGTGAGCAAAGGAATTGGCGAAGAAAACAACGTCTTCAAGTGCTTGCTCGGTGGTCAGGAATTGCCATTGACCTGCCGTTGTATTCTCCTAAAAAAAAGTGAACGATTTAGTTTCCTGGAAGGACTGGCTACACCACTGGATACCGACATTTACGGGAAATGGAAGAGAGTCTCCGTAAAATCGATGTTCCCAGAGAATTGCAAGGCCATTGTATCGTTTTGCAAGACGCATGGTAGCCGAAAGACCGTGGTATTCCTGTTCGCTTGTCGTTAGAAAAAAAAAGCTATTACCGAAGACGGATTGGAAATACCTGTAGATAATAGGGAAGGAGAGGCTCTGCGTTTTGCTCTCCCGAATCAAACACTGAAGAGGCATTAGACACAAGAGGGCAACAATAGTCTAAAATGGCACGTACAAAATACAGGGCCTCCTGGTTCCCAATAAGTCGCGTTGATCCAGTATCTATTATCGAACCTCGCTGAAGCTTTTTGAGTGAAGTGATCAATCGGTATCTAAAACACATCAACGACTCGGTGAGCTCGTGGGATTTATCGATTGAATGCGTTGGACATACTTGGATGAACTTTGGCAAATTCTCGACAGGCAGATTATCCCTATCCGCCACGTGAGGTGATACAAGATTCTCGCGTGTCCCTAGTCTCGGAGCTTTGAAAGGCCCTAAGGGTGCCTGTGAGCCCTCCGTAAAGGAGAGAGCGCCGACGAGCAAAGGGACTGACAAGAAAAGGTTGAACAGCATCGTGCGCAGCTAGAGATAAGTAACAAATGAGATAAAGCTCGCTAGAGGGTTATATAGAACTACTCACTTTGTTATCAAACTTGTGGTGCTGCTACCAGAAAGTGCACATGGTCAGAGTGTCGTATGGGTCAGAACTGGTCTTGAGAACCAGAATTGCAGGAAGATATGTCATCGAACTTCCAAGCGGGCCGGGATATCACTGGTTCCGCGCGTCCTATGCTACTTCGGACGCTCGGTAACACTGATAATAGATCTGCGATGTTCATGGTTTGAAGGTTCATCTGAAGGACATTGAAATTGATGAGGTTGGCCTTGGGAGTGGATCGTAAGAAGGTTCGGTGAAAGACCTCCCTGTAGCGCCTGGCACATCTCATCGGTAGGCTCATTCCACTGATGTTGAACTGTGCGCGATGGAACCTATTCCTTCAGAAAGGGTGGCTTGCCTATCTTCAGCGACGATCTGTTTGATTTCTTTCAATCATCTTTTGCTTGACAGAGGAGCTGGTGTGACGTGTCTTTCTTGTAGTGTCTGCGAGATCGTAAAGGATGTGTTGTTGTTTCTGCTAGGGCTTGGAGAAGCTAGGCTTTCCGGTGAAGAAAGGCCTCGCCGCGAGGCTGAGTGCGGTAGTCTGCAATTCGACGCGCCCATGATACCGTAGTAAAAAAATCAACATCACGTGTTGTTCCCACGCCCTTGTCGCGTCCATTAAGTACGCGACTCCTCCATAGAAATAGACGCGTTTACCTGCTCTCTTGAGACGTCAAGTAAAGGAAAACATATAGATGGACTCTCTCCATCACTGTCAAACTACTTGTCACAGATTACCAGCTGAACAAGAGGTAAAGAGAAAATTTGTGGCTTTATTGAGGTTGATTGTAATGTTTTTTATGTCATGGTATCTTCTGGGTACATTCTATAATGCTACGGTATTTGAGCCCCAAGTTGGGACTTATTGAAAATTGGAGAGATTGATTTGTAACGTTGCTTGTCCATGCTTTTATTTTGAATTGAAACTTGAAATGGGGCAAATTAGCATTAAAAAATGCCTCGGACTTTAGTAGTAAATTATATAAATAATACCTTATGAGAAATTTGGATGAGCAAGCGCTTTCTACCCTTGAATATACGAAGATATCGAAGAGACAATTGAGACGCGACGCGACTGACAGATGACACGTGATGTTCGTGGGAATAAATAATGCCTCAAAATTTTACTACGGTAACGGTATGGTGGGCGCGACTAGTAGCAGACTCCATATCAAGTGATCGATTGATCATCACTAAGGAGTCTGTGAAGGAGACTATGAGTGCGGTAGGATTCATCGAAGGCGTGAATGTCACTTATGTGCAATGCTGCCTCGAGGGCAACGACTGAGCGTGAAGCCGGCCCGAAAGTCACTGGCACGGTCAGAAATTCTTACTACTCTAACTTGACTCTAACCTTCATTTGAACCTTTACCAATAAAATAAAATTGGGGGAGAGAGGGGTCAAAAAAAAGTGCTATTCTACAGTTATAGTGCTACTTGAGAATCGGACAGGAAACAGGATACGACTATAAAACTTAACAAATTGTCGGGATACGGTACTGGTTGAAATGTGACTATTCTCTGGCCGACTCGAAGCGCAGAAATGATGAATACGTATGTGGCTAGCGCTATCTTCGTGTTCCTAATACTTAAGAAGAATAGGTGTGGCTCAATAGCAGTCACGGACCAAGCCCGGACTGAGCAAAAATGTCTTGATGAAGTCATGAAGTGCTCTCTCGGAGGCGAAGAAAGCACTGAAATGGGTGAAAAAATCGTGGTCCATGTGGTACGAGCGAGTAGTAAATATAATACAAGAAACCTTGGAGTTCAAAATTCTGCTCAATCATCTGTCTGACGCGTTGTACGTTGGCGGTGCGTCGTAGACCTGTGTGGCGCGTTCTAGCGCAGTCTCTAATCTCCTGACGTGTTCTGTCAGTTGTTCCATACGATTTCGCATGTCTGATGAGTCGGAATCTGCTCTCCCGGAGATATCCGTCCCTGTTACAGAGCTTGCGGAGAAGGTGGACTGCCCTGCGCCGGAGCGGAGAGCCGAAATCTCCCCTAGGAGCCTTTCTCTCTCGCTCCTCAGCTGGGCCTGCGGTAATCCAGTGGTTAAGCTGTCCATATACCCGCTGGAGTCCGTCGACGAAGCGTTTTGGACATGAGTCATCACGAGCTCTCTGTTTTTGGCTATTGAGGGGTCGGATGGTGTTTGGGTCTGCCTCTCGACGTCTACAACGAATGGAGATACACGAGTAAGAGAGGGTTGGCTGGGAATGAACTGCCTATCGTGGTACGATGCAGCGAAAGGAGAGGTTTGTTCCACCGGAGGGTCGTATGGTGACACCACATGGTCATCGATCAGGACTGTCTGGCGCACATTCCTCCTTCGAATACGGCAGAATAATAACAATGCCAGGAGGATCAAGGCTATTCCGCCAATTGTTCCGCCCACTGCAGCACCAATGACGCTGCCGTTCGATTTATGGGGAATACCCGTCGTGGAGGCTCCGGGAGGAGATGTTGACTGGGATTGGGGAGTGTTGGTGGATTGAGTGGTGGTTGAGGAGCTCTGCGACGTTTGCGTTGCGCTTGCGGACGTCGAGGATGAAGTTGATGGGGGACAATTTCGAAACTGTTAGAGCTGGCCAGTAGGGGCGAATACACGCTAGGTAGCGATATTAAACGTCTTTGTAGTCAAGGAAGTTACCATAATACTCACCTGGAATTTTGGTGCATATCGATCGTGTAGAATCTGAGATTCGAATTTCTTCGATTTAGGTCATGTAATGCAAGCAGTTTTCAAGAGGACTTACGAGTGTGCCAATCCATCCGGTATCTGCACGTTGAACTGTTGCGGTGAGGTGGTCAGCGTCACAGTCCATTGAGTGAACACTCGTGGTGCGTTGGGATCACTTCCTGCAACCGGTATAAGAACCAGTCCAAGTGGAGTGGTGGGCAACGGATCCGCGGACAGATCGTAGGTTATGGTGTCGCCTGGCGCCAGAGGAGATGGCGATGACTGCACCTGCACTTGATATGCTCCGAGGACCAACCAAGGACACCATAGTAAACATCTAGCCTTCGCATTTGGGGTCAGTCTACAATACGATTTGGTAGACACACGCACAATAACTTCAAGGGAGAGTGCATCTGTTACTAGTATATCTGCAATCACTTACTCGTCCTGCAAGCGTGAAAGGAAGGGGGGTAAGGGGGGTGACGGGAAGAAGAAAGGGTGCACGAGGTAACCATGCAGTGTTAAAGAGCGCTGAAAGGGGGCATCAGAAACCATCATATGAGCAATGGTAACCCTTGAGCTTGAACCCTGCATGGCTAAGTCTGGCGTTAATCTGTACAGGACCCTGCTCTATGCTGAGAGAGGTCCGATCCAAAATCGCCATATTTTGGCACTTATATCCGGACGAAATTTGGCGAAATATGTACGCATATTGATCCGACCTAGGTTTTTGGACCCATTTGTATCCGCATATCAATCAGACATATTTTGAGGGTAAATCTATCCGCACGGCGGATGGGACCTCAATTTGGCAGAGAAAGTACGCGTAAAACAAAAAAGAGGGTATTTATGAAGGCCGTGTAGGCTCTGAGGCATCTCCTTCCACCTCCGATGCCTCTGAACCCTCGCCCTGCTCATCTATTTCCATGTCAAAACCATCTACTGCTCCCACTTGATCCTTCTCCCGCGTCTTTTTCTTGAGAGTGTCGGAGGGGCAGATTTATTGGAAGATGATCAACTACGACAGGGGAGATGAACAGAAGTCAAATCAAATCAACGGGCGCAGTTTGGTTGTGCTAAGGTCAAGGCATGACCAACAAACCTTCACAAATGTCCGAATCAGGATCGGACCTTCGCTACCGACTGGCATCTATGTGCGAAAAATATATTGGACATTGGCCCAAATTTTTGGACTTATATCCGCATCGGTATCGGACATGGGTCGATTTTGGGACCCATTTATATCCGCACCAGGATCGGACATCTATCAGTATAGAGCAGGGTCCTATCTGTACTCAATACAGTTGCCTTTCAGGCTCCGATCTGGCGCCGCAAGCTACCTCTTCCTACGTGCAATCTCGAGAAAGGACATTTATCACTGAGTGCAGCGTAGAGATTTGTTCCTTGTGGCAAAAGAAAATTGTTGTCAAAATGTCAGCGAGATGGCGTGTGAGTAGTCTCAGGCTGAAAATGAACGATTCTCAACAGAAGATTTTGGGGCCGACTGCGAACTTGCTTATTGTTTTGTGTGACACTGAAGAGTCCGCAGGGCTATCTGGTTCTGTTGGTTGGTGACAAGTTATGTCGGCATGCCGCCTCCAGCACCATGTAGGCAACAAAGGTCGCCGCTTGAATGAGTTCGCATACTTATTGTCGCAAGATCTGAACTTAGATAACAAAAGTTGGCCGCTTGCATGGTCCAACACAGCCCTACGGTATTGCATACAGTGCTATGCACTTTGTAGTCGTTTGCATGTTTAGTTGCCTTTACAGGAAACCTGTTTGGCTTTTGTATGAATTGACAGCGGCAGGCGACTGCCGGCAGCCTACCTTTTGTGCAGCTACCCTCTCCGTCTGGCCATCCACTAGTGATTGTCAGGGGTTTGAAAACCCGCAGGGGTTTTGGGTAGGGTATGCTGGGGTAAGGGTAAGGGTTGAGATTTCTGTACCCTTGGAAAACCCCTACCCCCAGCAGGGGTCAGGGGTATTGCCAAGAGAAATTTTCTGATCTTTTTGCATACCAAAGATGTCTGAAAAGAATTATTTTATGTCTTTTTACTTGATTTTGTGCCCAAATTTGGCTTATAATCCAAGAGAACACTGTACAGAGCATTATAAAATGATTAATTCAATGTAATTAATTAATAAACAAATTTTAAAACAGTTTCCACTCAATTTTAACAGGTATACCCCCCAAAATATTAAATACCCCTGGGTTTTCAGAAACCCTTACCCATACCCCCCAAAACCCTTACCCCTGGTGGAGGGTAGGGGTTTTGGTGGGTAAGGGTAAGGGTACAGCAAAAATACCCCAGGGTTACCCCTGACAATCCCTACCATCCACCGAGGTTTTTGCAACGTTAACTTTCGGATGCTCAATAATTCTGTATGCAGTGGTTCCGAGGTGGAAGGCGGGGGTGCGGGACGTGGGGAGGGGGCAGGAGACCTTGAACTCAGTGCTGACAAAAGTTAAGCCGCAATTACTTATCAAATGATTGTATTGATGATTTGGTGTTTTGTTGGTGAACTAAAAAAATAACGGGTGAAAATACCCTTGAAACCCGGGAGAAGGATGACTTCCCTTTTCCGGACACCGTTTCACAACATGGAGAAGTGCGGACACCTAAAAAGTAATGAAGTCACCACTTTTAACTTTAATCAGGATTAGAAACCGGTTCTACCCCTGTTCTTGAATCCGAGTAAAATATACGATCTCAGCTTGGATCTCTTATTGGTAATCTTGCGCCGTGAAACGCAACAGTGCATTGAACTCACCTCTGTTCTGACACTGGAGGCAAACAATGAGGCGGTTGAGTTTGAACTGCCTTTAGGTCGGTTGATGAGGCGGTTGAAACACGGTTGACTCACGGTTAATGCACGCTTGTTCGAATCGCGGCGATGCGGCCCGGAGTCACATGCCTACCGTCACCACCATATCTGAGTCTGCCCTGCTCGCGACCGACCGAACATCCATGATAGTACTACATAATAGTCTATAGAGATCCGAGGACTCAACTTGATAAAACGATCCCACGTCTGCTGCTCCCATCAATGGATGTTGTCCGGGTTTGTTCAAGGTTTGTTGGGCATCTGGGACTTCGCACGGGAGCCGCCTGGTGTTGCTTGCCTCTTTGGACGCCGCTGTTGTCTTGTCCGAGGACGAGGCTCATCTCATCACCACCAAGGGGAGCGCCTTCTAAAAGGCGTCGAATGCAGTCGCTGAGTGTTCGTGTCCGAGGTCATGTTCAGCGTGACGAGGAGAGGCAGCAAGGGCATCAAGAGATGCTCTTCTTCGTCATATGGAAACATCAGCGGGACACCATACAGATTGTGTACAGATTAAGATGTGGATGGGTGGCGATAAAGGACACTTACCACTGCACAAGGCTGGCAGTGCCACAGCAGCCAGGGTCAAATGGACAGAGACAGAGGGTGCGAGCGAGTACAAGAGGGGAACAGAAATGTAGCGCAAGACGTTTATTCACATCAGCGAGCACCATCCGAGGTCGGGAAAACGACATACCAGTGGGCTTGGATATGTCCCTCCACCACTACCACCCTCTTTGCCAGTCGGGCTCGAGCCGCGCTTACACTTCTCCAGGATTTGAGGCATCGTTCTCCTGATGAGGAGCGACGGACTGTGTAGCCATTGGGATAGGTAAGTAACATGTTTCTTGTGTTGAAATGAGCGAGACCTCCCTTCTGCATGTTCGCAGCCATTACCGCTCCTTCCAGCCTGCTCGCATCCTCAGCAATCAGCGCTCGCGGCAGACAATTCCATCTCATTCCAGGTGTTCATGGATACGTTACAGTAAGCTACTTCGCCAATTATACTGCATGAATGATGACTGACGCTTGATAAATTCAGCCCACTGTGACCGATGATCCTTGAGTCATTGTTGAGCAATTTAAGCACGCTGCTGGCAATGCCATGGCCAAGAAGGCCAGTTTCGATGGCGTAAAATGTACATATTATTGTGGTTCAGTTCCTCGACAACACTTCCAATAAATGCACAGATCAATGGGGAGCAAGTGTCGAGAATCATTGTTGATTCAGTTTGGAAATTTTGAAGGTCCTCACAGAGGACTTCGGCCCAGATGTCGGAGTCAAGGTAGTAATATTTATACAGTAAGGTTACCATCAGAAGCAGTGATAAGGGACAAAGGAATATTGTGGTTGATACGGAATTGTTCGAAGATTATCGCCAAGTTGTCAAAATGAGTCTTGTTATAAGCTTTAGAAGTGCTCATCGGAAGGATTTCTTCCATGTGACGCCAGTAGAGTAGGAACACGAGCGAGGTCCAGCCGCCCGTAGTGGCGACAATTTTGCTATGCCCGAGAACATGTGCGAGCATGGCTGAGGACCATATGTTTGTGACGAAGTTGAGAAAGTTGTGTTTGAGAAGGTTTTTGTGTGCGCCGGAAGGAGTGGTGTATGCAAAGAGAGCTGAGGATGGGGGAATGGATGGGTTAACTGCGAGGTGGTTCTTCAGGGCTGTGAAGGGGCATAGAGTGTCGTTGCGTGCCGTTAGGATGACCGAAGACCCAAGCTCCTTCGTTGTTTTGGTCCAAGGAATATGGAAGCTCACGGAGCGGGTGCCGTCGCGTAGCTGATGGAAATGGACACTGTATGGGGTTTAGAGTGATGGTATGGAGAATGAAGAGGATGGCAGCGTACGTGGTAGAACGAAGTACATGGTACTTCTCATCAAATGCCACAGCGGTGGTGACCGTCGTTTCTCCCAAACGACGGCACCCAAAAAATGTACAAAGTGCGACGCCCACACGGCCGTGTGAAAAGGGTTATGGAGTGAGATGGCACGGCGAAGGGCCGCAAGGTGTTCAACTGAAACCGGAGCGCGGAGGGGGCACTTATGTTTTGTACCCTCCTTGTTGGCTGAGACGCGGGCTAAGTGAACCCAGTCGTCGTCGCCGTACCATGGGGCATGGTTCACGACGTGCCAGCTCCGCAAGCCTGATATCCACGAGCAAATCATGTTGCCCGACTACATGCCCTTGTGCATGCCAATGAAAGCGCACAGGAGGGCGTATGATGCTGGCATCCGCGCCTCTTCGCTTATGTCCCATGTGTCGCAGAACTGCGTGAAGCGCAGAGGGCCTGCGGCGTAGGTGTTTTTGGTGTTGGGGGCCAGCGCGCCCCGGGTAAACATGAGGGCGGAGTTGACGAGAGAGGGGGGAAGGGATTTGGCCAGGTCTTCTCTGTGGTGAACACTGAATGGTGTATCCCACGAGAATAGGCGGTTGGCTGTGGCTACGTGTTGATGGAGTTGGTTATAGGTGATGGAGCGGCCGGCCTGTGGTTTGCGAGGGCATATCAAGCGAGATGAAGTGTTGGTCGACAGAGATGGTATAGTAGGGCGGTTATTGTCATGGGATGAGAGTGATGATGCGGGCGTGAGGGGCGCGGGAGATGAAGTGTAAGTTGGGGTGGATATGTGGTTTCTGTATGGGTGGAAAAGCTTTCGAGGTCGCATGGGGCATGCTGGGGCAGAATCCGAAGACTCTGCTCCACCCACGGGCCTCTCGACGATACTTGTCACCGAGTTAAACCTTCGTTTAAAACTCGACATCACAGAAACAATGTCGAAGCTCTTCTGGCAGAGCGAATGTTGGAAGGATACGCTTTCCAGCCTGCCCCGGTTCTCCGCGCGAGATGGGGTCAGCTGGGTTCGCATGTATGCATCGAAAACGAGATCCTAATATGTAGAAGCAACAGGGGCACTGACTAATCATAGCAGGTACTAGACAGTCAATAGTTTATGAGAAGTAAACAAGCAAAAACCGTATGATGAGAGCAGACCTTTGCTTTCTACCCCGACGTCATTATGACCTGACACGTTGGCGTCATGTTTCCTTCGATGACAATCCTAGAAATCTGTCGGTAACTTTCTTTGTGAGTGATGAGCCCATTGCTTACCTTTTTCATCACTCATGTCCTCGTCTTCCCATCCAGTCTCCGCGCTATGCTGAGCGACATCGTCCTCCTACATAAGTATGCATCGTATTCGCTGACAAAAGTTTTCGTCTTCGTATGAGGACTAAATAGAGCATAAGTATGACATTAGGTTAGTACATTCTCCATCCCACAAAACAATGGTAGGCTAACCTCATTCCACACAGAATCTCAAACGCCAGCTCATCTCTTCATATGCTCAATCCCATTATGGTTGCTAGGTATGGTTGTTGAATCGAACACTAGAGAACGAAAATGTGGCGTTAAGTTAGTACCACCCCCTGCCATACTGAGCGCCAGTTGATCCACAGACAGTTCCAAGTTCTAACGGCGTATATGCATCAATACAGTAAGATCGTCGGCTATGCAAAGAGAGAAGGGAAGGTTGAGGTCAAAGTGCATAGTCATGACTGCGGTTTACGTAGAAATAAGCAAATCCGTACAGGTCCTACTACAGGATGAGAATAGTCGAACTGCAGACTTTTGTTTTCCAGCATGATCCACCGTCATGATCGCGAGTCGACGGTAGAGGGAGAGAGCAAGAAATGGCTAGGTCGTGCCTATTTGGACGAAACTAGAGTAAGTAAAGGTCGAAAATGCGCTAGCGGAGATGCGCTTACAGTTCATAACAAATCTCGGTAAGCAATCTGATAGCATATTGTGTCGTTAGAACTGTTGAACGCCCGAAGGAGGAGTGGGGGAAGGCAAGCCCGTTGGGACTGTGCGAATGCGAAAAATTTGGACCGGCATGGATTGGTCCCGGAATCGCCCAGAACCAGATTTTTGCTGGGCATGTTGAACTCACAACGAATTCGCAAACCTCGTATTATCATATGGCTACAGGTTTGCCAGGCACCGGTGGCCCCTCCGAACCCTATCGATGCCTGATATTCACTGAGCAGGACATTGACACCTGCGAGACGCCACCGGGCAGAAACATTTGCGGGTATTGACCCATGAACGTGACATAAAGTTTCGTTATGATCTCTGCACATGCCGTGGGGGTGAAGACATATTTGCACAATCCTGGCATGATCTCGAGCGAGAACCTGAGGTCAGAGAGGAGGTCGCTGTGGCTTGAAGGTGGTCACCACGAGGGGAAGAAGCTGAGAGAGCTGACATTGTGGAGGTTGTGCTGTTGTGAATAGAGTGTAGAAATTAAGTGTGACCACTAGACATGTGGCTCCGGGCCGCATCGCTGCGATTGGAACAAGCCGTGAGTCAACCGTGAGTCAACT
This sequence comes from Flammula alnicola, assembly GCA_015499995.1. Taxonomy (NCBI): domain Eukaryota; kingdom Fungi; phylum Basidiomycota; class Agaricomycetes; order Agaricales; family Strophariaceae; genus Flammula; species Flammula alnicola. The sequence continues at coordinate 36,365 of JADNRV010000085.1, read as the reverse complement.
GTGTTTCAACCGCCTCATCAACCGACCTAAAGGCAGTTCAAAATCAACCGCCTCGTTGTTTGCCTCCAGTGTGAGGGCTATACAAAAGGTCCTTGGCCGATGCAATGATCAAACTTCATCCTCACGTCGTCTCGTTGTATACAGACATTATCAATGCCTTATGGCATGTTCGAAGTATCAATATATGGTAAAAGACAGATCGTCAAATTATGTGAAGAACCTCATGGCCTGGAAAGCGCTGGACTTCGAATAGCGGGAGATGCTACAAAATGATTAGATGGGTATCCGAAGTGATACCTGTATCTTCTATACATTGCTGAGATGACCTTTGTAGATTCCGATAGTAGCAGGCTTAAACAACGGACTCCGTCAGAATGAATTCAGAAAAGGTTTGGTCGATGGACGTAGAAATTTGAGATTATCGTTTGCTTCTCTAAAGTCAAACGTTCAACGTTCAACGTTCAAGCTTCAAGCTTCAAGGTCTGCAAGTTGTACATTTCTCGGCCTGGCTGGCATGTCCGTACTACTCAGGCCTGTTAAAGGGTCTGCAGTGACAATGTGCTCCAGGGAAATAATCTCAAGTAGGGTTCACTCAACGTCATAACATCCACTAATGACTTCCTTCGAGACTGTTGCTCAATTTGCACAAGAGCATTGTTCATGCCAGTGAACACGCGCTTACTATCGGTGCCTGGAGGTGTCAATATCGATGAACTTATGTTTCAGCGCCTAATCTTGCTCGGACCGCGGCCCTCATACCCGCTGCAAGACCTATGTTCCGGACAGTTGTTCCGCCAATCCCAGAGCTGGAACTTTGCCAATTCAAACATGAATACTTTAGATAGGTGAGGAAGAATCAGAATCTTTTTTGGACCAGCGAAGTATCCACTGACCGATATCACTAGTACTGCCTTGGTCATATCAGATCGCGGCGGATACACTGGACAACTGCGAACTTGTATCAGAAGTCTAAATGTATGTACTTAGTATTGTTCTAACTGTATGAGATAACAGCCAACGAAGTGCATGTCACTATGCATAAATAAGTTAACCCCACGAGGCTGGCTTACGTTCCAAGTTGACTTCAGACCCGTCGGCGCCCTTCACACACCAGTGAAGATGGGTCTCACCGCCGCTGCGCTGAAACCACTCCAGATCTTCGTCATCTAACGCAGGGCCTCTACCATATACAGTCACAGATTCCAATCGCTCGCCGTCTTGCCAACCTTCCTGCTCTTGCAGCTCAAAGGTGGCAAGGTCATTCAGAATGTCGATCAGACGGCGCAGGGCGCCTGCTGTGAAGTTTGTGCAATCGTGAACGTCAAGAGCGACTATCCCCTCGGTTTCTATTATTGTTCCATCCTCTCCTTCTCCTCCAAGCCATTGAAGGAATTTGTCGTCAAAGGAGGAACATGAAGTCACTATCAGGTTACCACAACTGTTCCACATAGAGATGACGTTATAGAGACTGTCGTCGTCATGAGAGGTGTTGGACGAGGGTATATGTTCAATCGTCAGGTACTGACTTGAGAAGTTACCAGAGACTGAAGGAACGGAACAATGAGAAAAAGTGGTGTAGTCTGCAGTCCATGTGGCGAGTTGGAAGAATTCCATGATGAAACCGGTTGAAACGTTGTCGAAAGACATCGACCATGAATAGAGATCGTACGAATGTTCAGTATCCCTTCTTTTATGCGGCCTACATGATAAGGAAAGATTCTTCAAATGGATACCTCCCCCAGGATTTAACGCCGAGATGAGACGCATGAAGTCAAATGTGCTGCTACTGTCGGTTGGACAGGGCTTCATGGTCTGGAACTGAAAATCGGAGATGTAAAGGATAAGGTAGGGACCAACTTTCACTGTTGCGAGCCAATCATCTCCCAGATGGAGGATGTCCATGAATGCGATACCGCTCATGGAAAGCTTTGTCAGTTTTGGAAATTTGACTGGCACGAGGCTACGCGTGATTCTGGTACTTTTTCCATTGTCGATGACGTGCATAAGGTCATGTATCCGGCCCTCGAGTGTCAAATGCTCGAGGAAGAGAGCATCCCATGCGAGAAATAGAGTTGGAGAAGGAAGGGATGATGCGAATGTAAGATCGAAGACAATCGAGGTGCATCGTTCAATATGTGGTTGCAGGTGTTTAGCGATGGACTCTGCTCGACTACTTTCCCGGATCTTCCCTTCCTCAGTCAAGTCATTCGCGCTGGAGAATACCAAAACACAGATTTTGGAGTCTTTCGACCATGTAAATGCATCCAATAATAGTGTTGGGTCGTTGACCACGTCAAAACACATGCGCGTCCAGTACTCTGGTGAGTCCGAAAGCACGTCCCGCCATAAATTGCAGACCCATGCGACGTTGAATGGGAATAGGGCTGGGTCGCGCAAGTTGTCGCTAGCCCATGTTGTTTCTGGTGGGTTTGGGGACTGCAAGAAATGGGCCATTTCTGGGTCTTCGTAGTACTCGGGATCAACGAGCTTGCGAGAGGATTCGTAAACGAGATTAAAAATGAGCGACATTAGCTCAATAGGTAGGTTTCTGATTCGAGACATTTGCTTGCGATATTTGTGGTTTGTCGTTGGGATCGCCTCTCGCGACGCTCAGTTTGTGCCAAGGGAACAAGATCGTTTACCGGTTTTGCCTGTCAGTAAAGTTCAAGCTCCGCGGTCTGACCGGCACCGTCGGCACACTGTCACGGTCTGGACTAGCAATATGATTGGAGGAAAACAGGCAACAGGCAATAAACGCAACAGTGCATTGAACTCACCTCTGGTCTGAGGGCTCTATAAAAGGTCCTTGGCCGATGCAATGATCAAACTTCATCCTCACATTATGGCATGTTAGAAGTATCAATATAAAGATAATCGTCAAATTCTGTGATGAATTGCATGGCCTGGGAATCACTGGACGGCGAATAGCAGGAGTTGCTACAAAATGATTAGATGACTATCTGAAGCGACACTCAGTTTATCTTCTATACATTGTTGAAATGTCCTTTGTAGATTCCAATAGCAAGCCTAGACAGCGAACTTCATCAGAATGAATTCGACAAGGTTAGGTCAATTGACGTAGAAACTTGAGGTTACAGTTTGCTTCTGTAAAGTCAAACTGTCAAGGTCCATGTAAGAGATCAAGTCCGAATATGGAATGAGGGATGAATTCGGAGGAAAAGATCGTACACTGTGTTGATCCTACGACTAGATACCAGGAAACGAGTGTCTTTATATAGGGAGAAATGGAATAGGAGGCTGAATAGGAGGCTGACTAGGATATTAGAAATGACTGAGAGGATGGCTAGTATTTAGGAATTAACTAGACGCGCGGTAAAAGAGAGTGATCAATGAGGCTAACTAAGAACGATAAAAATAGAATCCGGGGCGGAATAGCCGAGAAGTTCGTTACATTACCCCCTTCTTTATGCTGGACGTTTGGGAGGATGAACAGTGCGTCCGGAGCGGGTTTTTTGTTGGGAAGGTGGTTCGTAGTTGCGCATCCAAGGTTGAGGTGGTGGTGATTCAGGCCGAGGAGGGTTATAGTGATGAGAGGTGGAGATTAAAGGAATGTCGTCTAATAGAGCGATATCACAGGGAGGAGTGATGATTAAGTCGAAACGAGGTGGGTGAGGATGAGAAGGGTTTCGGCAGTGAAATTGTTCGAGGATGTAGTAAAGATTGTTGGGGATTTCAGATAGGGGAATCCAGGAATTTTCGGAGTCGTCGGAGTCTTTCCATCGTACGAAATAGTCGTAGCGTCAGCCAATCTTGCGAGAATCAATGATAGTTTGGATGTTTTCGGTCGGATCGTCGGGAATTTGAATGTCTGGCAGAGTAGGATCTGTTACACAGTCTGGGATAGTGTTTGGATTGATGTAGGGTTCGAGAAGGGAGACGTGGAATACTGGATGAAGACGAGATAAAGAGGGTGGTAATTGGAGAAGAAACGAGGATTTTCCGCGTTGATCCAGGATCTTGAATGGACCAATGCGACGATAGTCGAGTTTGTCAGAGGGACGAGTAGTCTTGATGTTTCTGCGAAGTAACCAAACGAAATCGCCGATCTTGAACGATGGTGCCTTTAGATGATGACGGTCGTAGTATTTTGACATGTACTCGTTGGAGTGAGATAGTTCTGCACAGAGTTCAGTGTGGATAGTGTCAAGTCTTGAGGCTAGTTCAGTGGCTAAAGGATTGGTGGTTCTTTCGGTGATCTTGATATCGAAAGTGGGATGGTAGCCGAGATTGGCGAAAAACGGAGTTTGCTGAGTGGAGGAGTTGAGGGAATTGTTGAAAGAAAATTCTGCGAGAGCGAGGTAGTCAAGCCAGTCGTGTTGTTGATAGGAACAGAAAGTGCGAAGGAATGTTTCGAGGGTTTGGTTCGTGCGTTCCGTGAGGCCGTCGGTCTGTGGGTGATAAGCTGTTGAAGGTTTTACCTTAACACCGCATAATTTCATTAGATTTGTGAAGAATGAGGAGACGAATGTTGGGCCGCGGTCGCAAACTATAGCTTCAGGGAATCCGTGGAGGCGGAAAACGCGATCTAAAAATAAGCGAGCCAGTTCTGGGGCGTCCATGGACTCGCAAATAGGAATAAAATGAGCAGCACGAGTCATTCGATCACAGATTACCCAAACAGAGTCGTAGCCATGGGATGGAGGTAACTTGACAATGAAATCCATCGAAATTGAGCACCAAGGTCGATCTGGGATGTCGAGAGGTTGCAATAATCCATAGGGCTTGTGAGTAGCATTCTTGACACGGGGACAGTGATCACAGGAAGAAACGTAAGAGCGAATGAATCTTCGCATTCCAGGCCAAGAATAATCACGTTGGATGAGGTCGAAAGTTCCAGCACGTCCAGGATGACCAGAGAGAACAGCGTCATGTCTAGAGTACAAGATTTTAGCGCGTAAAGGTTGAGGAACGTAAAGTCGACCGTTATGAAAGACTAGGTCGTTTTGAGTGTAAACGAATCGTCGCCTTTCGATAATGCTTCGCGCCATTCGGTATCTTGATGGAAAGGCTCTTGAATTGTCCAAAAGCTCAGAATTATCGAGATTGATGGTAGAGAGGGCGAAATAGAAGATTGGGGAACAGAAGTTGATGGCGAAGGAAAAGACGGTTTAAATGATAAGGGTGAGAAGGGCTTTATGTTGGTTTAGGAGGACATCATCCCCTTCCTTAGGCGTGAAATCTGATCGTCGAGAAGGTGCGTCGGCGGGGTTTTGCTTGCCAGGGGTTAATCGAGTTGGAAATTGTATTCGGAGAGGAACATTGACCAGCGCGCTTGTCGTCGATTAAGAATTTGAGATGACATGAAGTACTCCAGTTTTTGTGGTCGGAAATGAAGTGATGGGATGTGGTGAACCGATAAGCCAGGAGCGCATATCACGGAAGGACTCAACAATTGACAGGAGTTCCTTGTCGTGAATCTCGTAGTTAATTTTGGCGGGTGAGAATTCGAGAGTGGTAAGCGAGGGTGAAGGATACCAGACTTGTCTGGTTGGAGATGAATGGAAGCGAGGCGAAATCCGAGGCGTCGATTATGATGGTGGATGGGAGAAGTGGGTCGAAATGATGGAGAACGGGGCGGTAGTGAAGGCAAGTTTGAGCATCTCGAAAGCGTGTTTTGCGGCATTGGTGAGACCTTGAATGTGGCTTTACTAGCTTTTGTGGTGAGGGAATGGAGAGGGAGTGCGATTTGAGCGTAGTGGTGGACGAATTGGCGATAGAAATTGGTGAATCCGAGGAATGACTGGACTTCTTTGATTGATTTGGGAAGAGGCCATTCGGTGATGGTGGTGAGCTTTTTGGGATTCATCTGTATGCCTTGAGCCGAGATAATGTAACCGAGATATTCGACATGGGACTTATCGAATTCGCATTTCTTGGCATTTGCGAAAGGTGGGCGTTACGAAGTCGATCTAGAACTTGACGGACCAATTCTTCGTGGTTTTGGCCAGGTTTAGAGAATATGAGAATATCGTCGAGATAAACCACGCAGGAGATATCTAGAATGTCGCGTAAAACATCCTGAATAAATGCTTAAAAGTTGCAGGGGCGTTAGTTAATCCGAAGGGCATGACGGTGTACTCATAAAGGCCAGGTGGGTGTGGAATGCTGTTTTCCACTCATCTCCCTCTTTAATGCGATGAGGTTGAACACATTTTTGAGGTCAATGACGGTAAATTGGTCACAGCCAGCGACTCGGTCGATGAGGTCGTGCGTTAAAGGAAGCGATATTGGTTCTTCTTGGTAATCACATTAAGACCTCGGTAATCGACGCAGAGACGTAAGTCGCCAGTTTTCCGTTTGATGAACATGATGGGGGAGGAAGCGGAGGAGGTAGAACGGCGGATATAGCCCTTAGCAAGGTGTTCTTGAATGTACTCGGTAAGGGCCTTGCGTTCGTCAAGTGAAAGAGAGTAGATGGGGCCGAAGGGTGGTTGTTTGCCATCTTCAATGTCGATGTTAACATCGAAGAGTTGATGATCTGGTAAACATTTGACTTCAGTAGGTGAAAAAACATTGAGATGGTCGTGATATTTATCGGGGACTAATTTCCGTACTTCCTTGTCAGGATCGGAAGTTTCGTCAGGAGGAATAGAGATAGGAGGAGGTTCAGGAGGAGGGTGTACAGGTGGAGGAGAGGAAGAGAAGTCAGAAGAGAGAGCGTTGATGCGAATGTTGAGGTCCTCGTTAGGCGTATACCAGATACAGTAGCAATCGAGATTTTTCGCATACTTAGCGAAGCGCTGGGGTGAAACATGAGCGACATCGATAGGTTTGTTGGGTGGACCATAGAAAGGATCCAGAGGAGCAAGAGGAGAAAGCCAGATGGCTTTGAGTTCCGCACGACTAAGGCCATTAGGAACTGAGGGACGGAGGATTGAAGGCGTAGATCTATAATTAGAGAAAATCCCGGAAGCAAATTGTTCAGGAGTTGTCGATCGTTGAGGGGACAGATCAAACAACATAGATCGAGAGATGGATGGTTTGTCGTTAAGACGGAGGCCTAGACCGAGAGAACCAATGTTAAGATGGGAAGCAGATGGACTTGTGAGACTATAGCCTTTGCCAAAAGTGGAGACAGGGAAGTCGTGGTTGGCACCGCAGCAGGAAAGAGCTAGCTGACCGCGGGTCCAGTCGACATCAGGGTTATGTTGTTTGAGCCAGTCAAGACCAAGGAGAACAGGATAGGGCATAGAAACGATTCCTAAACGGATAACTTCAGAATGATCTCGGACTTTGAGTTAAGTGATGACGTCATGAGTTAAGAGCCCGGAAGTTAAAGGTCGATCGTCGATCGTAAAGATAGGGACAGGAATAGGTTTGGCGGAGCGAGGTAAAGAATGTCGTTTGGCGAAAGCATCGCCAATGTGTGAACCCGAAGACCCACAGTCTACAAAAGCAAAGGTTTTGATGCATGTTCGATTTGGGAAGGAAATTGTAATAGGGAGGAAAAATGCAATCGATTGAGTGGATCTAAACGAACATGATGGTGTAACCGAAAATGAGGAGCTGAAGAGACTGAGAACCATTCGCCGTTCTTGGCTCGGACGAATGGTGGGGCGCGACGGGAAGAACTAAGATCAGTTCCCAGCGTCGCCGGAGAGGGTGAAACTATTTCCTCTCCAGCGTGGCTTTTCCCTGCTTCTTGGAACCACCGTGTTTTGCCTTCCTGGTATAACAAGCGTCGACACAATGACCGGGTTTGCCACAATAGAGGCAGAGATTGTTGGCAATGCGAGCGTCGCGTTCGGCTTGAGTGAGCTTGCCACGGGGTCCAGAAGATGTTTCGATGGCATCGACGTCCATGGGAACGACGTCGGCGTTAGAAGTGGACGTGGTGGAAGAGGAAGGAGTGGGAGTGGGAAGAGAAGTATTGGTAGAGGTAGGGGGTTTGATGGGTTTCTTACCAGTTTCCTCCCGTTTCTCGATATCTCGTTGGTGAATATTGGCGTCGACTTGAATGATAATCTTCTCCCAATCTTGAAGCGTAGTGGGGCGGTTGATTATTGATACGAGGTTATCTTTGATAGCGGGTTTGAGACCTTTCATGAACTGAGAGATCTTGGTTTGTTCGGTCATGTCGAGGTGCGAAGAGATCTCGATAAAACGAGTGAGGTAAGAATGGGCGGAACCAGTCTGAGAGAGTCGGTCGAGTCGGTGTTCAGCGGTTTGAACAAGGCGAGGGTCTTCAAATTTGGTCTTGAATTCCTCGACAAAGTTGGTCCAGTTGTAGAGAAGCGGCGAAGCAATTGTTTCGAGGTGGTTGAACCACTCCACAGGAATACCATCCTTGAGATAAAGCGCCAGAAAGATGACTTTATGATTGTCGGTGGGGAAACTGATGGCGTTAAACTAGATGATATGGTTGACTTCACTGAGGAAGGGTGTGACTTCGTCGTGCTTTCCACTAAACATGCGAGGGTTTCGGACTTTGACAGATCCACCAAGTTTAGGCGCAGTAGGAGTTCGGCCTAGAACTTGCATCACGCCTTGCTGAAACGCGACCTGATTTTCGGTAATGACACTGAGCATGTTGGTGAAGTCGGTGATATACTGAGGCTGAGTAGTATCAGGAAGCGGAGCGTTGATTGGACGCAGCAGATTAGATCCATGTAAATTGAACTGGCGTGGGTCTGTTGACAGAACTGGAGGCGGAGCGAAACCAGGGTGCGCAGGAGGCTGACCATAGGTGACATTGGGCGGCGGCGGCACAAACGTAGGCGGTGCAAAAGACGGACCAGCAGGAGGAGAGTTCTGAGTGGTATCAGAGGTAGCACCTAGTCCAACGTCCATGGGAAGCTGAGAAAAGTCGCCTAAGACCGTGGACATAGAAGACTCGAGAGGGGGAACGTCGACAGATATCAGAAGCCAAGTGACAGGCAGAGGTTCGGGGTAGGATCAAACTTGTAAGAGATCAAGTCCGAATATGGAATGAGGGATGAATTCGGAGGAAAAGATCGTACACTGTGTTGATCCTATGACTAGATACCAGGAAACGAGTGTCTTTATATAGGGAGAAATGGAATAGGAGGCTGAATAGGAGGCTGACTAGGATATTAGAAATGACTGAGAGGATGGCTAGTATTTAGGAATTAACTAGACGCGCGGTAAAAGAGAGTGATCAATGAGGCTAACTAAGAACGATTACGAGGACCCGTTAGGGGCTTCGTTTTTTAACCCGACTTCTGCAGGAGGACCCTTTGGCATCAAAACTGAGGGAAATTTTGTACACGTTTGTTTGATGGACAGATTTATCTTATCTATAGTCACATGAGTATTAACACGTGATATTATACTTAAAGATATACTTAGAATTTTTGAGAAGATTTTGGCTGGAAAAATGCTGACGTGATCTCTATCAGTCAGCATGTACTGGACTGGACATGATGACTGTACGTCATCACGTCAGCATCCATCACTGCGAGCCAAACGATAATCGGATAAAGCGATACTACCTCCAGTCTACCTAAGTACCTCTCGTCTTTCCCTTACCTCTCCCGACCTCGAAGGCCCTCAAAAAGCATAGATAAGTTATTCTTTCATTGTTATTCACATTTTCTTACAGTTCTTGAGTGTTATTTACTAGGTATTACATGAATCGAGCAACGTGCACTGCAACGTCGCGTGCATGTGGGCCGACTAGGGAACGATGCGAGTGGAGTGGAGGGGATTGGAGTATATGAGTGGAGACCCTGGCAGAGGGAGACCCGCTGGGTACGTGACAAATCGTGTTGAACAACACGATTTGCTTAAATTCCTTCTAGTAAACACGAGGGGAGACCCATGGTGTGGGAGACCCGCGAGGTACGCAAGGAGGCGAGCCATAATTGGTTCGCCTCCCTTTACCTACCTTCCCTGCTGCCTACTAACATTGAAACAGGTTAGGACATGCACCGCCCTCTCATGCACTCTGTACACAGCACAACGCGGCACAGGTTCACGCCGTACCTCCACACGACGACAATATGTCAGGACACGTCCTTCACCTCCCTCGCATACAAAAGCGAGCCGGAGGTGGATTTTTACCGCGTTTCGATGCCGTTCGGGTGTCCTCCACCTCCCTCGCATGCAAAAGCGAGCTGGAGGTGGTTTTGTGGCGTTTCGACGGTGTTCACACCTCCTCCACCCCCTCGTGTACAAAAGCGAGCGGAGGTGGACCTTTATCACATTTCGACGCGTTCACAGTTCTCCACCTCCCTCGCATGCAAAAGCGAGCCGGAGGTGGTTTTTATTGTTTCGACAATGTTCGTGCGTTCTCACCTCCTCGCATGCAAAGCGAGCTGGAGGTGGTTTTTTTGATGGTTGTGTTCCACCTCCTCGCATCGAGTCCTTTTTTGATGCCTTTGTCTCCACCCCTCGTACAAAGTGAGCAGGTGGCCTTATCATTTCAACACCGTTCGCGTTCTCCACCTCCCTCGCATGCAAAAGCAAGCCGGAGGTGGTTTTATTACATTTCGACAATGTTTGTGCATCCTCCACCTCCCTCGCATGCAAAAACGAGGCGGAGGTGGTTTTTATTGTGTTTCAACACCGTTTGTGCGTCCTCCACCTCCCTCGCATGCAAAAGCAAGCCGGAGGTGGACCTTTATGGTGTTTCGACGCCATTCTCACATCTTCCACCTCCCTCGCATGCAAATGCGAGTCAGAGGTGGTTCTGTCGCATTTCGACGCTGTTAGGGCAAGCTGGAGGTCATTTCGACACCGTTCGCACCTCCTCCACCTCCCTCGCGTGCAAGAGTGGCCAGGGTGGATCGTTAATCACCTTTTGACATCAGGAAAACCGTCCTGCACCATTAGTTCGGGTGTATTTACGTAGCCCAAATTAGGCTCGGCAGGTCTCCATAGGTTTGTATATAGACCTCTGTAGGCTATGTAGTAATGTATCTATTTAATAGCTACCTATAAATGCGAAATATAGGCTTGAGATGGAAGTACTACTAAAGTTGAATATTAAACTGAAAGTTCAAGCGAAAGAAAGGCAACGGCGAGCAAAGAGGCGAGGAAAGCCCAGCTTCCTTGAAGTTCCAGCTCCTCCTAGCTCCTCCCCGTCTCATTTGTCACTATATTGCCTCCTCACCACCTCGCGCATCGCTACCTCTCGTCAGGTCCTCTCATCCTCCTCTCCTGGTGGCCTCGGACCTCCTGACGTTCCTCTACCCCGAGCCAACTCCTAACCTTCTATGATGCATCATGCTTCCGAGTCGAACGTTCAACCAGCGCCAAATCGAAACGTCCGTTCAAACTCCGACACACGTGATGATGTTGAACGTCTCAGAATGGTAAATCTTGTGTTGTTCAACTTCAACTTCTTGTTCTCATACCGCCATGTCCCCCACCTTTCAACTTGCATTCGCTTGCACCTGGAGCACCGTTCAGTGTCGTTTGATTATGTTAAGTCAGGCAATATCCCTAGTTCACTTGCTTCCACAACCCCTGCTTGCCTTCATACCCATACCGTACGCTGGCTCACTAACGGTGACTAACCCCCAGGTCATCCCAGTCATCACTGCCCCAGACACCTACAGACCTCGAAGGTGCGGCCTGTGCTCGTTGGCTCGTTGACAACAAGGAGACCCCATAGATGGCTCGCCATCGCGCGTTTTCAACCGGCAGACTGGCAAGTAGCAACTATGTCGATGGGTGAAGCAGACCATGGGAGTGAGGATGGATGAACAGCGTTGCAATTTAAAGGTATGTGGTTAGCTTTCTACATCAACATCACTAACTCACCCCTTCTGCCAACATATCGCAAAGGTGGGGCTGGCCACAACGAGACCTATGTGCAGTACATGAGATTAACCCCTCTGTGATCCTTCTAACCCCTCCACCTTCTTGTGCAGATATGGGCTTAATCCACCCAATGGTGGCTCAGCGCAAGGGAGATCCCACTCACACCTAGTCCTGTTTCGCCCCTCCATCACTGTTCCGTGTATGGACAACTGAACTTCATATATCATGGCAGGTAAGCACATACCTATTCCCCTTTCATTCACTGGCCTAACCCTCGCCATTTACTAAAGAAGTTAAGGATCTCCTGAGCATCACGAGCAGGATTCTGTCGCTGGTTTGGATTGCACAACGCAAGCTTGGTGTTGTTGATGTGGCTCTTCTTGTGTCTATGTTCTTGAAAATCATGACTGAACTTCCGAAGATGTCAGTCTGCAGAGGATTAACGCCTGTCATTATTATATACAAGTATACCCAGTACTACCGCTGTATTAGATATTATTAATATAATATTGTGTATTGTCTAAACTTCCCTATGAGTACCTATAGGTGCTAAAAGCCTCTAGAATCTGAAACCTATTGTGACCTACCGCCACCTATAGAGGAGACATCTCGACTTCCAATGACCTATATAGTAGGGGGTTGCCTAGCCGGCCATTCAACCTATGTAGGTCTATCTAGCCTAGGTAGGTATCTACCATTTTCCTGATGAATAACACTTAACCTGGTCCTCGTTTTGCCATGCAAAGCAATGGCCCTCATCCCTCCAAGTAAAAATAGAATCCAGGGCGGAATAGCCGAGAAGTTCGTTACAGTCCACTTGAAGTTGTACATCCCTCGGTGACTGGAATGTTGGTACTTAGGCCTGTTAAAGGGTCTGCAATTGACAATGTGCTCCAGAAAAATAATCTCAAGTAGGATTCACGCAACGTCATAGCATCTACCAATGACTTCCTTCCAAACTGTTGTTCAATTTGCCACAAGGGCATTGCTCATGCCAGTGGACCCGCGCTCACTGTCGGGAGCCTGGAGATGTATATTTCAGCGCTTAATGCTGCTCGGGTCGCGGCCCTCATACCCGCTGTAAAAGACCTGTCTTCTGGACAGTTGTTTCTCAAGTCAAATATGAATTCAACTTCAATACTTTAGATCAGGTGAGGAAGAACCAGAACCTTGTTTTTTTTTACCGGCCAAGTATTCACTGACTGATATTACTGCCTTGGGCATATCGGATCATGACGGATACGGCGAACTTGTATCAGAAGTCTAAATGCATGTAATACTGTTCTAACAGTATGAGATAATAGCCAGTGGAGCGTGTCGCTATACGTAAATCATTTAGCCCCACCAGCTGGCTGGCTTACGTTCTAAGTGGACTTCAGACCCATCGGCGCCCTCCACACACCAGCGAACATTGGTCTCACCGGCATTGCGCTGAAACCACTCCAGGTCTTCATCATCTAGCGCTGGGACTCTACGACCTACAGTCACAGACTCCAACCGCTGGCCGTCTTGCCAGCCTTCCTGCTCTTGCAGTTCAAGGGTGGCAGGGTCATTCCGAATGTCGATTAGGCGGCGTAGGGCACCTGCTGTGAAGTTTGTGCAATCGTCGATCTCAAGAAACGCTATCCCCTCAGCTTCGATTGCACCATCCTCTCCTTCTCCTCCAAGCCAGCGCAGAAATTCGTCGTTGAAGACAGGACATGAGTGCACCGCCAGGAAACCGCGACTGTTCCAAATAGAGACGATGTTGTAGAGACTGTCATCATGATCTGCGGGTATGTCGGATGAGGGCACATGTTCAATCGTCAGATCGTAAGAGGAGAGGCTACCAGAGACCGGAGGAATGGAACAATGAGAGAAAGTGGTTTCGCCTGCCGACCATGTGGCAAGTTGGAAGAACTCCATGATGAAACCCGCTGAAACATTGTCGAAACGCATCGATTCTGCGTGGAGATCGTACAAATGTTCAGTGTCCCTCCTTTTATGCGGTCTGTACGCGAGGGAAATATTTTTCAATTCGATGCCTCCCCGAGGATTTAACACTGAGACGAGACGCATAAAGTCGAATGTGCTGCTACTGTCAGCTGAGTTGCGCTTCATGCTCTGGAACTCAAAATCGGAGATATAGAGGATAAGGTCCAGGCTGGCTTCCACCGTTGCGAGCCAGTCGTCTCCCAGATGGAGGATGTCCATGAATGCGAGACCACTCATGGAAAGCTTTGTCAATTTTGGGAATTTGACTGGCACGAGGCTACGCGTGATTCCGGTACTTTTTCCGTTGTGGCGACGTGCGTAAGGTCATGTATCTGGCACTCGAGTGTCAAATCCTTGAGAAAGAGAGCCTCCCGTGCGAGAAATAGAGTCGGAGAAGGAAGGGATGATGCGAATGTGAGATCAAAGACAATCGAGGTGCATCGTTCAATATGTGGTTGAAGGTGTCTAGCGATAGACTCGGCTCGACTACTTTCCCGTAGTGATGGGCACGGGTATCGACACCCGTGCGGGTTTGCGGGTACGGGTCTAGCGGGTACGGGTGCGGGTGGGAATTGAGTCACCCTCAGGCAAACCCGTACCCATGAGCCGGGTCATGGGTTTTCGGCCGGCACACGGAAAACTCCGAAATGTGTGTCAAAAATGTTCTTTAGTTACCAGAATAGTTAATTATGTAATGTAGTTTGATAAAAATTATTCTAATTCTAATTCAACATTGTTACAATAGCACAAGTTCTCACGACGTCCCCATCAAACCCGCACGGGTTTCTGTACCCACGGGTCACCTGCAAACCCGCACCTGCAAGCACGGGATCCCGTACCCGTGGCCATGGGTGCGGGTTTTGGCGGGTACAGGTGCGGGTCGACAAAAATTCGCCCGTGGGTTACCCGTGCCCATCACTACTTTCCCGGATCTTCCCATCCTCGGTCAAGTCATGCGCGCTGGAAAATACCAAAACGTGGATTTTGGAGTCTTTCGACCATGTAAATGCATCCAATAATGATGTTGGGTCGTTGGCCACGTCAAAACATACGCGCGTCCAGTACTCTGGTGAGTCCGAAAGCATGTCCCGCCATAAATTGCAGACCCATGCGACGTTGAATGGGAATTGGGCTGGGTCGCGCAAGTCGTCGCTAGCCCATGTTGTTTCTGGTGGGTATGGGGGTTTGAAGTCAGACAAAAAGGAATCGCCCATTTCCGAGTCTGTGTCGTCGTAGTACTCGGGATCAACGAGCTTGGGAGAGGATTGGTAAACGAGATTAAAAATGAGCAACATTAGTTCAATAGGTAGATTGCTGATTCGTGACATTGGCTTGCGATATTTGTGGTGTGTCGTTGAGATCGCCTTTCGCGACGCTCAGTTTGTGCAAGCTTGCAAGGAGATCATTTACAGTTTTGCCTCTTTAAAGTTCAAGCTCCGCGGCCTGACCGGCACGTGCATTTCTTGACTCCGAGCATACTCCGACAAATTCACGGTTCAGTTACATCATTAGCAATGTCAACGAAAGAACCATGAATTCCTCCACTGTCACGGTCTCGGACCACGACTGGCGATGGCCTCAGTATTCAAAATCGTGCCTACTATACAGCAATATGACTGGGGGAAAACAGGCAATACCTCCAAGGTAGCCCTGTTTGCCGCAGCGTCGCAGATTCCGGGATTCGCGATCGATTCGGGATCGCCCTACGCAGAGGTATGAGGATTACGGTGAAACAAGAGGTCTTCTGATGAGGCAACACTCCAGCTGTGGATGGGTACACATCCAAAGTCTCCATCTCGTGTCCGACCTTCGAATCAAGTATTATCAGAATACTTGGCCAGTCACCCAGACCTCATCGGAAAGGAAATCGTCGACAGGTTCGATGCAGGGAACGGAAATTTACCCTTCCTATTCAAAGTGTTGTCAATCGAAAAGGCGTTGAGCATCCAGACACATCCGGACAAGAAGACAGCGGAGCTCTTGTACCGTGAGCAACCAGATATCTACAAAGGTATGTGTCCTTCTCCGCGTCTTGGCATGCACTGAAGCGAGGTCTTACAGACCCAAACCACAAACCCGAGATGGCGCTCGCGATAACGCCTTTCCGAGCTCTATGTGGATTCCGCCCTTTGCCCGAAATCGCAACATACTTGAAGAGCACGCCAGAGTTGAAATCACTTCTCCCACTTCCTGTAATCGAAAAGTTCCTCTCACTGGCCAACTCTTCGACTCCGACAGGACCAGAGGAGAAAGCCGCACTCAAAGACCTCTTTGCGTCATTGATGACCGCAGACGAAGCCACCATCAGGGAACATCTCCAGAAGTTGGTTGTGCGTTACAAGAGCGGTGGGACGAGCACGGAAGAAGACGATGACGTGGTGCAACTGGTTGTACAGCTCGACGCCCAATTCCCAGGCGACGTGGGCATTTTCTGCGCGTTTTTCCTCAATTATGTGCATCTGAGCCCCGGCGAGGCCATTTTCCTCGGTGCAGGCGAGCCTCATGCGTATATTTCAGGAGGTCAGCATCTTTCCTCTAATCGCTCTTAACCCAGTACTGACTTGGTTCAGAATGTATGGAATGCATGGCCAACTCAGACAACGTCATCCGTGCCGGACTCACGCCCAAGCTGCGCGACATACCCAACCTCGTGTCGGGACTGACATACACGGCATCGGCGCCGACGAAACATGTCGTTGACCCGCAGGCCTTCCGTGCCGCCTCTTCCGCGTCTACATTGTACGATCCCCCAATCCCTGAATTCAGCGTTGTTCAAGTCAAGCTATCGAGTAATGAAACGGAATCCCACCCTGCAGTGAGAGGACCGAGCATCGCCATCGTCACAGATGGGAAAGGTGAGGTTAGTTGGGCGGAGGGCAATACGTTGGATGTTGGGTTGGGCGACGTCATTTTCATCGGCGCGGGTACGGCGGTGCACCTCGCCAACAATGGCATCGACGAGTTTGTAATTTATCGCGCGTTCGTGGAAGCTGGCTGATTAAACGTGGTGCGCGTCACACTCGGAAAGGCGCCATAGAGGCTCAAGCATGTAGAAGTTAACAGCAACAGAAGAAGTTTATAAACCTTATGTATATCCTCGTTTTATTATCTGGAATCCCCTCCCCCCCTTTGGCCCTGAATGGGTATAATCAACAAGTGCGCTGCACTCTTTTCTACTCAAGCTTTGCATCCTACCGGATGTTGTTCAACGTTCCCGGTTCCTGGGTTATCCTCGCCACCGTCCTTAAAGCCAACCACAAAGGCGCACGGGTGGCCGTGGTGGTTCCCCGATCCAGTTACTTATCATCCGAGACGCCAAACTCTTTCTTGACGTCGGCGCACACCTCGAGCCATTTCTTGCCTAAGTTCTCAAAGTCACTAACCTATATTATCCAGAGCGGAGCCGTCGGTTAGCAGTTCAAAAAAAAAATAGGATGAATGAAAAGGGCGACGAACCTCGTTCCATACCTGCGCACTGCACCTGGTGTACCAGACACCGTTATGCCGGAAATGCGCAGAATAAGCCTTCTTGTTGAGCATCCCGTTTCGGATACTTGCATTGGTCGCCAGGTTCTCTGGCAGACTTCCGGGGAGAGGAAGCGCGACATTGACCTGAAAACAATTGTTGAGAATGCATGGCGGCGGGTTACGTGGAAAACGTGCGATCATACCATGTTCAGAGTGAGGTGGCCTTCTGGGTCCAGTACGTGCGTTCCAAGGACTTTTGCGAGCGCTTGACCGCCTTTGATGGCAAGGTTGTGGCAATATTCGTTGATTTTCTCCTCTCCTCCCAACCATTCCCGGAATTCGAGGGCTGTTCGAATTTTCAAGTCAGATCGTGAACCTTCGATATGAATAATAGAGAAGGTATTTACCGTCGACTACGGTCAGATAGGGCGCATAATCAATAGTGCCGTTCCCTGATAAAGTAAATAGCGTATCAGAGACGGTCGCGTTCGTTAAGAAACAGAGAACGCACATTCAAACTGCGCCACGAAGTTTGGTCCCGTTCGTTTAGCTGGGGAAATATAGGCAGCGGACGTGGGTATGGATGTTTTAATTATGTGCTGGTTCCTACAGTTTACAGGCGAATGTTAACCGTGTATGAGCTCGAAAGGAATATTACCTTCTTACCGTTCAGGAACGTAGAGAACTGCACAAGATCGCTTGGCATACAACCATTTATGACAGTTCTACGCGTTGAAATCCATATAAGCTCACAGACGATAGGAATGGTAACAACGTACTGAAATCCAAAAGTCGGGGCCAATCTCAGTCAGATTAAGTCCAACCTCCTGTCCGATCGAGTGGGCCGCGTCAATGACGCTCCAGACATCCTCCTCCTTGCATATCGCGACCATCTCCTTCCACGGAAGTAGCGCCCCTGGGTTGGAGACGATACTGTCGATGACCGCGACGCGTTTCTTGTTGGGTTTCGCAGGGGTGGCTTGGATATGTTCCTTAAAGCCCTTCAGGATCTCTTCATGCGTCGTTGGGAAATTGAGCGCGATAACACTGGCAGTGGGATGCGGCGAGACGTCGGCTATACTCTGTACCGTGCGGGAAACAGACCCGTACGTTGTGGTGACTACAAAAGCAATTTAAATTGTGGGGTAAGTTAAAAGTATTCATAGCCTCACGGCCCGGTGCAGGGAGGGTGGAATGTGCGTACATGAGAAGATGATATCTCCCTCTTCCCACTCGAAATTCCGAAGGACGGCGTTCACACCCATGGAGGCGTTCGAGACGAGCACGACCTCGTCCGTCTTCGCGCCAATGAGAGCCGCGACCTGCTTGCGCGACTCGACGAGCAGGGGTTTGAACTCCACCCTATGGAAGAGATCGGGATTCGCCTCAATCCTGGTCGTAAGCTCGCTGACAGCTTGAAGAACAGGGCGAGGTGTCGTCCCATACGATCCTAGTGAAAGTAGCGGTCAGAAACGGATAATATCGATGAATGTATCGAGTCACATACCGTGGTTCAGGTTAATATACGACGGATCGAGGGCGAAATGCTTCCGCATCGCATTCCCGAACTCGGGCTGCTCTTGCTTGTACGCCTTCGCCGGATCGATGAGCTGCATGATATCCAGTTCGTGGAAGTAACAGGTCAACCCGACGAAATTCGGACTGTCTGATCTGGGGCGCCAAAATTAGGAGATTATGACAACCACGTGACACACGCGTCGCGCAACGCGTTCTAATAATAATATGGCTCGCCAAGGGTGCACACAGGCGAGAATAGAGATCCAAAGCCAGAGGGTGCTGCTGAGGATAATGGATCTGCTGCTTCTGACCTTCCTATTTAAAGGGCAGTCGTTCGTCGTAGATCAGGGGCACACAAGTGCATGAGTCATAACAGAAATCATGAGCCATGCCTGAAATTCTCCTGTGGATTGGCAAGAAATCCAGTTGCTGTAACGATAGCGCGGTCGAGCACATGGCTTATTAGATATGGTTTCTCCCTTCTGCGTACATCTAGAAAAGATTTATATTGCCCGGTATTCAGTTTGCGAGGTCCGATGTCTAGAAGTGAAAAAAAATAGAGGTCCAGAAAATGTTCGACAAAGATCATCCAATTTGGACGACTAGACCTCGAGAGACTACAAGGCGGCCACAGAGGCAGAGTTTGTCTTTGGAAGAGGTGTAGCCCTTTACGAAAATAGTAGAATGAGTAAATCAGACGTCGAGGGATTTTTAAACCCATGTGGTGCGTTTAGGCCTTGAAAAAATATAAGGATCCTTCCCTTAAAAGTGGAGATTGAGAGGTTAATCGTTCGGGAACACTTATCCCGGTCCTAGTCAGAAATATGACCATTTATCTCGTCGATTGCCCATGGAAGCCCGAAGGGTGGAGCATCGATGCCTTTGGATATGGATATGATCATATTCAATGCTCGATAGGCCCATTGAAATATCCTCGCCCTTTTCAGTGTCGCTGAGTTGAAGGAAGAGACTCCAGTCGTTTACCTGACATAACAAAGAGTCCGTCTCACGCTAAACCTGAGAATCCCGAAAAGACGCGGTCAAGCTTTCAATGAGAGCATAATGGCCCTTTGCTTGAACCTCGACCCTGCACAAGCATCGCCATACACGACACAGGAACGAAGATCATGGAGGCCCAAGAGTATATTCCTGGTTGGCTGATGTTGCACACTCCAAAAAGGCGGCAAAGGTGTGAATACAAAAGGCAGTCCGCGGACGGGCGATTGAAGGCTGAAGGGACGAGAGCGGGACGGGATAGGATTTCTTGGAGTAAAAGAATCAGTCGGCAGTCCTTCTTCTGTGATTGGCTGAGAAGAGGCAATGAGGGACATAATAAAGAAATAAGACGATTGGTGTATACACCGCTCGCGATGGACAACGAGGGACCCACGATTCTGTATCCGAGACCCGTGTTTCTTCCCAGCGCGTTTGTCTGGCAGCGCATAGCTCTTCCTAAGATTTGTTCCAACGCGCGTTTTGTATCGACAATTGTGCGTTTCACAATAATATCGAATAGCTGAGTTGTTTTTCATGGATGCTGATGCGGCCGTAAGCGCGCGTATAAGGTGTGTCGGTACCGTTTGGGCAGAGAACATAAGGGGTACAATTTCTGGATCCATGAACCGCGTCGATGAAGGCAAGATCAGCACTTCGAAAGCAAGTACCATTCAGAGATGTGAGCATAGATTGAACCATGTACGAGTAGTAAGTAAGATTGGATTGTTAGGTAAATCTTGCGCCATTGAGGCACTGACTGGCGCGAGATTTTCTCAGCGTGGTCTCGCGCCGTTCCTAACTTGTCACGACGCGTGCACGGAAGGCACGCCATCCTTCCACTTCGGGAGGGCGAATTTCCTTCAACGACTACAAAAAATTTCTTCAGTACTTCTCGCCTTCAATGAAGGTTCAAAGACTCCCAGGAAAGCCGAGTTCGACGGGAAATTCTGGAAGCATTGAATCTATTGGTTCTGCGCGGAGACTAGTCGACCTGTAGTCGACCTTTTGTACGCGGTTTCACTAGCGGGTTTTCTCTAGAGGCGGCGATTGTCGCGAGGATTGCGGCTAGAGCAGTTGCTAGTCCACTGCTCTGGGATCGCGATATTCTTATTCTGCTTTTGATATTATGTTCAAGAGAACAGTCTTGCTGAACCTCTTCAAGTCGGAGAATATTTTTTACGAGGCTTTTGCGACGACCCTCGACTGGCTAGCTAACTAGCAAGTCACTTCGATCTCGGTGCATCATTTCGCGGATCCTCCAGGACCACATGCACGGGCGACCGAGTGGCGCACAGGGTCGCGCCTGAAGCTTTGAAGTGCTCCAAGATCGCGAAGCTTACCAGGTACTTCTGTACGACAACCCGGGCTTCTTTCATGCCGCGCTGACATCGCGTCTCGTGCCAATAGATTTTTTTATCAAGGTTTACGCTCGCGACCAAGTTTCGATATAACTAGCGCTCCTCGCGCGCTGTTGGACCATTATTCTACGCGCGTTTTTTCTTGACACCCCTTCCTTGTCTTTGCTGTTGTTGCTCTTGTCGCGCTAACTCATTCTCATTTCCTTCTTACATAAGACAATATGACCCGCCCATTCGTTCTCGACAATACGTATGCGCGATTTTCTCGAACATTTTTAACCGCCACGGGCTCACGCACTACCGCTAATGACAGTTTCGGCGCCGCATTCATAGGATTGGTTATAGCAGCAGCGTAGGTCCCCGCGCTATTGATACCTTGCGCGAGCTGATCAATTCACATAGCCTTCACGGAGGTTCGTCGCAACGAAAAAAGTCGGAGCGCTATCCGACTTAACCTGGACTCTGCGTAGTTTCAGTCGTACAGGCGTGGTATTATTACGGACACCAGAAAGACCCATGGACAATAAAACTTCTCGTAAGCATATTCACTTTCTTCCTCGCTACCCAGTTTTCTAATGAACTTCGCTAGGTCGGTGCCGTCATGGCCTTCGATACAATACACCAAGCTCTCATTACGCACACAGGTAACGTTACGTTTTCATAGCTATATGTTCGGCGGCTTGATTTGAATTATTATAGTGTACACCTACACGGTCACGAACTGGGGAAATCCGATAATTCTTGAGAGGCTTGTGTGGTCAGTAATATAGTCTTGTCTCCTCCTTCCATGAAAGACAGTAATAGCTTAACATACCATCATAACATATTTAGGAGCTTGCTCGTAAGTGCTGTCCGCTAGTACTTGGACTTTCGTGCTCACCTCCATTCGAGGTTGAGGTCATCTTTAATGTAAGTCGTGACTTATCTTCCTTCCTTCATGTAATGCAATCTGAGTGTGTTTATCATAGGGCTTTACTGCCCTCCTCGTCCAAAGGTTCGTAGGATCTAAATCTTCTATTGGTTATCTTTTCTGATAAGGCGTCGTAGTTTCTTAGCCATGCGTGTGTGGCGGTGTACGTTCTGGTGTATTATTATTTCGCTCTATGGCGTATTCAATATTCACTTCAGTGAGCAATCGAAAGAAAATTTTAACTGGCATTGTGGTAGGTCTTTCTGCCGGTACCGCTATACACTTGTCAGCTAATCCATACATAGGCGTTACTGGTCCTCGGTGAATTCGGTATGCTCCATTCCACTCTGTACTCGTTCCGTACTTATCCATGACATTCTAAACGAAGGTTGTGTCGTCGGTGAGGTTTATTCTTGCCCAAGCGTGATGGACATTTATTAACGTATTACGCGAAGCCTTCACTGCCATGTCGTCAGTTTTCAAGAAGTTTTTCATGCTATTATATTACTGACACGCTCGACAGGCTCCATCTCCAGACTTACGCACAATTGGCGGAACTTAAAGTAGGGCGGCTAAAGAATGATGGTATTCCTGGATGTTGAGCTAACATTCCCTCTCTTCTTCAGTATCTCTCAATCTTGGTCAACGCGCTCGCCGCTGCCGGAGATGTCCTAATCGCCGCTACTCTCTGCACTCTCCTTCATTTTTCGCGCACCGGATTCCATAGGTGAGCGTAATTCTTTTCTTCGTTGCCCCTGTGAAGCGCTAACCTCACGGTTCTCGCAATTTATCAGATCAGACACAATGATCAATAAACTCGTGCGTGCTTCTCTTCTTTCCTTTTTTGCGAAGGCTCGTCCGTGCCTGCATCAGCAACTGAGAGCGCGCATCACTTCCATTACCAGATCCTGTTCTCGGTCAACACAGGGTTCCTTACCAGGTCAGCAGCGTCTCGTCTAACTCCGTTGAAGCGGCGTTGTTAATCAGTTTTCTGTTCGAATTCTCTTTACAGCCTCTGCGCCGTCGCTTCTCTCGTTTCTGTGCGTGCATTGACCCTTCTCGTTGTGTGCGTCCTGTTCCTGACCTTATCACTAGATCGTCGTTGCTGGCAACACCTTCCTCTATATCGCCTTTTTTTTCTGCATTGGTCGTCGTAAGTGCATCAACCCCTACTAGTAGTATTTTTCTTGCTCTGACCATGTTATCCACGGACACAGTGTACACGAACTCCTTGCTCGCAACGCTTAACGCGAGAAAGATGATTCGCACTTCTGGCAACGGAATCCACAGCGGCAGTGATAACCTCACTCTGTCGTTACGCGAGTTTCCAAAAAATGGACCGATTTCATCCAGAGTACGCTGTTTTTGCCTCTGCTTTTTACGACGCGGTGTTGACTTCCGCGTAGCAGCGTCCGACCAATATTTCCATTAAAATCGATACCACGAAGGAGTTTATCACAGACTCTGATCAAGATAATGATCTCGAAAAGGCCGACGTGAGTGTTAGTTTCTGGAAATAAATGTATTCTATGTAATAGGAGGCTAATTTAGGCATTCCACGTAGACCACTACCTCATCCGCCCTCCGGTTTGAAGAAAGGAGGTCGAATCTGTTTAATAAAATTTCTTTTCTCTTTTCACACGGCCATACTTTTGAGGAGAGTGATATCGACGAAGTTGTATATACCAACAAGACCCTGTCAGGCGAAGTGGGGCTGAGTGGGCACAGTTGTACATGTTTAATATCATATAATCATCCACCTTGACTGCTTATTTCTTTCGCTCATGAGCTACAGCTACATAAAATATGTGTGGTGGTCCAATCGTAAATGTTTGTATGAATCCCATCGTTGACCAGTGTGGTAGCAACTTCAATGAATAGTCGGCAATGTGCCGAGAGGGTGTTATGTAAAAAAGGACCAAAATCTCACCAATTTCCTGAATCGAACTTTCTCGAAACCCACAAAATTTGCCTCGCGGACTGGCGTTGTGCATACGACCCGCAAGTACTTTACCTCTTTTCTCGTGTCCACAGCGACCAACGCGAAAAGCTCTGTGTTACCCTGTTTGTCAGCCGTACAAGCTTCTGTTGTGTTTACCACGAGATTCAAACTGTGAACGATGGCAAACAAGAAGGGAAAGGGTGCGGCAAAAAAGCGGCAGGCACAAGCATCTGCATCTACCTCAGGTTCGCCAATAGTGCCCATGTCCAACGGTGACGCTACCAGGTAAGTTTTTTTTCTTTGCAGAAGGAACAAAGCATGGTCGTTGAACTTACTTTGAATCTTAGCCCGAACGAGCCTAAAGCATCAGGCTCAAATTCGCCACTCCATCCTCAATCGCCTGCTGGAGATCCGCCTTCTCCGCCCCCGTTAGAGCCTGAGGCCTTGCCAGAGCCTGAAAATCTCTTGAAACGAGCGGAAAAAGTGAAGGAGCTGGGCAATGTAGCATTCAAAGCCGCAAAGTATCAAGAGGCGGTGGACCTCTACACCAAGGCAATCGGTGCGTTTCCTCGTTTACAAATTGGCCGAGTTACCTCGAGACTCATCCCAATCAACTCACCTTGCAGAACTGAACCCGTTAGAGCCTCATATCTGACGAATCGGGCGGCTTCGTACATGGCGCTTAAGCGCTTCAGACCAGCCCTGGAAGATTGTCAAGTGGCGGCGTCCTTGCAAGCTGCGTCGCCCTCATCCAAGACCCTTCTGCGGCTGGCCCGATGTCAGCTCGCCTGGGGTCGTCGACACCCGCAGCCTCCACCATCCGGACTATCCTCGCCCTTGAACCCAAGAACGCACAAGCCTTGTTGCTGAGAGACAAGGTGCAGCTTTTGGAGAACCACGTGAAGAACTTTGAGTCGGCACGGAAGAGGAAGGAATGGGGACTCGCGCGGTTGGCACTGGACAAGTGCCTGCAGGCGATCGAGGGCGAGGGCGGCGACATCCCGCCCGAATGGAGGTTCTGGAGAGTCGAGCTCGAGCTGTGCAGAGGGAACTGGGACGCTGCAAATAATGCTGCCAAGTGGGTCTTACGTTTTTCGATTCAATGTTCTATCTGGCTAATGATCTTTTTTTTCTTTTTCTTTCAGCGATGCCCTGCGGTTGAACTCTAATTCTCCAGATGCCTTGTCGTTGCGTGGCCTCGTGCTATTCTTGAGTGGGCGTCTCCCGCAGGCGCTCCAACATGTGACTTCCGCATTGCGGCTGGATCCCGGCCACGAGCCGGCGCAGAGGCTGAGGAAACGTGTGAAGGACGTGGAAAGACTGAAAGAAGAGGGAAACGTTGCCTTCAAGACTGGAAAGCTTCAAGAGGCGTACGAGAAATATAGCGAGTGTCTGGAGGTGTGTTGTCCTCTCAACCTCTCTATATAGAGGATCTTTTCTGACTATTATGCATTAGCGTATTGGTGAATCAGAGGAGGAAGGCAAAGGCGGTCAAATCCGCGCTACATTGCTTTCGAACAGGGCAACGACATTACTCAAGGTCAGTCAACTGTGAGGTACCCTCCATCAGATATGAATTCTCATCCCCGCCCAGCTCGAGCGACAGGAAGAAGCGCTCGCCGACACGGATGCCTCCCTCGTGCTTGCGCCCAACTCTTTCAAAGCCCTACGCACACGTGCACGGATAAACCTGCACTTGGAAAAATTCGACGCCTCCATCGGCGACTTCAAGTCCGCCATCCAGCAGGCCCAGACCGAGGGCAGCGCGACAGATGCGGACGTGCGTGCTCTGAAATCCGAACTGAAAAAGGCGGAGGCGGCGCTCAAGAGGAGCAAGACGAAGGACTACTACAAGATCTTGGGTGTGTCCAGAGAGTGCACCGAGATAGAAGTCAAGAAGGCGTATAGGCGCGAGAGTTTGATCCATCATCCGGACAAGGTAAAGTTTCATGCGACCTAAACGCTTTTTCTGACCGATCGTTGATGGATGTGTCTTTGCTTGTAGGGTGGAGACGAAGAGAAATTCAAGCTGGTTGTCGAAGCCAACGCGGTGCTTTCTGACCCTAAGAGGCGAGAGCGCTATGATCTCGGAGAGGACGAAGACGGCATGAACGAGGGCGGGGGTATGGGCGGCATGGGCGGGGGCTTTGGCGGCATGAGCCCGATGGATATGGAGGAACTCTTCGCGTCCTTCGGTGGTGGGGCTAGGTTCGGTGGGGGTCCATTCGGAGGCGCCGGCGGGCGAAGAAGTCATGGCCATAGCCATGGCGGATTCTCATTCTGAGGAGACCTCGTTCTTTCGTTCGTTCTGGGGGCCTCATACCTGGCACGAGTTCAACGTTCATCCTTGGTTGCGCCGAGGTGGATGGGCTGGAGAAATGGAACCGCGGAGCCTCGCGTACATACTGTATATACATATTTTGTTATCATCGTTTTTCTGTTCATCTTTCACTAAATTCGTGGTGTTCGGAGAACATCTTTCCTTGCACTCAGGTTTTGGTTGACCATGTCTGTATACCAGGTATGATCCAGACGTGTACGGCTGCGGGCCGAGTAGAATAAATTAGGCGCTGAAGTAACAGCTTCCTAAGGTTGCAACCTTCGACTCAAGTATGTACACATTCACTCAGCTCGACATTTTTGCTCTCGGGTAAGGATGTACTGTACTTATGACATGGTGTCCGTCAAAGATACAGTCAGTATCTTATATTACCCTCTGAATTCCATTTGCAGGAAATACTCTTTGAGATTACTTGCATGCCTGGAGCAAGTGGTCCCGGACAGGCCTTCAGGTTCAGGTGTGGTGTGACTACAATTCGCGTAGACGCTGCGACGAACATGGCTCCCTTGTATTGCCTGTTTTCTTTCATATTGCTGTGTAGTAGGCACGATTTTGAATACTGAGGCCGTGCTACGAGAGGAACTCATAAGTAGTTCTTTCGTTGAGCGAATGTGTCGGAGTATGCTCGGAGTCAAGAAATACACGTGCCGGCCAAGTCGCGGAGCTTGAACTTTACCAGAGGCAAAACTGTAAATGATCTGCTCCCTTGGCACAAACCAAGCACAAACTAAACTGAGCGTCGCGAGAGGCGATCTCAACGACACACCACAAATATCGCAAGCCAATGGCACGAATCAGCAATCTACCTACTGAGCTAATGTCATTTTTAATCTCGTTTACGAATCCACTCGCAAGCTCGTTGATCCCGAGTACTACAAAGACACAGACCCGGCAATGGGCGATTTCTTTCGGTCTGACTTCAAACCCCCATACCCACCAGAAACAACATGGGCTAGCGACGACTTACGCGACCCAGCCCAATTCTCATTCAACGTCGCATGGGTCTGCAATTTATGGCGGGACATGCTTACGGACTCACCAGAGTACTGGACCCGGATATCTTTTGACGTGGCCAACGACACAACACCATTATTGGATGCATTTACACGGTCGAAAGACTCCGAGATCCGCATTTTGGTATTCTCCAGCGCGAATGACTTGACCGAGGAAGGGAAGATGGGGGAAAGTAATCCAGCCGAGTCTATCACTAGACACCTTCAACCACATATTGAACGATGCACCTCGATTATCTTCCATCTCACATTTGCATCACCCCTTCCTTCTCCGACTCTATTTCTCACACGGGAGGCTCTGTTTCTCGAGGATCTGACACTCGCGTGCCGGATGCATGACCTTACCTACGTCGCCAACAACAGAAACAGTACCAGAATCACACGTGGCCGCGTGGCCTCGTGGCAGTCAAATTTCCAAAATTGACAAAGCTTTCCATGAGCGGTCTCGCGTTCATGGACAGCCTCCATCTGGGAGATGATTGGCTCACGACAGTGGAAGTTGGTTTCTACCTTGTCCTTTACATCTGACGTACAATTTGCGGACCTTGAACGTTTGTAATCTTAAATTTCTACATCCATCGACTGAACCTTTTTCGAATTCATTCTGACAGAGTCCGTTGTCCAAGCCTGCTATCGGAATCTACAAAGGCCATTTCGACAATATATCGAAGATAAAATATCACGTCAGATACCCATCTCATCATGTTGTAGCAACTCCTGCCATTCGAATTCCAGAAGTTCCAGGCCATACGATTCATCACAGAATTTGACGATCTATCTTTCACCGTATATTGATACTTCGAACATGTCATGTGGCATTGATAATGCCCGTATTCAACGAGACGACGTGGGGATGAAGTTTGATCATTTCAACCAAGGACCTTTATATAGCCCTGAGAACACAGGTGAGTTCAATGCACTGTTGCGTTTCACGGCGCAAGATTAACCAACTAGATATCCAAGAGATCGTATATTTTATTGGGATTCAAGAACAATGGTAGAACCAGTTTCTATTCCTGATTAAAGTGGTGACTTCATGCTGCTTGTTACTTTTTAGGTGTCCGCACTCCTCCAGGCCTACTCTCGATACGAGAGGGTGCTTTTAGGAGCCTGTACTTATCTCACAGTACTGTTGGCAACGTTCAAGGATCAATTGGCATGGTTTTTGATGCCGAGGCTCCTTGCGCTCTTTAACTGCACTGCATGCATTGGTTACCTCGCGGAGCCTTTCTTCTTCCCGTTGCCCTCCTTCCCCCACTTCCTTTCACGCTTGCAGGACGAGTAACTGATCGCAGATATAACAAATGCACTCTCCCTTGAAGTTATCGTGCGTGTGTCTACCAAATGGTATTGCAGACTAATCCCAAATGCGAAGGCTAGATATTTACTGTGGTGTCCTTGGTTGGTCCTCGGAGCATATCAAGTGCAAGTTCAGTCATCGCCATCTCCTCTGACGCCAGGTGACACCTTGACCTACGATCTATCCGCGGATCCGTTGCCCACCGTTCCTCTTGGACTGGTTCTTATACCGGTTGCAGGAAGTGACCCCAACGCTCCGCGAGTGTTCACTCCATGGACTGTGACACTAAATTTCTCACCGCAACAGCTCACCATGCAGATACCGGATGGATTGGCACACTCGTAAGTCCTCTTGAAAACTGCTTGCATTGCATGACCTAAATCGAAGGAATTCAAATCTTAGATTCTACCAGATAGATATGCACCAAAATTCCAGGTGAGTATTGTGGTAACTTCCTTGACTACCAAAGACGTTTAATATCGCTACCTAGCGTGTATTCGCCACTACTGGCCAGCTCTAATACTTTCGAAATTGTCCCCCCATCAACTTCATCTTTGACGTCCGCAACCGCAACGCAAACGTCGCAGAGCTCCTCAACCACCACTCAAGCCACCAACACTCCCCAATCCCAGTCAACATCTCCTCCCACAGCCTCCACGACGGGCATTCCCCATAAATCGAACGGCAGCGTCATTGGTGCTGCAGTGGGCGGGACAATTGGCGGAATCGCCTTGATCCTCCTGGCATTATTATTATTCTGCCGTCTTCGAAGGAGGAATGTGCGCCAGACAGTCCTGATCAATGACCATGTGGTGTCACCATATGACCCTCCGGTGGAACACACCTCTCCTTTCGCTGCATCGTACCACGATAGGCAGTTCATTCCCAGCCAACCCTCTCTTACTCGTGTATCTCCATTCGTTTTAGACGTCGAGAGGCAGACCCAAACGTCATCCGACCCCTCAATAGCCAAAAACAGAGAGCTCGTGATACCTCATGTCCACAATGCTTTGTCGACGGACTCCAGCTGGTATTTAACCACTGGTTTACCGCGGGACCAGCTGAGAAACGAGAGAGAAAGGCTCCTAGTGGAGATTTCGGCCCTCCGCTCCGGCGCAGGGCAGTCCACCTTCTCCGCAAGCTCCGTAGCAGGGACGGATACCTCCGGGAGGGCAGATTCCGACTCGTCAGACATGCGAAATCGTCTGGAACAACTGACAGAACACGTCAGGAGATTAGAGACTGCGCTAGAACGCGCCACACAGGTCTACGACGCACCGCCAACGTACAACGCGTCAGACAGATGATTGCGCAGAATTTTGATCCCCGGGTTTCTTGTATTATATTTACTACTCGCTCACACCACATGGACCATGATTTTTTCACCCATTTCAGTGCTTTCTTCGCCTCCGAGAGAGCACTTCATGGCTTCATGGAGATATGTTTGCTCAGTCCGCCTTTGGTCATGACTGTTATTGATATACCGAGCCACGCCTATTCTTCTTATTACTATTAGGATAACGCTCGCCAAATATTATATGCTTTCTTTGCTTCGACTCGGCCAGAGGATATTCACATTTCAACCAGACCGTATCCCGACAATTGGTTGAGCTTTTACAGTCGTATCCCGTTTCCTGTCCGATCCTCAAGTAGCACTATAACTGTGTAGAATAATACTTTTTTCTGACCCTTCCTCCCCAATTTTTATTGGTACTGTAAAGGTTCAAATGAAGGTTAGTAAAATTTCTGACCCGTGCTGGTGAGACTTTCGGGCCGGCTTCACGCTCAGTTGTCGGTGTCGAGGCCAGCATTGCACATAACATTCACGCCTTCGATGAATCCCCCCGCACTCAGCCTCGCGGCAGGACCTTTCTTCATTAGAAAGCCTAGCTTCTCCCTCAAGTAGAAACTTGAAGAACACATCCTTTGTGATCTCGCAGACACTACAAGAAAGACACGTCACACCAGCTCCTCTGTCAAGCAATAGATGATTGAAAGAAATTTGAACAGATCATCGCTGAAGATAAGTAAGCCACACTTTCTGAAGGAATAGGGTCCATCGCGCTCCGCCCAACATCATGGAATGTGCCCACCGACGAGATGTGCCAGGCGTTGCAGGGTGGCCTTTCACCGAACCCTCTTACGATCCACTCAGGAGGCCAACCTCATCAATCTCAATGTCCTTCAGATGGACTTTCAAACCGTGAATGTCCCAGATCTATGCCGACATATTGAAGCTAACGCGTTCCCAAGCGTCCGAAGTAACATAGGACGCGCGGAACCAGCGATATCCCGGCCCGCTTGGAAGTTCGATGACATATCTTCCTGCAATTCTGGATCTCAAGACGAGTTCTGACCCACACGACACTCTGACCATGTGCACTTTCTGGTAGCAGCACCACAAGTTTGATAACAAAGCGAGTAGTTCTATATAACCCTCTAGCGAGCTTTATCTCATTTGTTACTTATCTCTAGCTGCGCACGATGCTGTTCAACCTTTTCTTGTCAGTCCCTTTGCTCGTTAGCGCGCTCTCCTTTACGGAGGGCTCACAGGCACCCTTAGGGCCTTTCAAAGCTCCAAGAATAGGGAACACGCGAGAATGTTGTATCACCTCACTTGGCGGATAGGGATAATCTGCCTATCGAGAATTTGCCAAGTTCATCCAAGTATGTCCAACAGATTTAATCAATAATCCATGAGCTCACCGAGTTGTTGATGTGTTTTAGATACCGATTGATCACTTCACTCAAAATACTTCAGAGAGGTTCGATAATAGATACTGGATCAACGCGACTTATTGGTAACAAGAACGCCCTGTATTTCGTATGTGCCATTTTAGGCTGTTGTTGTTCTTTTGTGTCTAACGTCCCTTCACTATTTGATTCGGGAGAGCAGAACGCAGAGACTCTCCTTCCCTATTATCTACAGGTATTTCCAATCCGTCCTCGGTAATAGCTTTGTTTTCTAACGACAAGCGAACAGGAATACCATTTTTTCCCGCTACCATGCGTCTTGCAAAACGATGCAATGGCCTTGCCGTTCTCTGGGAACATCGATTTTACGGAGGCTCTCTTTCACTTCCCGTAAATGTCAGTATCAAGCACTATAGCCAATCCTTCCAGGAAACTAAATCATTCACATTTTTTCAGGAGAATACAACGGCAGATGAGTGGCAATTGCTGACCACAGAGCAAGCACTTGAAGACGTTGTTTTCTTCGCCAATTCCTTTGCTCACGCAGGATCCAGGCCTTTGTCCAACTCTTCAGATACTTCAGACCCGCTACTGAGCTTCCCGGTCCACCCAAGCAAGACGCCGTGGGTCATGCTCGGCGGCTCATAGCCAGGCATTCGTCAGCCCTGATGCGGATCCGTAACCCTGAGATAATATTCGCATCTTGGGCCTCGTCTGAGCCTGTTGAGGCGCAGGTTGATATGTCAAGCTACTACAGAGCCGCAGAACGTAGCCTTACGAGAAATTGTTCGGCCGATTGGGTCGCAATAACGAAGTGCGTTCATCGTCTTTTTTATTTATTGTCTGGCGGTTATAAAAATTCGTTACGTTTAGGTATGTCGACAACACGTTAAATCGAGCCAATAAAACTGCCATCGTGAATCTTAAGTCTGACCTCCGCCATCCAGCAAGCCCAGACTGAGGGCAGCGCGACAGATGCGGACGTCCGTGCTCTGAAATCCGAACTGAAAAAGGCGGAGGCGGCGCTCAAGAGGAGCAAGACGAAGGACAGGCTACTACAAGATCTTGAGCGTGTCCAGAGAGTACACCGAGATATAAATCAAGAAGGCGTATAGGCGCGAAAGTTTGACCCATCATCCGGACAAGGTAAAGTTCCATGCGACCTAACGCTTTTCTGACCGATCATTGATGGATCATGTTTCTTTGCTTGTAGGGTGGAGACGAAGAGAAATTCAAGCTGGTTGTCGAAGCCAATGCGGTGCTTTCTGACCCTAAGAGGCGAGAACGCTATGACCTGGGCGAGGACGAAGACGGCATGAACGAGGGCGGGGGTATGGGCGGCATGGGCGGGGGCTTTGGCGGCATGAGCCCGATGGATATGGAGGAACTCTTCGCGTCCTTCGGGGGCGGGGCTCGGTTCGGTGGGGGTCCATTCGGAGGCGGCGGGGGAAGAAGTCATGGCCATAGCCATGGCGGATTCTCATTCTGAGGAGACCTCGTTCTGTCGTTCGTTCTGGGGGCCTCATACCTGGCAAGAGTTCAACGTTCATCCTTGGTCGGGCGAGGTGGATGGGCTGGAGAAATGGAACCGCGGAGCCTCGCGTACATACTGTATATAAATATTTTGTTATCATCGTTTTTCTGTTCATCTTTCACTAAATTCATGGTGTTCGGAGAGCATCTTTCCTTGTACTCAGGTTCTGGTTGACCGCGTCTGTATACCGGGTATGATCCAGACGACTGCGGGCCGTGCAGAATAAATTAGGCACTGAAGTAGCTTCCTAAGGTTGCAACTTCAAGTGTGGTGTGACTACAATTCGCGGAGACGCTGCGGAACAGGGTTACCTTGGAGGTATTGCCTGTTGCCTGTTTTCCTCCAATCATATTGCTGTGTAGTAGGGACCATTTTGACCAGAGCGGGACAGTGTGCCGACGGTGCCGGTCAAGCTGCGGAGCTTGAACTTTACTGACGGGTAAAACTACGGTAAACGACCCTTGGCACAAACTGAGCGTCGCGAGAGGCGATCCCAACGACACACCACAAATATCGCAAGTTAATGTCTCGAATCAGAAACCTACCTATTGAGCTAATGTCGCTCATTTTTAATCTCGTTTACGAATCCTCTCGCAAGCTCGTTGATCCCGAGTACTACGAAGACCCAGAATTGGCTCATTTCTTGCAGTCCCCAAACCCACCAGAAACAACATGGGCTAGCGACAACTTGCGCGACCCAGCCCTATTCCCATTCAACGTCGCATGGGTCTGCAATTTATGGCGGGATGTGCTTTCGGACTCACCAGAGTACTGGACGCGCATATGTTTTGACGTGGCCAACGACCCAACACCATTATTGGATGCATTTACGTGGTCGAAAGACTCCAAGATCTGCGTTTTGGCATTCTCCAGCACGAATAACTTGACCGAGGAAGGGAAGATGCGGGAAAGTAGTCGAGCAGAGTCCATTGCCAGATACCTTCAACCACATATTGAACGATGCACCTCGATTGTCTTCGATCTCACATTCGCATCATCCCTTCCTTCTCCGACTCTATTTCTCGCACGGGATGCTCTCTTCCTCGAGGATTTGACACTCGAGGGCCGGGTTCATGACCTTACCCACGTCGTCGACAACGGAAAAACCAGAATCACACGTGGCATCGTGCCAGTCAAATTCCCAAGATTGAAAAAGCTTTCCATGAGTGGTCTCGCGTTCATGGACATTCTCCATTTGGGATACGACTGGCTCGCAACGGTGAAAGGTGGCCCTAACCTTATCCTCTATATCTCCGATTTTCGGTTCCGGAGCAGGAAGTGCAACTCAGCCGACAGTAGCAGCACATTCGACTTTATGCGTCTCATCTCAGCATTAAATCCTAGGGCAGGCATCCACTTGAAAAATATTTCCTTATCATATAGACCACATCAAAGAAGAGACACAGGATATTTGTGCGATCGTCGCGTATATGGGATCGATTTCGACAAAGTTTCAACCGGTTTCATCATCGAGTTCTTTCAACTCGCCACATGGTCGGCATACTGCACCACTTTCTCTTGTTGTTACATTCCTCCATTCTCTGGTACCCTCACCAGCCATGACCTCATTATTGAATGTATACCCTCTTGCGACAGCTCTGCCCATCATGACGACAGTCTCTACAACATCATCTCTCGTTGGGAAGGTCGCAGTAGCCTGAGCGTGGAGTCATGTCCCTCCTTTAACGACGAATTTCTGCGCTGGCTTGGAGAAGGAGAGGATGACCACATCGAAGCCGGGAAGATACGTTTTCTTGAAGTCCAGGATTGCACAAACTTCACAGCAGGTGCCTTGCGCCGTCTAATCGATATTCTGAACGACTCCGCCAGACGAGAGGAAGGCGGAATTCGTTTGGAGGGCGTGGAGATATCTGGTAGAGGTCCTGCGTTGGATGACGAAGATCTGGAGTGGTTCCGTAGCAATGGCGGTGA
Source organism: Flammula alnicola (assembly GCA_015499995.1). Lineage (NCBI taxonomy): Eukaryota > Fungi > Basidiomycota > Agaricomycetes > Agaricales > Strophariaceae > Flammula > Flammula alnicola. The sequence goes on along the minus strand of JADNRV010000085.1, from coordinate 1,637 downwards.
GACGCGTGTCCTCTGGGATGTGGTGGGAGCCGATGGGTCTCTAGTCTCTCTGCAATATGTACCAGAATCGGGGTAATAAATTTGCACATATCTATTTAGACGCGCTGACGGGCCTCAAGTCAGCTAGGAATGGATTCAAGCTTAGGTACAAAGACGTGCACTGTTAGATCTCATACCATTACAACAAAAACTAAATGCATTCAAATTTCTGCGAGTTCTTCTGGCACATATGTAAGCAGAGGACCCCCATCAATCATGGGTGAGATCATAATGATATAGGCCCTCCAATAAAGGTCTAGCTATCCAAGCTCATCTCTGATTTACGCAACGAGTACCCCGAATGTGTTCAACACTAATCCATTTGGCCTGGGTCACAGCCCAGCTCACCACTAATTAAAATGCAGGGGAGATTGAAGGAGCTCAGACGTAACTAAATTGGTAGAATGATGAGAAAGCTGAAGTGTCCTCAGGAACATGTTGGAGCAGCCTGAGGGTTCTTCGAGGCTCGTGAGGAAAAGAAAGACTGCGCAATTAGGAATAAGCGACAGCAGACAACGTGACACATGGTATGTGATTATCTTCTTGAGTACAACTACAACCCATGGCAAACTCAGCGGGACCGATGGGAATCGAGCTGACAGAAAGCATCGCAACATATCTACGAGCGAAGTTCAAGAATGAAATGGCGGGTGCGCCTGCTCGAGCGGCTTTCCCTGATCACTTCAGTCTTCTCCTCCTTCAAGAATGCGATCACTTAGTGAATGTTTTAGTAGCGGCTTACCGGAATAGGAGTGAGTTCCTTTGACTCTTTAATAGGAACATTAGTTAACGAGGAGATACAGAAACCACTAGCTGGGCAGTAGACAGTTATGCCGCCTACCTGGCTGATACGAGTCCGAAATCAACAGGGCGAAATGAACGGTACGAAGAACAAATCAAAAAATGTATCCGCCGCTACAGGGCAGTGGATCGGAAACCTACGAGACGCAGCCTTTTGTGGTGGTAGATCTTGAAGGCAATATCCTCGTGTGGTACATGCCTGCTTGTTTGCTGAAACCCCGTCAGGTAAGGGCAATGTTGCTGCAATCAGGTATCGGATGACTTATAATCGCATTGCATCAGCTTATCATGTGGCAAAGTCTGAAAACAATAGAGAATTTTCTGACCGTGCTGCCTAACTCGAGCAGTTGGAGGGTTAATGACACCCACTATGCGGATACGGGAAGTTGCACGATTCGGCCGGGAACCGTTAGTGTGGCGCCGGCCCTGGTATCAACAAGCACATGCGGTAAGCGAGTTCCCGCGGAACAGATTACAATCGGATAACTGCGCTCACAAGAATATAGAAATCTCACAGCATGGAAGTATCGGCCGCCCTACGCACAGATCGCGGACTTCGATGGCTTCAAGAAATCAAGGAAAGCTCGGCACTAATTGGCGCGGTCCTAGCCATAATCCACCCGGCCCTTTATGAAGCAGGAATACAGGCCTTAAGAACGATCGCTGCCAACCCAGAAATCGTCGAGAAAGGGGGAAAGCTGCCAGACGTACTGGCTGCATGGTCATCGCCATTTTCGGGATTGTCGGTCATCAATAACCGCCAGACTCCAGTCCATCGTGACAATGGCGGTCCTTAC
>JADNRV010000849.1:0-10840 GCA_015499995.1 Flammula alnicola | reverse complement strand
TTAGATGCTGAGGCTAAACACGCAACAGAATGCGTCTTACGCACTGGCAGCTGTGTGACATGGTGGGTACATTACTTAATCATCGGACTTGAAAATATGATCAATTGTGCCTGGTTGCTCCTACGGTAGACGATCTACGGCCAACTCTGAGCTCCCCTACTAGTACTTTGCAGATTTGCTCCTGCCTGGAGATTTAGATGATCATGCATTGGCTAATTTTTTCATTTCATATGTGGAGCAAGCAGATGATGCTGCTTTATGGTTGACAATGCTGAAAAGTTTTCAAAGGAATTCAAGATGAGCCATCTGAGGTGTGAGGAAGGCCTATTATAGGATAAGATAACACAAGTGGCAGAACAAGTCATCAGGGGAAAGCAACAATTCTATGTAGACCTATGTAGCACTGATAATCGGGGTAGAGTGGTAGAGTCAGTAGCATGCATGTGACTTGGTAGCTCAAAATTATTCCAATAGCTTGTTAAAATAAATGTGTTTCTGTTGTTTACTTGGGTTGAACAGGAACCCTTGCAATCACACAAGGTCCAATATTTTACTTAAGCTACTTAAATACAACAAAAAGCACTACGGTAAAATGGGAAAGATAAAAATGGACACTAAACTATACTGCATATCAAAATTAAATGTATCATAAAATGCTCACAGCCACCCAGGCTCCTAAAAGCACCCTCTCATATTGAGAGTAAGGAGCTTCATCATAGATAGCCATTCTAAGTCTGAGTGAGTAACGAATGTGACAGCAGAATAACATCTATGTGATGAAAAGAGAGAGCCTCTTGCAGTTCTAAGTTCTTCACTTCAACAGCAAGACTCACTCGCTCTTCTCGCATCCCACTCAGCAAGCCTCTCACAGAAAATCTCTTTTGAGTCTTTTCTCATTACCTTATTTTCACTTAATATGCCTACGAGTACAACCCGCATCAGGCATCCTGCCCTGACTTTGCAGGTGAAAATTTCACTGAACATCGCAATGACCTCATTCAGGCTGGAATGACCCAAGAAGGAGCCGTGCTTTCTTAGTCGCTGCCTGGGAGGACATCAACAACCAGCAGAAGGCTCAGTGGGACTCCGACATTGCTGCCGAGCATGCAGCATCAGCCAACAGAGACCGTGAGAGGGCTGAGGCTGCTAATGCTGCCGAGGCCTCGCTTGCACAGGAACAAGAAGCTCTCGATAAGGAAGAACATCGCAAGAACAAGGCAAAGTATTTGTCGCATTCGTCTGCCCCGTGCCGAGCGGCGTTGATAGGGCCACAAACCGGCCATGCATGAATTTCACAATATATCATCTTTTACCTATGGAATATAACCGAGACAGAGAGACTATAACGCACCCAAGTTAGTAGTCTAAGGCCTAGCTATGCAACTACTAGTTGTCATATAACCTGTGACAATGGTAATCAGATGCGGTTCAGAGCTAGCTGAGTCTGTATGATAAGCCAGGAGACAGTTAAAATTTATCAGGCAGTGAAACATAGAATGCATCAGTCATAAATGACTAGTGCGGCACATACGCACCATGGGGAATAAATCAAAAGACTTCTGGATGCTTTGGAATTAGAGCGTGGCGAATTCAGTACAATCAGTGTATTGCTGAATAGCTAGCTACAAAATACTATGGCTAGGAGCGCAAGACACAGCTAGTGAAAGCTAGATGCAAGTGCATTGACTACTAGTGAGCATATCTTGTGACTTACTGTGAGACGCACGAGACATGGACGCGTTAGTTAGACGCATGCTCTACCCTCTACCCGGGGACTACTAAAAGTGGTAATAGGACGAGAAAGGAAAGAAGGAACCAGCATCAATGATGGCTGCAGATCCGGAATAAAGTGGCACCACTAGCCGAGATGCACGCATGATGCGCATGGTACGCGGAAGTCAGGAGCGTCCTAGCGCACTAAAATGGGATGAATTTCCAAATCCTTGACCTCTATCTGGTCACCTGGAATAGTCAACCCTATACCCATTGCCTGCAGGCATTATTTACATGAGATAAGAATGTTTTACACTATTTTATTTGCATACTAGAACCACACATAGCTGTAGTATAAAAGATGTACCTATGTAGCTAGTTACCTTAAGCAATCTCTTCTCTGTTTTATTTTGAGCTAAGGCGCAGTGTCTAGTAAGAAAGAGAACAAATAAAGGATCAGTTTGACTTCAATAGAGTTCATTTGAAGCCAGAGAAGGCTTAGTTAAATAAAGAGAAAGTTCTTGAGGACAAGGTCCAAGAATTTAGAAGCCAGAGTGTGCTTAGAGGCCAAGAGAGCGCCTAAGAGTCAGAAACAGAGTCCACAGTGGGCTAGCAGATCGTTCAGAAGGTAGCGCACAGTGCGGCCTTAGTTTCAGATAAGTTCCCAAAGCTTCAGAGCAGCTAGTGCTTCGAAATTTGAGCTAGCAGTGTCCTAGAGAGTTCCTCTCAAATAAAATCAATAAAACTGTTCATCCCTGTGATAAAATGAGGCTTGAAACTACAATAAAACATGTATTTGAGTAATCCCTCATACCCACTTCATCAGGAGAAACAAACAATTCTATGTAGACCTACGTAGCACCAATAGTCGGGGTAGAGTGGTAGAGTAGTCCCCAAATATATAGATACAGTAGATCTCAGCCATTATTCAGTAGCACCCCGTAGCGCATGCATGTGACTCAGTAGCTCACAATTATTCCAATAGCTTTCACGCTACCAGGTCTATCCATTGTATTGGAACTATGGACAGACTGATAGACAGGCTAATTACAATGTAAATCACGCATATATATAGGGATGAATAATATGATTTGCGCATTACTCGTAGCTACTACATGACAAATATGTTATGAGTAGCTTACCTCATCACCCGATCCCTTATATACCGTCCGTACTCGTCATGTACCATATCTTCGACCTTGTTTATCACCCACGTTGTTCCTCGTGATGGGTCTCCTCTAACATCAGGTCGAAGATATACAAAAACCGATACCCTTCATCTTCACACCTCACGATCTCCTTTCCCTTCTCTTGTTCATTCCGACGCCCTTTCATCATCCTCAGACCTCTCATTTCTCGAAATCCCGACGTCCTTCCCCCAACAAGACTGTTATACCTCCGCTGTATCAAAACCTTCACCTCCTGAACATTTTTCGTACCCGCCCTTACCTGCCTTAAGCCGATTCCCTTCAACCTCCCACCTGTCACTATCAACCTCCGAATCACCCCTACCATCCTTAAAACCATCGCCTCTGCCACTTTTCCTTAATTTCTCGACTGCATATACTCCGATTCCTTTCACGCATCACACCCTCGCACCCAACCTTATTCCGAACGCATATACTCCTGTCCCACACCTTGACGAGGCCACTCTACCTCCCTCCAGCCTTTTCGCGTCTTTGTCCCGTGCATATAGTCACTTGCTACGCATTCAGCGTCAACACGTGCTTCGAGGACTCTCCGTTTCCTGTCTGCGTCATGGACAACTCCGACATAGACTTGGAAACGACCTACGAGCCTGAATCACGCGACACTCTGTTATCTCTCGAGACTGAAGTCAGGGAGCGTCTTGAGGACTGCTATGCGCAGATCGAATTCCTCGAAGAGACTTCTGCCGCCATCCATAACCATTTACAACACGACCTCTACTCCTCTAGTCCTGGAGACGAGGGCGAGATCACATCCGACGCTGGAAACGTCGCCCAACATGACTGCGATGACAACCAACACTACTATGAAGAAGACTCCGGCGGCGGTGATGCCAACACAGAATGCTACGACGATTTTCAAGAAGAACAATTTGAAGAAGACGAAGAGGGCGAATATGAGGATTGGGATGGCAATGATGAGTACTACAATTGATTACTTTTATCTTCCTCACCACCTCTGTAACTTTCTACGCCACCTCGCTCATCATTCACGTCACCCGAGAGGGTTCTTGAGGAGGGGGTGATGTTATGAGTAGCTTACCTCATCACCCGATCCCTTATATACCGTCCGTACTCGTCATGTACCATATCTTCGACCTTGTTTATCACCCACGTTGTTCCTCGTGATGGGTCTCCTCTAACAAAATACATGATGAATGCTAAGATAGTCACTAATCCTCTGTTTCGCTATCAGTCTCGCCTGTCCTTCCTTGCGCCTCGGACTCCTTGCCCTTGGCTCTGGCACTGCAAGCAGATTGGTATGCTTCAGGTACCTGAAAAGTATTGTTAAGTTAGCAAGCTGAACAATAACAAACCAAAAAATAAACGTGCATCGTGTTATAATCATCTACGAGCTCCCAATCTTGCCACGAGCACAAAGAGTGACAAGCACGGAAGGCTGCAGGCAGGCCATCAAGAAACGGTGATACAACAATCGACGCACGTCATGCTGACTTATACGATGTTGCTCGCGTGTTGTAGGTGAGGGTGCGGGCTATGACAGTTGGGCGCTGTGACCGAATGATGGGGGGCTAAACACCCTGCTGCACGAAAGGGGAAAGGTGAGTAGGTTGGGCAAGTCGGATGAGTTCATACATGACAAACCTGTGCCCTCGCTGTCCTATCTGTGCCCTGCTTCCATTTGTGTCACCTTTTGCAGTCACTGGCATTGTGGTGTCGTGTTTCAGTGCCTGTGGCACAAAGACCTGGGCAAAAGGAGGTGTTACGGTAAACAAAGACACGAGGGTGGGCTTCCACGTACTTGGTACTGTTGCTACTCCCCTGGGTCCGACAAGAGAGAGCTCTTGTATAATTTGAGGGCCATTGAGGAAGGAAAAGGGAAGGAGGAAACAAAGGAGCGACAAATGATGATGTGAAAATTTCTGAGTGTGAGTCGAACATTGTGTTGTGTTTGGTCTGTCGGAGTCTGAATGAACTTAAGCACATTTGAGATTCGCCACATGCTTCGGAGAACACCATGTGGCATTGTATATTCACATCAAATTACATCCTGCATTGGCCAAGTGGTAAGATTGCATGGTTCTTTTTGTCTACATCCCGAGTTCAATTCTCTGTCATCACCAAATTATTTCTTCGGATCTATCAACTCTACCAGCTCTACTAGCTATTTCAAGGTACATAGTCTACTGGTGTGGGACCATTACTTAGATAGCACTATTAAATAATATGATAACAATTGATAGTTGTACGTGAGTTACCAGGTCTATCTAACAACTGAATTTCTACCGTGTCTACCTGCTTTGAGTGAGAAACTACATAGTCTTTCGCTTTTCCCTGATGTTAAACGAACCACTAAAGTGCTAGGTTTCGTCTACGTTGGAAATGATCTAGCTAGTGGTGCAGAAAGAACTCTACACTCAACACAACCAAACCACAAAACCAACAACTTGACTAGACGTAGTCTTGTGTGCGAGTCTCGGGGGTAAAGTATGAAAAAGGAGAAGTGCTTCGACTGGTAAACAAGTCTATGCGGGTTTTGGTATGGGGCGGGTTTTAGTTCTGTAGAACTGGTGTGGTGACTTTCTAACTTCAAACAATGCCGACTCGGACTTCCTTTAACTTGACGACTGATACGAACTTTTGACTTTAACTTGACTTTAACAACCTGTAACTTTCATGCAGTGACCGCGACGAGTATGCACTACAACTTTCACGCTACCACGACGGGATCGCACTACAACTTTCACATGGTCACGACGGGTGCATGCTACACTTTACAGAAACACACGTCAAATTCTGGTTAACTACTTCTCAAACTTGCAATGGTCGCAAAGCTGTTTTGAAGCATCAAATGTTGGTCTTTATTAAATTAAGTCTGGTGCGACGAGGTTAAATCGTTCCCTTAAGTGTTTTCACTGGTTTTAAAGTGTCAACTGTGGGGTGGATTGCCTACTCTACTACGTGCGTTACAAGCGTATTTTATACCTACTGAGCGCCAAGCCTCTACATGTTGCATATGATTCTACGCATCTAATAGCACTATTTCTACTGGTTCATGGTGTCGTGATTACAGGTCTGTTCGGTAACGGTTACTGGTGAGTCCCCGTTTTCTGGCGTATGTTTTGGTTTCAAGAATGAACCGCTATGTCGCGGAACACCCTCTTTTGGGATCAATACAGTTGGGTCTGTATTTAGACACATTATTGCCCAATTGGGATGCACGGCACGTTTAGCACGGGTTTCTCTTTTACCGGTACAGCACGGTCGTCAGTCAAGTCGGAGCCACCACCTCTATGGCGGCGTTTCCCGCGTGCTTCACTATGAGCTGGTTTATGACCGCTCGGCCTGTTCGGAGCCGAACTACTCAGCCGTTCTACGCGTATAATGGACAGATAGGTGTATGGGACAATGTGGACCTCTTGGTCACGTGTTCTTTGGCCTGCGATCGATGCGTCTCACGCCATATCCATGTTGGACTAGTTGTGCCTCAAGGCTTCAGGATTCTCATTCTGCACGGGTTTCTCCAGTCGAAGCCTCTTGTTTGATTCGCAGGGACACACGGAGGTCATGCTTCTTTGGCATCAACCTTAGTTCTACGCGTACTTCTGAGCTTACTAGCTAGGCCCGCCGGACCATAGATAGTTACTTCCGTTGTACTTGGTTATGTGGTTTCCCGCGTGTAACCCACTTAGTCGGCCAGCACGAGGTATGCCGCCTACCCTTGTTTCCCTAGTGTAATAGGTTGATTGATTGGGAAATCGCAAAATTCCACGGATGGACCGTGCCGCGCCCTATCACCGCGAGGTACTGTCTACAAGTCAGCTAGTTGAACAAAATAGACATTGTGGAGCAAAGCACACTACATATTTCTAAAGCTAGTAGAGTGTCGCTCAACCTGGTTAGGATCTTGCTCTGCAGTTGTGTGTGTTGTTTAGGTCACTGAGCACATAGCGGGTCTCTCATCTGGAGCCCACCATGAGGGGTGGTTCAGAAACATATTTTATTGGAACTTTGAAATTTGTAGCATTACACAAAACTGGTACAATTGAGCGAGGATGTTTGCAAAAGCGAAATCAATTGAAAATACCACATCTAGGCAGTGAAAACGGTGCCTAAGCCAAGCAATCCACCGTCGTCGTTGGCGAGACCCATGCAGCCAGCTAGTGGACCTTCACCAAGCGGGCCGAAACCCAGAGGTACGCATAACTCGCAAGCCGCTGGTCAGTTACCGAGACTACCCAATGAAAACCCAGGAAAGAAAAGGAGAAGAAGGAGGAGTAATACACCAAAATTGAGCATGATTGCAGAACAAAATGAGCCAGTTGGAGAAACTAGCGAAAACCGAGCGTCTGTAGAGCCTCAGACGGAAGAATTCTGTTTAGCAAAATCAGAACCTCTGTCACCTAGCCTCTCGATAAGCTCGAAAGAAACTAGCTTGTTAAAAGAGAAAATACCTGAAGATTGGGACCAAGCTAGTGAATCAGAACTAGGAAAGGAGTTACCAAAGGAAATTCTGCTAGGACTAGAATTATGACTAGACAAAGAAGAGAATAGCCATCCATCCACTAGCAAAGAAAAACAGAAACAAAAATCTCAACCAGAAAAGCAGGAGACATACTCAGCAGCTTTTGTGAGATTCCTAGTAGAGCTAGCTAAAAAGAAACTAGGAAAACCCGATACTATGCCCATCATGCCGATGTCAGCTAGAAATCAGAAGGAGGCACCTCAGTTTGAAGATAGCAGGCCAGAGGAGTTGTTGAGATACTTCGACGACTTAGAGGAGTGTTTCAAAGGGAATACAGTTTTAACAGAAACTGATAAAAAGAAATATGCTGGACGATATGTATCACCCAGAATAGAGGCGCAATGGCAGGCCTTTGACTCATATGCAGACATAGGAAAAACCTACGTCGACTACAAGAAAGATATCATTAAGGACTACCCTGAAGCTATAGGACTATCTACCGGTTCTCTGAAACACCTTAAACAGGTGTGCAAAGAAAATCAGAGGATTGGAGAGTCGGATCTCTCAGAGCTGTTGATGTTCAAGAGAGCATTTAAAGTCAAGGCCAAGAAACTAGTGGAAGTGCCAATGTTGTTAGCAAATCATACGCTAGTAGCATACTTTGCAGATTGCCTCACACCAGAATTCTGAAACCGAGTATATGCCAAGCTAGATATACAGGCAACTCAGTCAAAGGACATGTGGGATTTCTTAATCAGAAATAATGTAGGAACATTAACAGCGCCAACTGCACCACCAGCTAGGGCAGAAGACAGATACCAGCTGGACGAGTTTATTCGAGTTGCAGAGGACCTAGCTCAGAGGACCTAGCTCAGGTGTTAAATCCTGGATCCACAGGAGGAGATCGAGACAAGTTACCCGTAGTTCCTCCTGTCAGAATAAAAATGGAGAGCATGATGCCAGCTCCAGTGCAACAAGAGCTAGAGAGTATCAAGCAGGAGTTTTCCATCTTCAAAGATTGGATAACAACTAGCGAGAGAAATCAGAAGCAGTTGTTAGATGAATTCAAAAATATTATTCATCAACAGACAAGGATGGCGCAGCAGATGCCTCCACCCCAGCCGGCGCCTATGAGGATGTATCAGCCTCCACCGCCTCCAATGATGTGCTATCAGCTGCCAGAAGCACCTAGGAACTGTTTCTATTGTCATATGACAGGTTATATGTATCGAGACTGTCCTGTGCGCCAAGCACATCTGACGACTGGCAAAGTGAACATAGGAGAAGGGGGAAGACTGTACTTTCCAGACAGCAGAATGATCTCGTTTGATCCCAATAAGCCTGTCAAGGATAGAGTAGATGAATGGCATGCGGAGCAGAAGACTGACGTCGTGTTCCAATTATGGGAGACCGAGAGTGTGCCGGGGATATATCATTTCCAAGTGCATCAAGGTTCCATGTCTCTCTACATGAACCAGCAGAGAGATCAGAGGGACGAGGTGATAGAAAAGTTGAGGCAAGAGTTGCAGGGCAAGTCCGGTCCGTCCTATCAGCTGAAACCTACAATGGTTTATCAGCAGCAGCAAAGAGATGAGGTGGATGAATATAGAGACACATATGAGGAAATGCTAGCTGCAGAGAGGCAGGGGACCATCCTAGCATTAACTAGGTCAGGGCAGCCACCTAGGGGAGAAGTCGAAGATCCAGATTTCAATTGAGTTTGATGAAGGCAAAAGCAGGTACTAGGAGACAGAAAGCGACTGCTCCTAGACTGACAGTGCCAGAGGACATAAATAAAAAGAAACACGTAGAGGAAATAGAAAGTAGTAATGAGGAAGAAGAGGAGCTAGCACCGTGACAGAGAACAGTGGCCCTGAAATCGAAGCAGAAAAGGGTGGATTTCAAGATTGCAGAGGTTAGTCCTGAGATTGTGGTGCAGCCGAAGCCGAAGATGATGCCATACATTGACGTACCACCCTTGTCGAAGGTTGTCAAAATGAAGCCGAAGCTCAGGGATGAGCCAATTCCTAATGTGGAAAAGAAGGGTCCGGCCTATAAACACCGGGCACCTATTGAAGATGAAGTTGACATTGGTGAAATAGTGGAACAACTAAAGCAATTGAAAGTTGAACTCACTCAAGCACAGCTCTTGGGAGTGGCAAACAGCCAGATGCAGAAGAAATTCATAAAAGAATTCTCAGCTAGGTGTGTACCAACCAATATTGAGACGCATAAGGTGACAATGATAGAAGAGGAAGAAGAAGAGGAAGTGGTGACTGACTATGAGTATGAAGCACCATTACCACAATATATGCTAGCAGAAGATTTACCTCTGCCGAAGTATCGAGTACTCACAATGGATTGTGATGGCTTACCAAAAGAAGCCATTGTCATAGAAGATCCCTTCGTGCAGTACTTGAATGAGCTATCTCCAGGTGAAGAACCCAGGAAACTGCCAGTGGCAAAGAAATCACACCCTTTAAAAGCAGTACATCCTGTGATCAACGGGGTGGCCACCAAGGAAGCATAATTGGATGGTGGTTCGCAAATCATCTCAATGGAAAAGGACACGGCAGTCAAACTCAGACTTAATTGGGATCCTGCAATTATTATACATATGCAGAGTGCCAATAAGCAAATTGAGAAGACATTGGGACTAGCTAGGAATGTGCCGTTTGTGTTTGGAGAAATAACTTTATATCTTCAAGTACATGTAATGGTGAACCCGGCATACAAGGTGCTATTAGGACAACCGTTTGAATGTCTAACAGCTAGCGAGGTGAAGAATGCCCCAGATGGCACTCAACTCCTCAATATCACGGACCCAAACACGTCTAGAAAAATTACTATGCCCACGTACGATAGAGGACAACCACCGGGCATTCTAAAGAAGCAGCCGACAGTTCTTTTCAACCCTCGATGAGTTGATGAGTTATCAAGGAGAGGTCGCACTAATGATTGAAAGAGATGATCGAGATGGGAGTATCCAAATCATAGGATACACAACCCTCTCGATAGCAAAAGTTTTAAAAAGAAAGAGCTGAGGAATGCGTACCTAGCTCAAGGAATATTGGAGTCGGCAGTAGAGGACAATGACCGTGAGAAAGTGCATAAGTACTTGTATCAGACGGTCTATCAGCAGGGAACAGAGTAGTATTCCCAACCTAGGGGAGTGTTTGGGCAAGAAATATTCCCAATAAACAGAGGGCCAGATGTAAAAGAATATAAACCAGAGGAAGACTGAGACGGCAGTGTGCTAGCAGGGAAGAAATATAAACCTGTGGCCACTAAAGTGCGACCAGTGTACCAAGAGCTTCCAGATAAATTCAGGATTATACGAGACATCAAGGGAGACCCGCTAGCTGATATGCCACAGTTGAGTCCCAATCCCCCGGAGTTTACACCCACAGGGAGGTACACTGAGGAGAGGAAAAAGATAATCGACAAGGCGCATGCAGGGGACTTCCTTTGGCCAGAAGAAAAGAAGCTAGTT
>JADNRV010000848.1:0-10881 GCA_015499995.1 Flammula alnicola | reverse complement strand
AGCTTAATTACAAGAGTAGTCTTGGACTCGGACTATGCAGCTACTCGGTGGGGCCCAGGTACTTAAAGCTTTAGGGTATCCTCGAATATAGTTTCCATCCAAGGTCATTCATTCCTTCAAATTCATTGTAAAAATGTGGTTACCTTCCAAGGAGCCGTGTCTACACCAGACCATGGAACTCAGCGAATGGATCATCATCCTGCCCGCTCGAATACTTCCACCTGACCGCGAAGCAGGCGCGCCACTTTGTCGCCAGCAAGATGAGCGACGAAGGCGATTGCCATATCCGATCCTGTCGGAAATAGGGCAAGATTCGAAGTGGAAACTTGGACACGCACCAGCACTAACGCCTGAGCTCGTCCACACATTGCCATCAACAACCCAGCGCGCCTTTGCGACCCAGGTGATGTCCTTGGGAGACATAGCCTATTACCGATGTAAGACTTTATTTTTCAGGTCACCGGTAACACAAACACGAACCTCGATAACCTTGAAGAACGCCTTGTTCGTGGTCGCACGCTTCCCGCTCAACACACCGGCCTGCGCCAATAAGGCGCTTCCACCACACACAGAGAGGATGTATTTCGCTTTGGGAGCCTGCGCCTTGATGAATTCGATCTCTTCCTTGGGAGTCATGTCTTCGCCGGTGACGGGGTTGGGAGGAGGACCTGCAACGTGTTCATGGACAAGCGGGGAAGGAGAAGTGGGCGGAACATACCCGCTGGAACCCACAGCACGTCATATTGCGTTCCTTCCTTCTGCGCCCCTGAATATGTTTGAGTCGGATTGGTGGTGATGCCCGCGGGGCCTATGAGGCTCTTCACGGGCTCCATGGATGGAGCCAAATAGTCGCATTTGACACGGTATGGGACGTGTCCAAACTCTGCGGGAAACATCGGGGTGTCGGCCATATTGAGACCTAGCAGGTAAATTGAGCTAGGAAGATGAGTAGAATTCTGGGACGAACCTCCGAGAATCTCAGACGGCGGTACGAAATCGGACAACGTCACCCCATCACACAGACAAAAAGCGACAGTGAGAATCTGAGGTTGCGACATCGAGAAATAGACGGGTTTTTTGTGGTGTGGTGGTGGAAGAGTCCATGTTCTTATAATGACACGAAAACCCTGCTTGAACTATAAAACACGATCAAACAGTCTGCAGAGTGTCCTTGCCAGCCGAAGGAAATCGTAGGAGGAGACCCGGAACTGCTGCGGAGCACGTAAACAACAGTCCAGCGGTTCGCCTGTAAGCGGTTGCACCCTGTGTACGTACAAGTGCACCTATCCATCATGGCTTCACACCTACAGTATCACCTACTGCGGCACAGGCTCCTTATAAATCCCAGTCTGTAGGCAGAATTTGATTCGTTCCTGTTATTTTCCGCAGTTTCGTATTCAGTCCAAGTCGTAGTCCATCAGGCAACGGACATTACCTCGCATCAAGAAAGAAGTTGATCATGCCGATGAGATAGGCATTCATAGTGTTACAAGACAGACAAGGAGGCGGCGATTGGTCCGTTGTCTGATAGAGATGCTCATGATGGTATTTGAAAGTCTTGAACATGAACATGGACTAGTGTTCAAGAAATTTCTTTCAGCATCTCAATCAGAGCTGGTGCCTCTTATTCACGCGATTAACAGCGCCACGACGTGTCTGACAGTATGACCAAAGGATTCCTTCGAGTCTGCAGTCGAACACGGATATCAAAAAAAAAAGGCTCCGGAGGGAAATATTTCGAGGACTTACCATGAAAATGCTGAATAGCATCATCGATTTCCTTGAGAGGATCAGCGCTCCGGCTCGTACCCCCCACTCCGAAGGTCTTTCCAGTCCTTTCCCTCCCAAACGAGACACGAATCCAGCCAGAAAGCCTGAGAAGGTGCACGGTTCTCGCCTTTCAACCTATCTTATCTGAATGAATTCGACGTCGCGCTGCTCTGGAGAGACAGGAACACCCAACGCATTCACTGAATATGCTTCTCGTTGGCCGCGTCGGCGCATGGGATTTCGAGGGTTAGGGTTTTGTAGAATAAATCATTACCGCGAGAAACAAGGGTCGCAGCCATGTCGTACAGAATGAGAGTGGGGATACTGAATTAAACATGCCATTTATAAAGACATCTGGGCACGTTTCGCAAAGATGGATAGCTATGGCGCGATATGACATTCGGACAATGAGTCCTTGGCATACGTCCAATCTGGTGCTCTCCGTATCTCATCGACGATAGGCGTCGAATGTTGACTTTCGCTCGGAACACGTAAACAAATGCCTGAGATATTCAAACAGAAATCATCGAGATTGGCCTCTACTCAGACACAAGTGAGTACCAATAAGTCATTTTGATGCTACGCACCAAGACCCCATCTTATTCCCAACGCATCGGTTACATCGTGTCCTCGACTACTAGTGGGAGGCGGCAGTGACTTGGTCATTGAGGAAAACTTTGTGGGATTTACTGTCAATATGGAGAAGCACCGTGCGAAGGATGGACGTAGAGATTCCAGTGTAAAGCGAGAAGCAGTTTAAGAATTTCGGTAGGCGGGTTAGAGCTGAGCGCGGGATGGACGAAATGCGGGCACGACGTTGAAGCGAACGACTTGGAGTAAAATTTGCTCTGTGTCACACATGTTATGTGTGACTTAGACTCCGACGCTATTCAGCCCTTCTAAGTTCTGTCCTAATGTAATTATTCAATATTCAGTACCCAGTACTCATTTTCGTTGTCCGAGTTTGCTTTTACAAAATGTTACTGATAGTCCCTTTTTTAGCTTATCGACGATGGTGTTTCCACGTCGATGCACCGCCAACGAGGGTGTACCATTTGCCAGGCAGTGAATCATGCTCTCCATGCATGGAGGCAGCGGCGTTGGAGGCCGAGATACGCGACCTCGAGAGCTCTCTCGCGAAACTAAAGGCCAGGTGTCATCCCATTCGACGCAGGATAAACAGGTTCAGGATCCTTTTTCCTCCAAACTTCCTCCCGAAGTTGTATCCAACATCTTCATGAATTTTCTGCCAGAGAACGTGGATGACAGTTACATCATAGTAAATTGCTGCGACCTCAATGCAACGACACCATTGCGTCTCGGTTCCGTTTGCCAGGCGTGGCGAGCGATTGCCTGGTCAACACCGCGGCTTTGTATGTCCATCTCGATTGACATGTATAACGAGAATGTCTACATAGCCGAACTTATACGAGACTGGCTTGACAGGGCAGGTCATCTTCCATTATATCTTCGCCTCTGGGCAAACGATGATGCAGTCGAAGATTTCGCTACGTGGAAAGTTCCATCAGGGGACGAGGAATATATCGAGCCCTTGATCAGTGCCGTCGTCGCTCATTCCAGCCATTGGTCGTACCTGGACCTGGAGCTCTCAAAGCTCATCATGACACGTGTGCGCTGCGCCTTTCAAGTGCCTTTGAAGTTGAAAACCTTGAAGCTTCACCTCTTTAAATTTGACATCGAGGAGCTCAACCTGCTTCCTGGCCATAAAATCAGTCTCGATGTGATCACAAGTCCAACGGAGATGGCTATAACAAATTTGGGCATCAGCCAGATTGACATCGATTGGACCAATCTCACGCGCGTAACTGCCTATTCATTTTCGGTCAATGACTGTTTCGAACTTCTCCAAAAAGTACCCTGGATGACCCATTGCACGCTGATGGGCTTCAAAGAAGAGCGCGGTAACGTTCAGATATCACAAACCCTTGTCCAGCGTCGCCACCTAGAGATATAATACATTCATTCAAATCCCCACAGTTTAGGGTGTGCTATTAACACTAGTAGAAGGCCCCGGAACGTGGTAGCCGCCCATCGGAGGCCCCATATTAAGTCGTGATGGACATCAGTGCGTCCAATTTTATACGTCCGGCGCCTTCGGCTCCATGTCAAGTCGTACCGAAACCAATCGCGAGCGCTAATTATGGTCTTTCGAAAATGCGGCCCTTCCGTTAGCCTTGCCGTACCACCAGCTATTGTCCCTCGTTTCATGTATTGAAAAGCGAGTATGCAATACATTTCGATTTGAAGAAACGCCAGGACTGTTGGTGATTTATATGGGCACTGGGAGGAGCTGGGTTCGGCGGACTCCTCCTATAGTCAAGGAATATTGAATAGCAGGAGCGATTGTTGTCACTGCCATAAACGACATCGCAAATCCGATGGTCACGCGACCGTAATGGCAACAATTCTGTTGAACATCCACAGGAGTTCTATGATACCGGCGAAAAAGAGAACTAGGGCGGTTTGAAGAAGTGTAGGTAGGGGGATAGGATGGTTGAGGACCTTCCATTTTATGAGGCCTTCATAGCGCATGTGTCGGAGGAGTAGTGAGTCTTTGTGGGTTAATTTTAAGGAATCAAAGTGTCTGTACTCTCGAAGCCACTGCATACACGTCGTGCCCAATAGGACGGTAGTCAAGCTGAGGATAGACTGACAAACCAAAAGATGTTTATCCGGATGACAGGCCCATTGGGACTTGAAGACGGTGGTGATAATGTTTGGTTGAGAAGCGAACCGTTTCCGAGTTGGGTGGATATGACGGAAAGGATGTATGCTGACATATTGCCTGAATCCTGTTGCAACATTTTGTACAAATCTACTGCGAAGACGTAACGACCGCTGAGAAGAGACCTGCCTATATTCAAGGTTAACTGGTTCAAACATGTAAATAAAAAGCGCCCACAAAAATTAGAAGATATTGGACCTCATCGGTTTGGGCCTTGAAAAACTTCGAGTCATATTCCTGAAGTAAACCATGACATGTCTTCCACGGATCGTCTTTTTGAGGCAATGGATAAGCAAATGGTTCTCCGCTCGCCATCTTGGCGTCTAAAAACAGGGATGCGTGATTAGTCTTAGAGGAGAACTACTGTTTGGGTACATCATGACGTCACCTGGAACACATTTTCTCGCAATATTGAAGACATCCTACGTGGCTGAGGAGTATGTAAATTACGTGACTCTGGCATAGCCCGGTGAAGCGGGGAGCGTTTGACCTGTTGGACATTCAATAAGAATTTTAAGAACTCTCGCTATTCCAAAAATGAAAGTGCTTGCCTCCGCATGTGTAACTGGACTACCTGAGTTTGCCAGAGTTTTACGGGAAGAAGCTGGGGATGAACATTTGGTATCTTGTGCCATTGTATCAATAAAAGGGCAACGGTGGATAGCAGTAACGTTGAGAATGCCACGCAGTTCTTATAGTAAAAAACAAAGTTGTGGCAACAGGATTACTGGAATTAGATAAGGGCGGTGGGATTGGACGAACCCGATAAACAAGCCGACCGGTGAGTGGTTTTCGCTACAACACGAAAAATAGTTGTGTTGCGAGAAGCATCGATTTGGACTGCGTGATCATAGTTCTGATGACTCACCTTGTGTCAAGACGTTTCCATTTCTAATGAATCATGAAAGGCACCACGTTGTTAATGGAGGAGGTGCGCCTGCGCCAGCGAGGTAGCCAGGCTTAGCACTACGTGCTGTAGACTCGCGAGGGAGGAATGGCATGGTAGATTCACGATCGAATCCGAAGATCGAGGAATGTAGCCAGGAAAACGTGGTCCATTGACACCCGGTGATATCCAAGCCATCAGGTGCGGCAAAAATATTTCTCGTCCCACTCCCCGTTCGTTTATGGTAGAAGTAGAAAGGAGGTTGAGGAGAGGGTCGAAGTAGTTCGTATCAGTAACATTGTAAGTCCGCAGGAGTGTTAGGCGTTCCAGTGATGGCGTTGCTCGGAGGAGTTTGATCAGCTCGTTGGGATCGTCCGTTTTGGAATTGTGGGATAGCTTCATGCTTTTCAAGCGACACGAGGAACGTGTGATGTGAGCTATAATATGGTCGATTGGCAGTTTCTCGTTTGCCTTGTGGTTCCAAGTTTCCAGGGCTGGAAATGATGTCCATTCAAGAAATGTATTTATCTCCATGCCGAAGTAATAATAGTTGATGTCGAGGAAAGAGAGACGAGGGTACTGGACAACGGTTTGTGGTATAGGGAAGTCACCACGTTCTATGTTGATGTCTAATGTGCAATGTGTCATCTGAGGGGCTTTCTGAGGAGTTCGAAGCATTCATTAATCGAAACTTCCTGGGCAGTCAAGCGCGTAAGGTTATTCCACTCGATGTCGATCTGGGAGGGGCCCAAACGCCCCAAACGCCCCAAAACCATCTCCGTTGGACTGATGATGGCATTTAGGTTGATTTTCTCATCAGGAAGCAGTCCTTCGCCTTCCTGCCCGAAGTCGAACTCTGGCATATCGAGCCGCAGTGTTTTCAACGCCAAAGGCATTGGAGAGGTGCAGCGCACACGCATTACGATCCTTTGGGGGAGCTCCATATCCATGTACACCCAACGATTGGAATGAGCGACGATAGCGCTGATCAACAGCTCGATACGAGGTCCGAATGGTGGGTCAGAGATGCCTTCTTCTCTGTAGAGGCGAATATATAGCGGAAGTTGACCTGACCTACTGAGCCAGTCTCGGACAAGTTCAGTAACATAGAGGTTGTCGTTATACATGTCAATGGAGATGGATGTCCAAAGTTGGGGAGTCGACCAAGCAATTGCACGCCAGGTCTGGCATACGGCACCGAGACGCAATGGTGTTCGCAGTGTTGTCGGGCTCGACTATGCCGTAGTTGTCGCACACTTCCTCTGGCAGAAAAGTCATGAAGATGTGGGATACGACTTCAGGGGGAAGTCTGGAAGCAAATGGATCGTGAACCTGGTTAATCCTATCTCGAGTGGGGCGCCGCTTGGCCTTCAGACTCGCAAGAAATGCCTCGGCGGCGTGTATCTGGTCTTCCAATGTGTCTACCGCCAGGCACCCAGAGCACAGCTCTCGGCTCCCAATGGTACATGGCACGGGATAAAAATCTATGTCGGGCTCGGAACATCGAAAGCACGAACACCCCATCGCAGCGCACTAATGGACTAAGACAAAGGTTCATTGAAGGCTGAAACTTGGTCGATAAAAGTAAAAGACTGATCCTTACATTGAATGGAAGCAAAGTGGCTTGGTGCAACACTAGCTTCGTTGTTGACCTGGCAAGTTCCAACTCGCAAGCGTTTGTGACGGTAGTCACTGACTCACCCAAACTTGGACGTTAGTCAAGTAACTTACATCATCTTTATTACCGTAGGTTTCTATAACATTCCATATTATTCAATAAGTATTACGTAGGCAGATTTTTAGTATATAAAGAGTCGGATAGCTAGTAGAGTAGACGACCTTGAATTTAGTGTTTATCCTATCTTTCGAGGTTTGACCGTGTGCCGGGACTCGTGTTCTCACGCCCCGTCACATATTTTTGATATTAACACACTCTACTACTCTTTCTACAACTACTCGACACTACTTCTCGACGACCTACTCGGAGACCTCTTGGTTTGATCACCCAGGAATCCAGGTACGTTGTCATTAGCTTTGTGTTTACTAACAACTATTCTGCATTAGATGGCGACCAGGAAGTTCCGGCGCGCAGTGGCAAGGGCCAGAAGGGACACGTCATCCCTGATGAAGGTCCTACCACCGAGTCGAATGCAGGCTCGCCTGCACTGAGAGCGAGCTCCAGGCAGGAGCCAGCGGCGGCAACTAGCGCCGCTGGCACCAACCTCGACAGGGACGTCGAGGTGGAGGACGTGCGCGGTCGATTAGACCGTCGCGGAGAAAATGACAGCCACGGGAAAGCAAACCGTGTAGCTGAGACAAGCGGAGCCGCTGCAGCAAGGCCCGCTCGTCGTAGTATTAGCCTTGACTCCCCGCGTAACCAGTCTGTGGTGCGGGAGTCGGGAATTAGTGACCCTGTCGTACAAGATGCGAGGCAAGTAGTAGCCGAAACTCGAGACATGGTAAAGGCCCTCTTTGAACACTGGGTACAATGTCAGAAACACAAGAACGGTGAACAGCACACTTGCTCAGAGGCTAGGTATGATTGAAAGGGCACTCGGAATCCCGGAGGATTCCAGTAATAAGAAAATGTATCACCAACAGAGGACAGTCCGGATCCTGAGGTTGGGACAGTAGCTAAGGTAAAGCTATAGATCCTGCAAATTGGGGAAATGTCGACATCCCGAGAGTGAGCTGGATCCAGAAGTGCAGCGGGCGCTGCACGCACAAGCTAGAAGCCATAGAGCCGAGGGTGAACAACTCGGCCACGACGATTGGTTTCAAGAAGACGATATCGATGAAGAGATGATAGAATTTCAAGAACTTGAACGGAAAATATCTTGCAGCGAAGAGCAAACTTCATGGTAACGCTGTAGATTGGAACAATGATGAGCCTGTTCATAGAGAACGAATCTCGAGTACGCCATGTCTCGAGACGTTGAGGACTTAATAGATCAGGCATCGAGACAGCGACTCTTTGCAAAGAAGGCTGAGGCCATTAGGCCAAGCAATCAGCTACCTCCCGAGAGTTTTGTTGGGTCAGTTTTTCCACAAACCGAGGAACGGAGCGGCGAATTCGGGAACTAATCAATTAGGCGCCCAGTTCGCAGGCCCGTTGGAAACGGCGGGTAACACCACCTCCGTTACTCGATACAAGCCGTTATCACCTACGGCGCCTGACAAGTACCATGGAGATGCTGACTTCATGAAGTTTTATAAGTACATCACGCAGTGCGAACGCTTCTGCGAGGAAGCGGCGCTGCCAGCTAAAGACAAGTCGTTAAATGTGCAGATTACTGACTGGAAAGCATATAAATTTTACTCGACTATGGTTTCACTAACGTACACCAGTGGGATCGACAGAAATTCTTCACGGAGTTATACAATTATTGCTTTCCGCCCGATTTCCGTCTCAAGCAACGCAAGAAGCTTGAGAACTTCGCCCAGGGAAATATGACAGTTGCGGAATACGCGGCTGAGTTGATGGTTCTCTACCGAATCGTGGGTAAGTCTACTCCAGGTCAGAGAGTGGATCGACTATGGAACGGCTTGAGACCGGAATTACAGTCTGCCCTGTGGAAAGAAGGGTTAGATTATGAGCAGAATACCTGGGATGAAGTGATACAAGTTGCTACGAGGTATGAGGTAGCAGAACAAATTGAGAATAGTCAGAGACGGGCGCAAAAAGCGCAGAGTAACCCAGGTAGATCTAATTTTGGTGATCGAAAAGTTCGTTTCGAGGGGAATCGACAGAGTGATTCCAACACGCACCGTGATTTCAGACAGAATGATTCCAACACGCGCCGTGATTTCACACCACGGAATGAAGGGAATTTTAAAAATAAGTTTGACAGTTCCAAGCGCGAGAAAGGAAGTGAGCGCTTTAGGGACAATAAGAAGCCAGAGAACTCATCTGGACAGATAAAATGCTTCCGTTGCGGAGGACTAGGGCATATCGGCAAGCAGTGCCCTAGCAGCCAAGTAGTCAAATCTAATGACAGGTCGGAAGCCACCCGGCGCTAAGAGTTTTAGTATCGATATTGCCGTGGATAATGAGAATACTCTAGCAGCACTAGAAAGTACCACTGAGCCGGCTGCGGAGTCATACTGCATGGCAGTGGATATGGCGGTGTGGGATAACTCACGAGAGGGCCGACCATGCGCAAGCAGGCACCGCGGGAACGGAAGAGGTCATCGAGACAGAAGCGACGAAGTCGTTTACAGATGCCGCACGTTCATTGTATGACCCAGATAGTGGGATTGGATGGATGGTAAATTAGGTAGCCCTGTGTGCGAGATTGTTAAGCACCAGTTGGAGACAATGAGACCATACCCAGGAGATCCTTGCTGGGAAGGGCAGGTAATAGACCGCTTTATTGTATATCCTACAGCGGGCGGTCAGAAGCTTGTTATAATGGACGACGTAACGTTGGACGACGAGATCGTGGACATCGGAATGGTGTTGCGACCGGGTTTCTTAATCGGACGATGGTTCGCTATTAAGCGCACGCAAGCGACTCGGGTGCGCGTGAAGCCGCTTAAGCGCTGGCATCGGAAAACGCCCAAGATTGACCCTTGGGAAATGAATACTGCGTGGAAACTTGCTACTGGACGTGGTTTCTCGAAGTTCTTGACTTCGTCGAAGGCCGAGAGGTCGAAGCGGATGGGCCGCTTTGATGTGCACTTCGATTGTGATAATGATGGCTACGAAATTTTCGACTGGGAGTTGGGAAGCCACTTTGCCATTCCAGCTCATAACTTGGAAAACCCCAAGTTTAACATTAGGCATTGGTATTTTAAGAGGCTGGTTAAGTTTCTTAAGAAAGGATTCTTTGCAGTATACAACAATCTTGAGGACTATGATCTGGCTTGCCTTTTCAGTGCTGAAAGGCAGGAGGGCAGGGAGTATGAAGAAATTTTAGACTATCTAGTTGAGTGCTACAGCTCAGAAAGCGAAAGTTCCGAAGGATATGAAGACGTTGCAACAGATTCGGAGTGGGATAGGACGCGGAATCTCGAAGAACACGTTATCGAATTAAGCGCCCAAGAGCCGCAAGAGGATGTGATCCCATCTGCGCAAAGAAATGCAGCGCGGGTCAAAGATCCCTCACGCGTGGTACCTAATCCAATCGTAATCGTCACTAATGTCATGGGAAAGCCAGCTAGAGCTCTCATTGACACCGGATCTCTGTGTGATTTCATGTCATCAACTCTGGCAGATCAACTTAGGCTTCGGAAAGAGGAATTGAAAACGCCGTTGACAGTTCAGCTAGCAGTCTTAGGCTCTAGATCTAAGGTAAACTACAGAACAACTGCAGAGTTTGCCTATCAAGACATTAAAGAGCAACGGAAATTTGACATTATCAACTTATCAAGCTATGACTTGATACTAGGAACTCCGTTTATTTACCAACACCAAGTGTTGGTAGGATTAAACCCAACTCGAGTTATTATTGGAAGCCGCGAAGCGTTACCTATTAGA
>JADNRV010000847.1:0-10915 GCA_015499995.1 Flammula alnicola | reverse complement strand
AGCTTAATTACAAGAGTAGTCTTGGACTCGGACTATGCAGCTACTCGGTGGGGCCCAGGTACTTAAAGCTTTAGGGTATCCTCGAATATAGTTTCCATCCAAGGTCATTCATTCCTTCAAATTCATTGTAAAAATGTGGTTACCTTCCAAGGAGCCGTGTCTACACCAGACCATGGAACTCAGCGAATGGATCATCATCCTGCCCGCTCGAATACTTCCACCTGACCGCGAAGCAGGCGCGCCACTTTGTCGCCAGCAAGATGAGCGACGAAGGCGATTGCCATATCCGATCCTGTCGGAAATAGGGCAAGATTCGAAGTGGAAACTTGGACACGCACCAGCACTAACGCCTGAGCTCGTCCACACATTGCCATCAACAACCCAGCGCGCCTTTGCGACCCAGGTGATGTCCTTGGGAGACATAGCCTATTACCGATGTAAGACTTTATTTTTCAGGTCACCGGTAACACAAACACGAACCTCGATAACCTTGAAGAACGCCTTGTTCGTGGTCGCACGCTTCCCGCTCAACACACCGGCCTGCGCCAATAAGGCGCTTCCACCACACACAGAGAGGATGTATTTCGCTTTGGGAGCCTGCGCCTTGATGAATTCGATCTCTTCCTTGGGAGTCATGTCTTCGCCGGTGACGGGGTTGGGAGGAGGACCTGCAACGTGTTCATGGACAAGCGGGGAAGGAGAAGTGGGCGGAACATACCCGCTGGAACCCACAGCACGTCATATTGCGTTCCTTCCTTCTGCGCCCCTGAATATGTTTGAGTCGGATTGGTGGTGATGCCCGCGGGGCCTATGAGGCTCTTCACGGGCTCCATGGATGGAGCCAAATAGTCGCATTTGACACGGTATGGGACGTGTCCAAACTCTGCGGGAAACATCGGGGTGTCGGCCATATTGAGACCTAGCAGGTAAATTGAGCTAGGAAGATGAGTAGAATTCTGGGACGAACCTCCGAGAATCTCAGACGGCGGTACGAAATCGGACAACGTCACCCCATCACACAGACAAAAAGCGACAGTGAGAATCTGAGGTTGCGACATCGAGAAATAGACGGGTTTTTTGTGGTGTGGTGGTGGAAGAGTCCATGTTCTTATAATGACACGAAAACCCTGCTTGAACTATAAAACACGATCAAACAGTCTGCAGAGTGTCCTTGCCAGCCGAAGGAAATCGTAGGAGGAGACCCGGAACTGCTGCGGAGCACGTAAACAACAGTCCAGCGGTTCGCCTGTAAGCGGTTGCACCTGTGTACGTACAAGTGCACCTATCCATCATGGCTTCACACCTACAGTATCACCTACTGCGGCACAGGCTCCTTATAAATCCCAGTCTGTAGGCAGAATTTGATTCGTTCCTGTTATTTTCCGCAGTTTCGTATTCAGTCCAAGTCGTAGTCCATCAGGCAACGGACATTACCTCGCATCAAGAAAGAAGTTGATCATGCCGATGAGATAGGCATTCATAGTGTTACAAGACAGACAAGGAGGCGGCGATTGGTCCGTTGTCTGATAGAGATGCTCATGATGGTATTTGAAAGTCTTGAACATGAACATGGACTAGTGTTCAAGAAATTTCTTTCAGCATCTCAATCAGAGCTGGTGCCTCTTATTCACGCAATTAACAGCGCCACGACGTGTCTGACAGTATGACCAAAGGATTCCTTCGAGTCTGCAGTCGAACACGGATATCAAAAAAAAAAGGCTCCGGAGGGAAATATTTCGAGGACTTACCATGAAAATGCTGAATAGCATCATCGATTTCCTTAAGAGGATCAGCGCTCCGGCTCGTACCCCCCACTCCGAAGGTCTTTCCAGTCCTTTCCCTCCCAAACGAGACACGAATCCAGCCAGAAAAGCCTGAGAAGGTGCGCGGTTCTCGCCTTTCAACCTATCTTATCTGAATGAATTCGACGTCGCGCTGCTCTGGAGAGACAGGAACACCCAACGCATTCACTGAATATGCTTCTCGTTGGCCGCGTCGGCGCATGGGATTTCGAGGGTTAGGGTTTTGTAGAATAAATCATTACCGCGAGAAACAAGGGTCGCAGCCATGTCGTACAGAATGAGAGTGGGGATACTGAATTAAACATGCCATTTATAAAGACATCTGGGCACGTTTCGCAAAGATGGATAGCTATGGCGCGATATGACATTCGGACAATGAGTCCTTGGCATACGTCCAATCTGGTGCTCTCCGTATCTCATCGACGATAGGCGTCGAATGTTGACTTTCGCTCGGAACACGTAAACAAATGCCTGAGATATTCAAACAGAAATCATCGAGATTGGCCTCTACTCAGACACAAGTGAGTACCAATAAGTCATTTTGATGCTACGCACCAAGACCCCATCTTATTCCCAACGCATCGGTTACATCGTGTCCTCGACTACTAGTGGGAGGCGGCAGTGACTTGGTCATTGAGGAAAACTTTGTGGGATTTACTGTCAATATGGAGAAGCACCGTGCGAAGGATGGACGTAGAGATTCCAGTGTAAAGCGAGAAGCAGTTTAAGAATTTCGGTAGGCGGGTTAGAGCTGAGCGCGGGATGGACGAAATGCGGGCACGACGTTGAAGCGAACGACTTGGAGTAAAATTTGCTCTGTGTCACACATGTTATGTGTGACTTAGACTCCGACGCTATTCAGCCTTCTAAGTTCTGTCCTAATGTAATTATTCAATATTCAGTACCCAGTACTCATTTTCGTTGTCCGAGTTTGCTTTTACAAAATGTTACTGATAGTCCCTTTTTTAGCTTATCGACGATGGTGTTTCCACGTCGATGCACCGCCAACGAGGGTGTACCATTTGCCAGGCAGTGAATCATGCTCTCCATGCATGGAGGCAGCGGCGTTGGAGGCCGAGATACGCGACCTCGAGAGCTCTCTCGCGAAACTAAAGGCCAGGTGTCATCCCATTCGACGCAGGATAAACAGGTTCAGGATCCTTTTTCCTCCAAACTTCCTCCCGAAGTTGTATCCAACATCTTCATGAATTTTCTGCCAGAGAACGTGGATGACAGTTACATCATAGTAAATTGCTGCGACCTCAATGCAACGACACCATTGCGTCTCGGTTCCGTTTGCCAGGCGTGGCGAGCGATTGCCTGGTCAACACCGCGGCTTTGTATGTCCATCTCGATTGACATGTATAACGAGAATGTCTACATAGCCGAACTTATACGAGACTGGCTTGACAGGGCAGGTCATCTTCCATTATATCTTCGCCTCTGGGCAAACGATGATGCAGTCGAAGATTTCGCTACGTGGAAAGTTCCATCAGGGGACGAGGAATATATCGAGCCCTTGATCAGTGCCGTCGTCGCTCATTCCAGCCATTGGTCGTACCTGGACCTGGAGCTCTCAAAGCTCATCATGACACGTGTGCGCTGCGCCTTTCAAGTGCCTTTGAAGTTGAAAACCTTGAAGCTTCACCTCTTTAAATTTGACATCGAGGAGCTCAACCTGCTTCCTGGCCATAAAATCAGTCTCGATGTGATCACAAGTCCAACGGAGATGGCTATAACAAATTTGGGCATCAGCCAGATTGACATCGATTGGACCAATCTCACGCGCGTAACTGCCTATTCATTTTCGGTCAATGACTGTTTCGAACTTCTCCAAAAAGTACCCTGGATGACCCATTGCACGCTGATGGGCTTCAAAGAAGAGCGCGGTAACGTTCAGATATCACAAACCCTTGTCCAGCGTCGCCACCTAGAGATATAATACATTCATTCAAATCCCCACAGTTTAGGGTGTGCTATTAACACTAGTAGAAGGCCCCGGAACGTGGTAGCCGCCCATCGGAGGCCCCATATTAAGTCGTGATGGACATCAGTGCGTCCAATTTTATACGTCCGGCGCCTTCGGCTCCATGTCAAGTCGTACCGAAACCAATCGCGAGCGCTAATTATGGTCTTCGAAAATGCGGCCCTTCCGTTAGCCTTGCCGTACCACCAGCTAATTGTCCCTCGTTTCATGTATTGAAAAGCGAGTATGCAATACATTTCGATTTGAAGAAACGCCCAGGACTGTGGTGATTTATATGGGCACTGGGAGGAGCTGGGTTCGGCGGACTCCTCCCTATAGTCAAGGAAATATTGAATAGCAGGAGCGATTGTTGTCACTGCCATAAACGACATCGCAAATCCGATGGTCACGGCGACCGTAATGGCAACAATTCTGTTGAACATCCACAGGAGTTCTATGATACCGGCGAAAAAGAGAACTAGGGCGGTTTGAAGAAGTGTAGGTAGGAGGGATAGGATGGTGAGGACCTTCCATTTTATGAGGCCTTCATAGCGCATGTGTCGGAGGAGTAGTGAGTCTTTGTGGGTTAACTTTTAAGGAATCAAAGTGTCTGTACTCTCGAAGCCACTGCATACACGTCGTGCCCAATAGGACGGTAGTCAAGCTGAGGGATAGACTGACAAACCAAAAGATGTTTATCCGGATGACAGGCCCATTGGGACTTGAAGACGGTGGTGATAATGTTTGGTTGAGAAGCGAACCGTTTCCGAGTTGGGTGGATATGACGGAAAGGATGTATGCTGACATATTGCCTGAATCCTGTTGCAACATTTTGTACAAATCTACTGCGAAAGACGTAACGACCGCTGAGAAGAGACCTGCCTATATTCAAGGTTAACTGGTTCAAACATGTAAATAAAAAGCGCCCACAAAAATTAGAAGATATTGGACCTCATCGGTTTGGGCCTTGAAAAACTTCGAGTCATATTCCTGAAGTAAACCATGACATGTCTTCCACGGATCGTCTTTTTGAGGCAATGGATAAGCAAATGGTTCTCCGCTCCGCCATCTTGGCGTCTAAAAACAGGGATGCGTGATTAGTCTTAGAGGAGAACTACTGTTTGGGTACATCATGACGTCACCTGGAACACATTTTCTCGCAATATTGAAGACATCCTACGTGGCTGAGGAGTATGTAAATTACGTGACTCTGGCATAGCCCGGTGAAGCGGGGAGCGTTTGACCTGTTGGACATTCAATAAGAATTTTAAGAACTCTCGCTATTCCAAAAATGAAAGTGCTTGCCTCCGCATGTGTAACTGGACTACCTGAGTTTGCCAGAGTTTTACGGGAAGAAGCTGGGGATGAACATTTGGTATCTTGTGCCATTGTATCAATAAAAGGGCAACGGTGGATAGCAGTAACGTTGAGAATGCCACGCAGTTCTTATAGTAAAAACAAAGTTGTGGCAACAGGATTACTGGAATTAGATAAGGGCGGTGGGGATTGGACGAACCCGATAAACAAGCCGACCGGTGAGTGGTTTTCGCTACAACACGAAAAATAGTTGTGTTGCGAGAAGCATCGATTTGGACTGCGTGATCATAGTTCTGATGACTCACCTTGTGTCAAGACGTTTCCATTTCTAATGAATCATGAAAGGCACCACGTTGTTAATGGAGGAGGTGCGCCTGCGCCAGCGAGGTAGCCAGGCTTAGCACTACGTGCTGTAGACTCGCGAGGGAGGAATGGCATGGTAGATTCACGATCGAATCCGAAGATCCGAGGAATGTAGTCCCAGGAAAACGTGGTCCATTGACACCCGGTGATATCCAAGGCCATCAGGTGCGGCAAAAATATTTCTCGTCCCACTCCCCGTTCGTTTATGGTAGAAGTAGAAAGGAGGTTGAGGAGAGGGTCGAAGTAGTTCGTATCAGTAACATTGTAAGTCCGCAGGAGTGTTAGGCGTTCCAGTGATGGCGTTGCTCGGAGGAGTTTGATCAGCTCGTTGGGATCGTCCGTTTTGGAATTGTGGGATAGCTTCATGCTTTTCAAGCGACACGAGGAACGTGTGATGTGAGCTATAATATGGTCGATTGGCAGTTTCTCGTTTGCCTTGTGGTTCCAAGTTTCCAGGGCTGGAAATGATGTCCATTCAAGAAATGTATTTATCTCCATGCCGAAGTAATAATAGTTGATGTCGAGGAAAGAGAGACGAGGGTACTGGACAACGGTTTGTGGTATAGGGAAGTCACCACGTTCTATGTTGATGTCTAATGTGCAATGTGTCATCTGAGGGGCTTTCTGGAGGAGTTCGAAGCATTCATTAATCGAAACTTCCTGGGCAGTCAAGCGCGTAAGGTTATTCCACTCGATGTCGATCTGGGAGGGGCCCAAACGCCCCAAACGCCCCAAAACCATCTCCGTTGGACTGATGATGGCATTTAGGTTGATTTTCTCATCAGGAAGCAGTCCTTCGCCTTCCTGCCCGAAGTCGAACTCTGGCATATCGAGCCGCAGTGTTTTCAACGCCAAAGGCATTGGAGAGGTGCAGCGCACACGCATTACGATCCTTTGGGGGAGCTCCATATCCATGTACACCCAACGATTGGAATGAGCGACGATAGCGCTGATCAACAGCTCGATACGAGGTCCGAATGGTGGGTCAGAGATGCCTTCTTCTCTGTAGAGGCGAATATATAGCGGAAGTTGACCTGACCTACTGAGCCAGTCTCGGACAAGTTCAGTAACATAGAGGTTGTCGTTATACATGTCAATGGAGATGGATGTCCAAAGTTGGGGAGTCGACCAAGCAATTGCACGCCAGGTCTGGCATACGGCACCGAGACGCAATGGTGTGGTCGCAGTGTTGTCGGGCTCGACTATGCCGTAGTTGTCGCACACTTCCTCTGGCAGAAAAGTCATGAAGATGTGGGATACGACTTCAGGGGGAAGTCTGGAAGCAAATGGATCGTGAACCTGGTTAATCCTATCTCGAGTGGGGCGCCGCTTGGCCTTCAGACTCGCAAGAAATGCCTCGGCGGCGTGTATCTGGTCTTCCAATGTGTCTACCGCCAGGCACCCAGAGCACAGCTCTCGGCTCCCAATGGTACATGGCACGGGATAAAAATCTATGTCGGGCTCGGAACATCGAAAGCACGAACACCCCATCGCAGCGCACTAATGGACTAAGACAAAGGTTCATTGAAGGCTGAAACTTGGTCGATAAAAGTAAAAGACTGATCCTTACATTGAATGGAAGCAAAGTGGCTTGGTGCAACACTAGCTTCGTTGTTGACCTGGCAAGTTCCAACTCGCAAGCGTTTGTGACGGTAGTCACTGACTCACCCAAACTTGGACGTTAGTCAAGTAACTTACATCATCTTTATTACCGTAGGTTTCTATAACATTCCATATTATTCAATAAGTATTACGTAGGCAGATTTTTAGTATATAAAGAGTCGGATAGCTAGTAGAGTAGACGACCTTGAATTTAGTGTTTATCCTATCTTTCGAGGTTTGACCGTGTGCCGGGACTCGTGTTCTCACGCCCCGTCACATATTTTTGATATTAACACACTCTACTACTCTTTCTACACTACTCGACACTTTACTTCTCGACGACCTACTTTCGGAGACCTCTTGGTTTGATCACCCAGGACATCCAGGTACGTTGTCATTAGCTTTGTGTTTACTAACAACTATTCTGCATTAGATGGCGACCAGGAAGGTTCCGGCGCGCAGTGGCAAGGGCCAGAAGGGACACGTCATCCCTGATGAAGGTCCTACCACCGAGTCGAATGCAGGCTCGCCTGCACTGAGAGCGAGCTCCAGGCAGGAGCCAGCGGCGGCAACTAGCGCCGCTGGCACCAACCTCGACAGGGACGTCGAGGTGGAGGACGTGCGCGGTCGATTAGACCGTCGCGGAGAAAATGACAGCCACGGGAAAGCAAACCGTGTAGCTGAGACAAGCGGAGCCGCTGCAGCAAGGCCCGCTCGTCGTAGTATTAGCCTTGACTCCCCGCGTAACCAGTCTGTGATGCGGGAGTCGGTAATTAGTGACCCTGTCGTACAAGATGCGAGGCAAGTAGTAGCCGAAACTCGAGACATGGTAAAGGCCCTCTTTGAACAACTGGGTACAATGTCAGAAACACAAGGAACGGTGAACAGCACACTTGCTGAGAGGCTAGGTATGATTGAAAGGGCACTCGGAATCCCGGAGGATTCCAGTAATAAGAAAATGTATCCACCAACAGAGGACAGTCCGGATCCTGAGGTTGGGACAGTAGCTAAAGGTAAAGCTATAGATCCTGCAAATTGGGGAAATGTCGACATCCCCGAGAGTGAGCTGGATCCAGAAGTGCAGCGGGCGCTGCACGCACAAGCTAGAAGCCATAGAGCCGAGGGTGAACAACTCGGCCACGACGATTGGTTTCAAGAAGACGATATCGATGAAGAGATGATAGAATTTCAAGAACTTGAACGGAAATATCTTGCAGCGAAGAGCAAACTTCATGGTAACGCTGTAGATTGGAACAATGATGAGCCTGTTCATAGAGAACGAATCTCGAGTACGCCGATGTCTCGAGACGTTGAGGACTTAATAGATCAGGCATCGAGACAGCGACTCTTTGCAAAGAAGGCTGAGGCCATTAGGCCAAGCAATCAGCTACCTCCTGAGAGTTTGTTGGGTCAGTTTTTTCATAAACCGAGGAACGGAGCGGCGAATTCGGGAACTAATCACTTAGGCGCCCAGTTCGCAGGCCCGTTGGAGACGGCGGGTAACACCACCTCCGTTACTCGATATAAGCCATTATCGCCTACGGCGCCTGACAAGTACCATGGAGATGCTGACTTCATGAAGTTTTATAAGTACATCACGCAGTGCGAACGCTTCTGCGAGGAAGCGGCACTGCCAGCTAAAGATCAAGTCGTTAAATGTGCAGATTACCTGACTGGAAAGGCATATAAATTTTACTCGACTATGGTTTCACTCAACGTCCACCAGTGGGATCGACAGAAATTCTTCACGGAGTTATACAATTATTGCTTTCCGCCCGATTTCCGTCTCAAGCAACGCAAGAAGCTTGAGAACTTCGCCCAGGGAAATATGACAGTTGCGGAATACGCGGCTGAATTGATGGTTCTCTACCGAATCGTGGGTAAGTCTACTCCAGGTCAGAGAGTCGATCGACTATGGAATGGTTTGAGACCCGAACTACAGTCTGCCCTGTGGAAAGAAGGGTTAGATTATGAACAGAACACTTGGGATGAAGTCATACAAGTCGCTACTAGGTATGAGGTAGCAGAACAAATTGAGAATAGTCAGAGACGGGCGCAAAAAGCGCAGAGTAACCCGGGTAGATCTAATTTTGGCGATCGAAAAGTTCGTTTCGAGGGGAATCGACAGAGTGATTCCAACACGCACCGTGATTTCAGACAGAATGATTCCAACACGCGCCGTGAGTTCACACCACGGAATGAAGGGAATTTTAAAAATAAGTTTGACAGTTCCAAGCGCGAGAAAGGAAGTGAGCGCTTTAGGGACAATAAGAAGCCAGAGAACTCATCTGGACAGATAAAATGCTTCCGTTGCGGAGGACTAGGGCATATCGGCAAGCAGTGCCCTAGCAGCCAAGTGGTCAAATCAAATGACAAGTCAGGAAAACCACCCGGCGCTAAGAGCTTTAGCATAGAGATTGCAGTAGACAATGAGAATACGTTGGCAGCACTAGAAAGCACTACTGAGCCAGCTGCGGAGTCATACTGCATGGCGGTGGATATGGCGTTGTGTGGGATAACTCACGAGGCGGCCCACCAGGCGCAATCAGGCACCACAGAGACTGAAGATGTCACCGAGACAGAAACGACAACCTCGTTTACGGAGGCAGCACGTACATGGTATGACCCGGATGACGGGGATTGGATGGATGGTAAGCTAGGTAGCCCTGTGTGTGAAATTGTTAGGCACCAGTTGGAGACTATGCGACCATACCCAGGAGATCCTTGCTGGGAAGGACAAGTAATAGACCGCTTTATTGTATATCCTACAGCGGGGGGTCAGAAACTTGTTATAATGGATGACGTGACACTGGAAGACGAGATCGTGGACATCGGAGTGGTATTGCGACGGGATTTCTTAATCGGAAGATGGTTTGCTATTAAGCGCACGCAAGCGACTCGGGTGCGCGTAAAACCGCTTAAGCGCTGGCATCGGAAAACACCCATGATTGATCCTTGGGAAATGAATACTGCGTGGAAACTGGCTACTGGACGTGGTTTCTCGAAGTTCTTGACTTCGTCGAAGGCCGAGAGATCGAAGAAGATGAACCGCTTTGACGTTCACTTTGATTGTGATAATGAGGGCTACGAAATTTTCGACTGGAAGTTGGGAATGCACTTTGACATTCCTGCTCTGCACTTGGAAAACCCGAAGTTTAACATTAGGCATTGGTATTTTAAGAGGCTCGTTAAGTTTCTTAAGAAAGGATTCTTTGCAGTGTACAGCAATATCGAGGACTATGATCTGACTTGCCTTTTCGGTGCTGAAAGGCAGGAGGGCGAGGAGTATGAAGAAATTTTAGACTATCTAGTTGAGTGCTACAGCTCAGAAAGCGAAAGTTCCGAAGACTATGAAGAAGTGGCAACAGATTCAGAGTGGGACGAGGACGCGGAACGTCTCGAAGAACCCGTTATCGAATTAAGCGCCCAAGAGCCGCAAGAGGATGTGATCCCATCTGCGCAAAGAAATGCAGCGCGGGTCAAAGATCCTTCACGCGTGGTACCTAATCCAATCGTAATCGTCACTGATGTCATGGGAAAGCCAGCCAGAGCTCTCATTGACACCGGATCTCTGTGTGATTTCATGTCATCAACTCTGGCAGATCAACTTAGGCTTCGGAAAGAGGAACTAAAGACTCCATTGATAGTACAACTAGCTGTACTAGGCTCAAGATCTAAGGTAAACTACAGAACAGCAGCTGAGTTTGCCTATCAGGACATTAAGGAGCAACGGAAATTTGACATTATCAACTTATCAAGCTATGACTTGATACTAGGAACTCCGTTTATTTACCAACACCAAGTGTTGGTAGGATTAAACCCAACTCGAGTTATTATTGGAAGCCGCGAAGCGTTACCTATTAGA
>JADNRV010000846.1:0-10921 GCA_015499995.1 Flammula alnicola | reverse complement strand
CCTACGAAAAGATCAGTCAGTAGTGAGAAAGTTGCATTCGAACGCAATACTGACAGATGTGGCATAAGGATTCTTTTCTTCGTCGGATTCGTATACATCGTTTCCTTCCCGATTTCTTATCAGCTTTTGCATGGCTTTGGCTTGCTTGCTCGTAGGATGTTCGTCTTCTTCATCCTCAGATTCATCCACACCTGTGTCGCGCTGCTTGTTGGCAGTCTTATATTCTTTCTTGAGCCTCTCCTGCAAAGTCCAGAGTCAAAGACCACATAACATGATTGTGATATGAATACAAACCTCAGTCTCTTTTGCCTCTTCATCATTCTCATCGACGTCCATTTTCTCTTCATCGTCAGCAAAGTCTTCCTCGTATACCTGTTCATCCAGGTCGCCCTCTTCGCCCAATTCTCTCTTTCTTCGCCTTGCCGCACCATCATCCCCGTCCTCATCGTCGTCAAAGAGATGGTCCATGCCGCTGTCTACAGTCTTCAGCTTGCGACCTCCAGGTCCCAAACTTTGACCGCTGCTGTGAACCAATGAAGCCACCAGAACGGATCGTCCCTCGGCCTCAGCTTTAAACATCGCAGCCGTTGCAGAGGACGGCCCTTTGCCTTTTCGACTAGCCAGCCATGCTTGCGGGTCGCGCTTCTGGTTGAGATTATACTGCTCGGAGAGGGAACATCAGTGATATCCACAACGTACACGACATGGTTAATACCAAGGATTCCACGTTCGCGGTGTCCGTAGGAAGATCATGTTTAAGTCGTTTTTGGAACTATACCATCGGTGCGCTGGCACGAACTTGAAGACGTCATTGGCAGCAGGCATGAAGAACCCGTGTGTTTCTGATTTTTTGACGTCCTCCATTTGGCCAGTCCACACCTCGTTCTGCTCTGGCGACGAGTCTTCCATCACCAAGGGTATCTCTCTTCTCTCCTCATCTGCCGAACCTCTTCTGGCACGAAAAACACCTGTCTCGTCTTCCTCTGGAACCGTTTCTTCGCAGCAGCTGCCTTCCCTTTGTCCTTGCTCGGGCCTGCAGCCCCATTCGACGCCTGGATTGGCCGTCCTTCCGCGTCAACCATAACCATCCTGCCATCCGCCCAATTACAGGTTTGCCATCAGGTCCAAGCATAGGTCCAACCGCCTCTGGAACTACGTTCGTCGCCGCTTCATCTCGTCGTAGATCCTTCCTGTTCAGTTTGATTGGTTGCGTCCATCGAGATATGTCAACCGGACGGCGCGAGTCAAACTTCATAACGTCGTATTTCCAGCCATTGAGCACGGAAGATAGCAGTCTAAATTCCTGGTAAGGTCCATCAGGAAGCTTGAGTTCCTCTTCGTCATCCTCTGTTTTCGTGGTGGAGGAGGTTGAGGCTTTCGTGGGTCGAAAGATACTGCCTTCGGAGAAGGCGCTTCTGGGGCCGGTTTCCCTTTTTTCTTCGGGTGAAAGAGCAAAGCCATCGATGCCTTGGGAGCCATTGTTGAGTTGAAGTATCAGAATGAATAGGGTGTTAAACGAATGATAGGATCGTAAAAGACTGAAGATTGCCTTGGGTATAACAGACAAAGTCGACGATTGGAACAAAAGGCGGTAGTTCTGGTTGCAGAACAAAGGAGTCAGCAGCAGACTTTGCGAGTGGCGTTTTGCAATTGGGGAAAGCGGTGAGTAAGGCTTGGGCCGGGAGCCTATTGTCTTCTATTTGACACAACACCAAACAACGCCGCAGATCTTAAAGTTAAACTTAAAGGCTCCGGACCTTCGAAGAAGCCAAATGAGAATTAAAGAGGTCAACCAAAGGTCAACATTGGGTCAACAAAGGTCAATGGCATGATACCAAGACCAAAATTGTTCGGTATTGCAAAACCCCCATGCGTAATACGAAAAAAAAATACGTGTCAATGATACCAAGAATGTTCTTGAGATGTTCTCATAACAAGAAAATTGTCACGGTCTACTACTCATCGTCCACTCTAAAGAACTCGATAAATGGATGAATGATCATTCGCGTACAAATCGATAAATGATATCAACATCTTCTACTCATGTTGGATGAGGATCTACTCTGTGACCGTTGTGGTTGCCGTTTTGCGTGGAAGAGTGCTGGGCAGAAGAGGGATACATATTTTGTGTGGAGTCGGGTCGAGAATCTGACTGATTGGCGGAGGATTGATGTGGCTGCATGTGCTGGGGCGGAATTGGCGGGAAAGTTCCCATGATGGATGGTTGCACCTGGCCATACCCACCGTGTGGAGGTGGCCCTCCAGGAGGGAAGCCCGACATGCCTTCTGGCCGCTGTCCATGAACCTGCCGCTTCAACGCGTCGAGTTCCTCTGCCATTTCTTGGTGGGAATGCTTTAATTGTGCCACAAAATCGATCGCTACGATAGGGTTAGCGAACTCAGAAAAACTCGGATATATATAGCTAGCATTAGAAAATACCTTTGCTTAGAATCTCCCACTTGCTAGCTTTCATTCCACGATCGGCTGGTAGTTGATCTCGTAGCTCGTCAAAGAGGTCTTTCATTTCCTTTCTCCTCTTTCTCTCGGCGAGTTTATGCGAGACTCGCAGCTCGGGCGAGCGAGAATAAGGGGTCATGCCAG
This sequence comes from Flammula alnicola, assembly GCA_015499995.1. Classification (NCBI taxonomy): domain Eukaryota; kingdom Fungi; phylum Basidiomycota; class Agaricomycetes; order Agaricales; family Strophariaceae; genus Flammula; species Flammula alnicola. The sequence continues at coordinate 8,319 of JADNRV010000846.1, read as the reverse complement.
GTTCCTTGCCCATCTTGGCAGCATTCGGCGATGAAGCCCCAGACGGTTCTTCTTGACCAGAGGATGGTCCAGACTGACTGTTGGGATCTGTGTTCTGCCGCGATGGAGGACGCGATCGTGAACTTAGATTCCTTGTAGGCGGGGGATGAGTGAGTGTATCCGGAACAGACATCCTCCTATCAGGATGGTAGTTCATGGATGGCACCAAATTCATCTGATGAACAGGATCAAATGGCCGGCTAGTGTGGTTTGATTCGTTGGGCCCAACGGAAGAATTGGATGGGTCACCGGCTTGCGTGTTGTTCCAAGAGAAGGCAGCCATGCTGGAAGGAGCTCGACCGTTCTGAGAGTCTGACGAGTTTTGTGGACTGTTGAAGCTATTTATTCCTGGGACATTTGGGAATAATGAAGGGGCCGAGTCGCGTCGGTCATTCAATATCCACGACGACCCTCGAGAGTCCACCGAATTACGCCGGTCATTCAAGCTCAGTTGGGCTATCCTCTGAGTGTCAATAGTAGAGCCTCGTCGCTTTGGTGCTGGTGCATCGGCATCGACATCCATCGTACTTGGGACGCCAGGGCCAACGAGCTGAGGGTCAATATCTTCGCCCAGAGGCGCAAATATACCACGATCCCCGGACATCTTTCTCTTTGTACCGTGCAGTGTTGACGACAAGTTGGGCAGTGTTATCGAATTCTGACCAACAGCGATCGAGTGTCTCCTCATGTTAAAGTCGAAAGTAGGTGGGTCTCGAATGCCTCTCCGACTAAGAAAGGGATGCCTTTCATTGTCGACATTCATTTGATTGGATTCTTTTGTCAGGTTCAGTCCTATAAGAGCGACGCTATGTTAATACTGATACATTTAGCGTCTCATGTTGTCGATGTACCTGAATGAGTGCGAGAAGTTTCTTGCGAGTCATGAGACATGGAGGTTGGCGTTCGGTGAGAGTTGTGCTCTAGGGAGGGTGAATGGAGGAGCTTTCGAAGCTGTGAGTTGTGTTCGACTGGGTGCACAGTTGCGTCTCCGAAGACGTAAGGAGAAGAGGGACGAGGGTCGGACATGTAGTTCTTGGAACTGGACTCCTGGTGACTTGAAGAAGGACCAGAAGAGGATGAACTAAGCTGATCTGAGGCGTGGCGGTAGTTGGCGTTGAATTTAATGCTGGAAATATTATGCGCTGCATGGAGAGAGGGGTCTGTGATTGAACCTCGACGTTGTGTTTGTAGATATTCAAGGGAAGCGAGAGAAGCAACAGGGGAATGCCTGGATGGAGGGTCTCTGGAGTGGTTTGAGGCCATGTTGTTTTAGTAGGAGAGGGGAGACACTCTCTAGGACGGAGGATCGTGTGAGAGAGAGGTGAAATAGAATTGAAGCTTGAGACGCGCGAGTAACATTAGTGTCCAACTTGCAACGACCGATATGGCTCCCAAGCGTTGCTGACTCCAAATCCGGTTATATTGCTCACGTAAACAACAACATCGTGTAACTTTGCCACTCCACGCTATACTCACGCTCCCTCCACGCTAGTCCTCGTAATTATTCTCCGTGCCTCCTCCGTCACCGACACCATCCGTACATACCCACTCCGAGCACTATTCCGTGTCGTTCTCCCCACTCGAGGCCTCTTTTGCTTCTCTAATGCCTCTTGCATGTCCTCCGCCTCCACTATCTGTCGTATCATCGGGATATAATCCAACGGAAGGGCCGCGTCCCTTCTCGCCCATATCGCCACCGGACATACTTCCTGAAGCACGAGCCTCTGTTCATATCGAACGATTCTGCTGCTTTCTTCGAAAGTTTGTGTCGTTATAGCGTCGGCTTTGACATCCACGTCAAACAGCCCACGTGAAAGCTGGACGGCAGTGGTTAAAATGTCTTCATGTCGATCGTAGAATCCAAATTGAGCTGTGTCTTTAACATGTAGATCATACAAAATGACATGGCCAATTTCGTCGTCATCAGATGGGAGGTATCCAGCGAGTTCCACAGCCTGTGGGCTTTGAATATACACAAAAATTGGAGCAAAAAGGGACTCTTACCGCGAAATTACGCGAATAATCCAGATGTAAAGATCCATCTAAAAATGAGAGAAATTCGCTCTTTTTCATGGATATGCGAGATGCATCTCCAATAGGTTGTGCTGATGGTTCACCATCTTGGTCGTTCGCCCCATTAATATCTTCCAACGTCGTGGGAGTGACAGCCGATTGTATTTCTGGAGGTCCAAAGTTATTTGCAGTCGCACATATAACCTGAAGTGCATTGATCGTTCGACGAAGATCCGGCGATGGAAAAGGACTTGCTGACAACGGGCTCAATGATCCTTGGCCCTGAAGGGGATCTGTATACAGGCGTGAGACAAAGCCTCGGTTCACAGAGTAACCTTCAGCTGAACAGAGTGCTTGAAGATACGATGCAGCGATGTCAGACGGACAGGGCTCAAAGTGGAGGATATTCTGTAAAGGCAAGTCGTGCACTGGTACAAGCGATAGATCTATTATTCTGCATGGTCAGAATAGACGCAAGCACGACGGTATTTAAACTCACCGTTACATGTACAAATGACTGGTCGTTTGCATTCCTTGATAATGCGGGTAACCGTCGTCCAGAAATTAGTGTCTTCCTTGAAAAGGATGTCGACTTCCTCAAGCAAGATCAGGGATTGGCGGATCGGCTTCGCGTCGCCAGTGCTGTTGCCCATATCTTCAGGCTCGGGTGTAGGGTTTACATTTGATTTTTTGCGGGGTGAGTACGTTGATTGAAAGTCGTTTGTCGATTGATTATCTTCTTTACGGGCCTCCGATTTACTATTTTGCCGAAGAAAAGATTTTAGCACGTCCCCAGATTGTCGATTCTGGAGAACCAGATGGTTTTTGCCGACCTCGCCAATGAGGTTGTCGACGCTAGCACCGTTGCGCCGTCCGACGCCTGGATATACCTCAAACACATCCCAGCCCAACTCTTCAGCACATGCATAAACGGACGCCGTTTTGCCGCTTCCATGTGGGCCCGTAAGTAAGATAGTATTGTGTAGCTGGCCGAGGTCGGGTGCTTTCTCAGATTCTTGACTCTCTGGAATGCTGGGCGTTGGGATGTCAGGGGCCGCCGATGACTGAGAGCTTGCAGGAAGTTCTGCTAGAATATCGTCAAACTCATCCATTTTGTCGTAATACACATCTTCCTCTTCGGTCTCGTCGTCTGTGTGGACAATCCAATCATCTTCCTCCTCAGAATCTATTCGTGACTTCTTCCTCTTTTTCTCGACCGTGCGCACGACGCGAGGGCGCTTGGTACCTCGTTTTGGTTGTTTCTGTTTGGTTATGGCATTATCAACCTTCTCGACATCCACAACAGGTGGTGCAGTGGGATCTTCAAGCTGCAACTCGAGCGCGCGAAGCCAATTTCGAAGATATATTGCACTCTTCTCATTGCCTAGAACTTCCTGCGCACATGACGGGCGCCATTTTTCTGTCCAGGGACGCCGTGACGTAAATGTATTTTCTGCTTTGTCGTGCATAACCCGTGCAATTGCCGGATAGTTGGCTTCATGCTCTTCCGGAATATCGTAATGGAGTGTTTTGTTCAGGGTATCCGATATGCGGTGTATCCATGGTTTAGGAGGTTCTTCCTCTTCTGTATTACACCGCTTCAAGAATTCATAACTGGTGGGTTCATCGAGGGGTGGTTGAGGTGGCTTCGGTACTCGTTTGGGAAATCTCGTCGAGGAAGCATATGACACAGATGTCTGGGGACCTCTGACGTGCTGCGACGCTTGGTCTGGATATAAAGGTATCTGGGCCGCAGGTGAAGTTATCGACTTCTTGCCGGCAGGCGGCACAGATGTCGTTGATACCTTCAACTTCGCTCCAAAGAATGGATGGATAGGTTTGTTCGGCTTCAAGGACGTAGAAGGACCTTTGATGGGCGAGGAGGCAATTACAATAGGCTGATCTGGGGTCCTTCCCTCTTCCTTGGATCTTCGCCGAGAGACCGGCTGTCGTGGTTTGTTTGAGGGGGTGTGTGGAATGAAAGATGTGTTCATGGTATCTTCCACTATAACGACAGGTGAACTAAGCCTATCTACCGGATAGGCACCTCGACTGTCAATAGTAAGCTTCTCTTGCGTGGCATCATTGTCACCTACAGTTTCTGTCAGCTTGACATAAAAAGTGAAATCAAGGATGACCTCGGCGCACTATCATCAATTATTTCTATTGGAGGTGATGGATCCTTCGCCTCAGGTTCTGGGGTATCAACAGAGATGGGTTCAGCTGTTATCATCTCGTCACCGTTCGGCGCAGCTGAATTGTTCGATAGGTTCTCGACCGGCACGTGTGGCTGATTTTCAGTAGGCGCATTCTTAGTGAAGAAGGAATCAAAGAGGGTCTTCTGCTTTAGAGGCGCCTTTGCCTACAATAGCCATTGGAAAGGTTAGTCAACAATTTGAGAAACGAGATTACAGCTGTCAGCAACACACCGTTGAAGATCGAGTCCTCCGCGTGCCAGTGACCACGCCCTTCCCTTTGTCCGAAGCCATCAAGCTGAAAAAGTAGGTATAGCAGCGTCGTGTCCCTTAGCTGATGCGTGAGTAGTGAGTGAGAGGCAGTAGAGAGCATGAACAATGACAGATGTATGTCGCGTTGAGGCTGGTTGAACGCGTCTCGATTTTGCTAACGGTCACGCGGATGGGCAAACGCGTCGGTGACAGCCCGGCCCGGCTGTAGACAGATCATCATGATGGCTAGATTCATTCAAGTTCTCCCTGCTAGTATCCTTTCCATGGCTGACGATTTTACCGCCTCTGTTAGGTGGCTCTCGCAGGAATACCGTGGCAAGTATATCAATCTGTCATATCTCTTAGGAGGCACCCAGCTAACGATAAATTATCGACCAACAGATCTCAACGGAAATGCAATCGAAGTGCTGGACGAACCTCCCTCCGCATTGGAGTTTGCACGATTAGTGCATATATCTCGTCCTGTGATTATCAAAGGAACATTCGTCTTGTGCTCCTTTCCAGCCTTGAATTTAACTTGGACGCTTCTACAGGATTCGACTTTCCTGCCTTGAGATCCTGGAGTAATGAATACCTCATCGAGAAAATGGGCGATAGGCCAATCACCGTCGCAGTCACGCCAAATGGGTATCAAAAAACACCTTTACTTTGGTTATGAATTCAACTCACCGAAAAGCGAGTTCAGCTGCGCCGACGCCATTACATCTGGACCTGAAGATCGACTCTATTTCGTGGAACCCGCTGTGGACAAAATGACTATGAAGGAACTCCTGGTCAAACTTGGACAGAGTAAGGCAAACATTTCTGAAGCACAGATAATTTATTCGCCAATGATTTTCTTTCAGGAAGGCTTGATTCAACTGGTGAAATCCATTACCTTCAGTCACAGAACGGGAATCTCTTTTCATCAGAATCATTCAAAGAGCCTGGAAGCAGCTCGGAGAATCAGTCTGAATTCGAAACATTGACCCACGATGTACCAAATGAGATCCCTTGGTGCAGTAAAGCGCTAGGTGAATTGAAATTCCTCAGTCTGAAATGTATAATTCAACGTCTCTAGGACAGAAGCCAGACGCAGTAAATATTTGGATTGGAGATGAGCGAAGCGTGACGAGTATACACAGTGGTATGCCTTTGATTTTTTAAAACTGTTAATCATTACTCATGATCTCCTAGATCCGTACGAAAATATTTATACCGTCGTTCGAGGAGAAAAACATTTCTTTCTGTTACCACCCACTGACTCATGGTGTCTGAAAGGTATTTTTTTCATTACTCCTTCCTGCTTGATATAGACTTTAAATGTCATATTTAGAACGCACCTATCCGCATGCAACCTATAGACGCCAAGAATCGTCTGGCATTCTTGGAATTTCCCCGTCAGCAGAAGAAGTCCCTGAGGTTCGGTGGTCATCGATCCTTAATCCAGAATTGCCGGGTGTCCTTCCGGAAGAAATCTCACCGATACAGGTAACTCTGCATCCCGGAGAAACATTGTATCTCCCGGTTGGATGGTGGCATTTCGTGCGTCAATCTGATTTGACAATTGCTCTGAACTGGTGGTACGACGCCGAATTGCGGGGGATGTCATGGATCCTGCTTAACTTTTTGAGAAATCCTAGCCAAATTTTGTCTGGAAACGACGAGCATATGACGAACAGATATTCACCATAAGGGCTCCATAAAGTATTTGTGTTCTTCACGATCTGTGCAGATGCAGGCAGGCTGTTGAACTACATACATAACTTCTCAGTTCGATCTAAACAGACATACTTATCTGGCGGGCCGTAAAGTTCGTCAACTTTTCTGTCACGAATTGTCACAACAAATTAGTCTTCCTCCCCTTTGTTCATCATTGCTCTAAATTCTTACTCACTCAACTCGCGTCCACGATGCCTAAAGACAAGTCGGAAAAGAAGAGAAAAGAAGTAGCTGCTGCTGTGGAAGGCGGTGAAGATGTCGCCATGGGGGATGACACGCTTGAAAGAGTATTTTGGACAATATTTTTTTTCGTGTCATAGGTCATTGAAATCCTTTCGTCGATAGTCACCCAAAAAGTCAAAGAAGGAGAAAGATGAAATCATCATCCCTGTTGAGGATCTTTCCCCATTGGCCCACCCGCTGGCTCAGAAAAAGCTCGTTAAAAAGTTGCACAAGACTATCAAAAAAGGTTCGTGTTAGCACTGTCCAACTGCGTCCGTGGTACTTATATGAATCACTGGGGTAGCTTCCAAAGCTCGTCAAGTAAAACGCGGAGTAAAGGAGGTTGTGAAGGGCATCAGAAAGGGAGAGAAGGGGTAAGTCTGCACGCTTTTCGTGGGCTTGAGCACTGACTTTGACCTCTACCAGACTTCTCATTCTCGCCGCCGACATCAATCCAATCGACATCATTTCCCATCTTCCAATTTTGAGTGAAGAAAATCAGATTCCGTATATTTTTGTCGCCTCGAAGGAAGAACTCGGCCACGCGAGCTCAACGAAACGACCGACCAGTTGCGTCATGGTATGTCCAAACCAGAAGCGCAAGACCAAACGCAAGGAAGGTCAAGCGGAAGAGAAGGACGATGATTATTCGGAGCTATACCAGGAATGCTATCGAGAGGTGGAAAAGCTGGACACTGCAGTTGTTTTCTAGGATCCTTACGAGACGTCGGTCGCGCGCTTGTACTACTTTGTATTTTGTTTTACATTTATATTGGTTCCTTAGAAATTCTGGTTACACCTGCGACCTACTTATATGAATCGGAACGCGGACCCAACTTCAAGACATTGAACACCATCACGGCTTTCTCACGGTCGTTCCCAGGTTTTTGATTTGCCAAAATTACGCCGAGTTCACACTCTCCCATTACCAGCGATCAAGTGTCCACGTATCAACTCCTTACAATACCATGCCTGCTCCTAAAACGAAAACTCCTGCTGTCAAGACGAACGGAGCTTCTGCGGGTAAAGCTCCTTCGACAAGCGGAACGGCAACTCCTGTATCTTCAACCGTCGAAAAGGATACGTCGGACCAGTTCGCAGCATTTGCTAGCGGGAAACCCGACAAGAAGCTATATGACGCTGAACAGACGAAGCTCAAGGCCGAAATTGACGCCCTACAGTCTAAACTGGTAAGCCGAAAGGCCTAGACGCCCATAGGTGCCCCTAATATTAACCTATTAACCTATTGACTTGCCTGTCAGACTGTTGTTCGTGACAAAATCGCTGTCGCAACCAAGTCCGGCCCTGGAAATGACAGGAGAAATGCTCTTCGTGCTGAGCTTGATAGCATTCGTGACAAGCAATCCACGAATAAAAATTCTAGGGGCAAATCTGTCGACCAAATCAAGTCCATTCAAGATGGCATTCAAAAGAAGGTGCAGCGTGTTGCTCTTCACATTTCACTTGCGTGTACTAAAATATCTCCGGAAGATCAAAGATTTGCAGGCAGCAAAGTCAAAAATCCCCTTCAAAAATGTCGCAGAAGTCGACACACATATCAAGTATGTCCTTCGGTCCATTTGTTACTTGTGCTAAAATATAAAAATAGAAACTTGGAGAAGCAAGTCGAGTCCGGCAGCATGAAGCTCGCTGACGAAAAACGCGCACTCCAGGAGATTAGCAGTACCAAAAGGAACAGGAAGGCTGTTGAGGGTTTCCAAGCAGACCAAGAAAGCATAGAAGCGGACCGCCAAAAAATCGAGGATTTGCGTAAAGAGCTTGACGATCCTGCCTCGAAAGCCATCTCGGAACGTTACGATGCAATCAAGGCTGAACTCGATGAGCTGAAGAAGGAGGGCGACGAAGCCTATGCCAG
>JADNRV010000845.1:0-10969 GCA_015499995.1 Flammula alnicola | reverse complement strand
TCCATCCATCCATCCATCTATATGTACACTCACAATGATGCTTCTTTCATACACATATAATGTCTCCTCTTGTTACTTACTATCTTGCCCTTCACGTTCCTATCTCTTTCTCTTTTTTGCCTCTTGCTATCACGTCACATCACACTTATCTTTGTTTGTTGCTTTTTTGCTATTTTTATATACTCTTTTTATTGCGATACGCGGTCCTTTTTTTACGCAGTCGTTGGCTGTACATAGAGTCTGGATATTAGTTACTCACGATGTTGGGATCTTTTGTATGATTACTATTAGGAATATATTTTTTGTTGTAACGAAATGTGGATTGGATAATCGATTTTTTGAGTTGGGAGCAGGGTTATTTCATGGTTTCGGCAAAACGTTCGTTATCGTTACAACGTCCTGGTGGTTTGTGCGAAGCGCGTCGGGCCCTCGCTCTTTGTTCCGCCGTTCGGCCATCTCCGACCGTACCTCTCTTGCTTGACCTCAACGTCATCCTCTCTCATAGACCATCAACCTTGTGCTGTCGACTGTACCGACAATTTTCCTTTATTCCTTTATTCTGCTTCATACACATGCTCCTGGAACTAAATTTGTGTGTCATGGGCTTCCCATTCGTGTGCACTGCTCTGACATTGGCCCCAACTAGGTCCCAAAAATGTTGAAGATTTATCCGCCTGATTTCTGTCATTTAGAGCCTACGGTCGACTTTTATATTACCTTCCCGGATACCCACCCGTTTCTGCTGGTAGATGTCGGGTTCTCGAAGAGAAGACTGTTGCTCAATTGCGATCATCGGTGTCAATAAAAAGAGTCAACCTGGGCCAAACCTGGGCAACTGCCTTAACTTTGTAGAACAGATAGTGGAAGCTTGCATCGGCCCCACCTTAAAATCATGGAATAGGAAGAAAGGACAATGCCCCTTGTGAGCGGACTCTAATTTACCTGCTCTTTGTTATTGAAAACAATTTTAACGCTTTTCGCAGAAACTCATCGTCCTCCAAAGCAGAGCATACTCTATCATGATAACGGAGTCGTTGTTTCATCAGGTGTCCACCCAAGCATGCGCCGCGGAACGACTTTCGAACTTCTCTAGCTTGCATATCAAGTTCCAGTATCCCTTTGACATAGCGGCGGACAAGTATAAACATCACAAGGGACCGACAGGAACTTCTTCCGGTCCGGCAGTTATGACGTCTTGGGTATAAATTCTGCTTCGTTTGTATTCCTGCAACACAGAAATCAAGGATGAAGACCCTAATCTTGCTTTCGAGTTTGTTTACCCCAGTACTCATCGGAGTGCAGGCTCAAACCGGCCGTAAGTGTTTCTAGCGATATCAATGTCATTTTTCTTGACAAGATTGATCAATCGACACCCAGTTGCGCCCAAGAAATTTCTGAGCTTGCCTCTGGGAAATGTCAAACCTTCGGGATGGCTCATGGATCAGGTATATACTTTAGAAAATGTGTTGGTGAATTGGCCTTTTTTTGACTTTTATCTATAGCTCAAGGTACAGACGAATGGCCTCGCAGGACACGAACACGAATTTTACGACTAGTAAGCATGAAACATAGTCCTCATCTTACCGCATCTGATTATCAGTCTTTCAGCGTCGCGCAAACTGACTGGATGGGGGGCAATTCTTATTATTCTAATCTAGAAGAAGGTAGGTTTGATCAGAGAATCTATGAGCAGTGCGTTTGATCTCTCCGCACTGCACAGCTGGCAGTTATTGGTTTGTACGTTGTTTTTTTCCTTGAAAGTGATGGCCCCTTCACTCTGTATGTCAAGAACGCGATGGTGCCAAATGGAATTCTCGTCAACAATTCTGCTATCAATGCGAGGACTTCGGCCTTTCTGTCTTACGTCCTCTCCCATCAAGATTCCACCGGATGGCTGGGGCCTGAAGTCAATACCACTAAACCACGCTATTTGTGGGGAAGGTGGGTGCAGCTTCCTTTGACGTGCCTGTATGAGGTCCTGATTAGTTGCCGTCAGATACCCCTTCATGTTCGGCGCTATCCAGATGGTAGAGTCCGATCCATCCTTAACTGACCAGGTCGTTACTGCCTTGCATAAATTTGTCGCCCTGGCCAATACCATGCTTCATGCTGGACAAGGCGTCGAGGCGTGGACTCAAACACGATGGGAAGATTTTGTCATGACTCTGCAGTGGTAATGTCAAATGCGCTTCGTCATTTTCCCATTTCAGTAACAGTGTTGCAGGTTATACGACTACCACCCCAACGGCAATGAAGCATTGTTGATTGATACCATGAAACAGTTGAAGTATACAGGTGTGCCTTGGGAAAAAGTTTTCAGCGCAGAGGTAAGGGAACAAATGCAACATGTCTGACTTTTTGGTATAACTGACGAAATATGCAGTATTTCCCGCACACTGCAGGTGAGAACTATGCCTCTTAAGACTGTTGAACTTTCTTATCTCGAGATTGCAGTTGAAAACACCCCGGTAATTAGCATCTTGCTTTATGCTTGCCGTTACAACTCAATGACGTTTGTGTAACAGAATCCGTTTAATCTTCCACTAACAGTTAGTATCCCGAATCTCCAAATTTGCACCGATGGATATTCATATTCATTTGTCTTTAGTGGCACGGAGTGAACATGGCAGAAGGCCTCAAAGCTTTGCCCTCGACTTATCGATTTACTCATAACCAGTCGGGTTAGTAAACCGACGCACTTTGATTGGAAGTGGATCTTGAACGTGAATTTTCAGATCTCGACGTCGCGAGCCAAGGCTGGGATTTGCTCTTCCAATACCATGGTCGACCCTCGGGCATCTACGCTGCTGACGAATATCTCGCTGGTTTAGAGGCAGTCCGGGGGTAAGTCGCATCGTGATTTTCTGTTGGCATTCACTAAAATCAGATGGTCGAAATCAGAACCGAACTTTGCTTAGTTGTGGTACGCTCCGCGGCTAATATTCTACATTGCTTGTTTAAAATTGACTTGCTCAAAGGAAACCATGTTTAGTGGTTCTTACTTATACCAAGTTATTGGTGACCCCAAATTTGCCGATCGAGTCAGTACCGTTTCAAGTTCAAATTGTTATAGCGCCTTACATGTTTACTTGCAGGTCGAACGAATTTCCTATAATGCGCTTCCTGCTGAATTGACTGGAGGTAAATCAGGTTTTTACCTTCTGCGTACTGGCACTTAACCTTTTTGAACAGACATGTGGTCAAGACAGTATCTCCAGCAACAAAACCAAATTGCTTCGAAGAATATGAACCCGTGAGTACGATTGTCCTTCTTGGAACCAATACAAATTGACATACGAGTAATCTTCAGAAACCCTTTCCCACTTGATGGGTAGGTAACATAAGCATGGCTGTTAGGAAAAGCTATCAATTTAATGTGTTATTCAGACCATATTCCAATGTCTTTGGTCTCGAGCCCAATTACCCGTTCGTAGTTTCATGATGTCAAACTTTCGTCTCCTCATTTCTTCCTTGAATAGTTGCTGCACGGTCAATCATCCGCAGGGGTGGCCGAAATTCATTACGAACGCGTTCCTGACAACCCCAGACCAAGCCTCTCTGGTTCATGTGTACTTAGGTCCATTCGAAACCTCAGTCACTCTAGCTTCTGGTGCTATACTCTCAATTCCTTTGTCTGCCCGCTGATTAACTGACATGGACCATCAGGAAACCAAGTCAAGGCAGTTGTTGATACCCAATATCCCTTTAGCGATGTAATCACCACGACAATAACGGCCACCAAGTCGTTTACTTATTTCGTTCGAATTCCAAGCTGGGTCGTTGGCGGCACCATTGCCCTGAACGGTGGTCATGCTCAAGCTGTCAGTCCTGTAAACGGTTTGCAGGCCGTCTCAGCCAGCGCAGGAACGACCAGATTTGTCCTGAATTTGCCTGCCCCAATAACGACTGGTATGTGGATGTTGTAATGCACGCCTTCATTTCACTAATACCAAATTCGATCTGTAGAAAGCAGACCCCACGGATCCATCGCCGTTCACCGTGGACCTCTCCATTACGCTTTTGATAGTCAGTCTCTTCCCGTTATTCTTGTGGCCACACTTACGATTGACTCGTGTTAATCTAGTTTCAAGAAACCAGACCGTGCTCACAAGAAACAGCGAACAACCACTGGCCGTAGATCTGGAATTTGACGCCACTGTTCCTTGGCAATATGCTATTGACCCAACAACTCTCAAGTTTGATGCTGGGATTGCTCCCCCAGCCCTGCCTTCTCCCATTTTCGATTCCGGAAAGCCTTCTTTCTCGATCAGCGTTACGGCCTGCCCCATCACATGGGCTATAGCCGGCGATACTTTTGCAGCGCCTCCTCCGACCAATCCGAATTGTACTGGCCCCGCTACAACTATTAAGTTGAGCCCCTACGGTGTAAGTTGCACCTAGAGCATCATTCATGTTGATGCTAACTTGATATAAAATTCTTTTAGGCCACCAAACTGCGAATCGGAGAATTCCCGGTATTCAAATCGACCTGAGGGTTTAATTGTTGCCTGAGGGAATGGATGTTGTGTCGTCATGATTCGTCATGAAGATGTTAGTATGTTCTATTTCTTTCATTTCGTCGAGTGATTGTAGCTGTTTGATTTTTTGTCGTAAACATTTGGGTACCTGAGCATTCTTCGCTGATATCATTGACACTCTGAGTATGCCAGGTATATTTATGTCTGAATTGAAAGAAATGCCGTGTTTGTCATTTTTTTTGTTCCAAAGGAACAGCGTGAGGATGTACGAGAAACGGTCAAAGTACACCTAGAATACATAGAATACTCCAAAGGTCTCTCTCCAAAATGTGAGAGAGACAGTGAGGTATCAGGAACGTTATCATAAATCATCATAAATCCTGTTCATATAGAACGTTCTAGAATCAAAGTCCAAACCAAACGAAATCACGAAAAAAAAATCCCAGCATGAGCAGGTTTTAGTAGAAATTGCGCGAAATGATGGCCTCTTTGCTTGTCAGGCTATAGTCTGTCGAATCCACATCTTCTTGGCGAATCCGCTCCTTCTTCTTCATCATGCTGATGGCGAGGTAGATGGGCCAGCCCAGTCGTTTGATGAAGCCCGTGTTTTCAGGGAAGATGTACTTGCTTTGGAACGCGATGATGACCCATGCTGTGACAATCGTAAGGGGGATGGCAATCGCGATATAAATAGGTAGCGTTCCAATCGTTCCTGGATTGATCTCGCTAACGTTCATGCCGAAAACACCCTGAATGCTTGCTTAGCAACTTTGAGTGGATTGGAGAAAGGAGAACGACGTACTGCTACGAAGGATGCTGGCAGAAAGACCATCGTTAAATAGGCGATTTGTTTCATCTTTAGAAAAGAGTGAGCAATGGACAATTGGTAATCAACTTGGAAGACATACGGCTGGAAAACGAGGCAAAGAAGGGTTAATTTACTTTCTCAATTGATAAACATGGTAAATGACTTACCAGCACTATCTCGCACGGCAGCTTCCGTCATTTCCCTCATGTATCGACTGTCAGTAATATTGACACTGCTGAACACCTGTATTTCATAGCTGTAAGTGAGGCTCTTCCAGGCCCGGTGGGCACGGACGCCAAGACTTACAAGACCCATGACATTCTTCAGCCTCCGCTCTTGCATGTGCAGCTCTTGCTTCAGACGCATGCATTCCGTCAAAAGGTTCTCGGACTCTCTATGCATGATCGTTTTGCTATATTTTCGTTCTTCTGCAGTGAGGGCGTCCATGGCTGGGTTGTGCGTGTCCCGAATGAACTTGACATGCTTTGCAAAGTCGTCCAGGAGCGACGTGTAATGCAAGTGATGAGCGCGAATGACGTGGAGCTCTCTGGTGAGAGGCATCTCTGCTGTCGAGATGACGCGGCTTTCCTGTAAACGTCATCAGACAATCCGAGCCTGAGGGGCAGCATAGAGGTATTAGTCACCAAGGAGCATATGTGCTCATACAGATTCTCCAACGCCTCGTCCCAAGCGTACATCGCATGCCAGATAAAGGTCAATAGAACAAACGTGGGGTCGGCCGATTTCTGGAAGATACTTTGCCAGTAAACGCTCTGGCCTGGATATCGAAGAGAATTGATATCGTGTACCGAGAAAAAGAGGAATGCTACTTACCAGCAAAGCGAATGCGCTCATGTAAAAACGGAGCTGTGGTAGTTGGGAGATTCAGGCTAGGGTGGAATGAAATGATCGTGCTGCCGTTGACATTCCGGATAAGATGGACTGCCAGGAGATCCAAGACCAAGAGACGACCATCTGTATAACGAAGTAAAATATTAGTTCAAATCAGAAAGCTCAACGCATTGCGTACGAACTAGAATATAGGGCAAGAGGTGAATGTGGATCGATCATTTGTGTGCCTAGAGGGTGATAATTAGTTATGCAAGGCCACAGATATATCATCGCAAGGATGACAGGACTGTACCTAGAAGAGTAGGTGCTTGGAGAGTGTCTGTCGATTTCCCGAATGCAGCATTAAGCTGAACTGCATCATGATTCGACATGGACCGCAAGAAAGTCAAGGTGACAGTTATGTCTAAAAAAAGTGTCAATGTTTGCCAAGAGTAAAGCAGCATGATTAGAAAGACTTACGATCCCCGATGCCCGGCTGGATTTCTTCCTGGAAGCGTGATGGGATCCAACTCAAAGATGAAGACCAGAAGAAGGGCTCGATATTATATCTAACAGGTACTCAGGAGATTAGCAGGCCACGAGTAACTGGGAACAGAACTACCCACTTTGCCCCAAGCATCTGCAGGATTGGCCCCGACATGTTTTCAATGAACGTTGCTCTTACACGGATGCCCGGTGGCCTCTGTCAGACGGGATTAGGGAATGTGTTGGAATCATCATAAGAACTTTCAACGCCACGAACCTCTTCATGAATCAACATATCCCAAATAGTGCCTTCTTCACCATGCTTCGCCTCAATGTGCCCAGCATTAGTGAAGAATCCGTTGCTGTCCACATCGACTCGGTGAAGAATACATGGCGATTCCTTGTTGTAATCGTGTATAGCACCATAGATCCTGCTCTTCAACACCTGCCGATGGGTCCAATTCGGGAAACGAGACTGAGGATAACCCGTCCAGCATCCCCCACAGTCTTTGTGATCGCAGAGTGGAGGAATAGGCGGCAATGGGCATTCGAGTTGGTCATGGTCGACCTCTGATAAGGCCAGATGTTGAGAACGCGGGACAACGGTTAGAAAGAGAGCGCTCACCATCCTCTAGGTCAACCCATGGCCAGGGAGCAGAAGGAGCAGCATGTCGATGAGAGGGATGTGGCACACGAGTTTTGTCTTCTTTGGGTTCCTTCCTTGCTGTTCGTAGTGAAGGGGCTGGAGAACGGAGGCTGCGCAGCGATAGAACATCAGCAAATCGAGATGGGACAGCTAGCTGTGACATTTTTGTCGTCAAAAGAGCTTGGCGCAGGTCGTATCGGTCGTAAGGATAGATGAGGCGGCGGAGGGCAGAAGGGGGAAAGGAGGAAAACACGATGGTGGGCGCCAACGAGGAAGTTGTACTCCTGCTGACAATTTACCCCTGCGTTCAAACTTCAGGGCCTTTGTTGGCGCCCTACATACTTACAACATGTGCACGTATCGTGAGACTTCAGTCAAGATTTTGACAATGAGTACAAATAGCGTTACTCCGTTTGTCCTCATGTCCCGACCTGCACGGTTGTTTGGCGAGCATTCATTCTGCCAATCTCAAATATCTTGTTGAATGACAGAAAATCAGACATACCATATCATATGAAGGCAAAACCATATCCCTACGTATAGCCTGCTTTGCAGTCCTTGCTGTAGCCTCCAGGTTTTCCAGAAATTCGACCAAGAGGGTCTGAGGGTGTACGCGCCGTGAGAGAAAGAGACAGGAATTGATCGGCACAATTATGAGGCCGGCTTCGGACTTGGATATCTGGATCCGGGGTCAAGGAACCTTCGAAGTTCGATAGGCTGCCACGCCGTAGTGACACCGGAGCGGAAAGATTTGCAGGAAGGCATAGAGTAAATGCCTCGTCTTCCACCGCAAGTCATAAAGCAGTTCTATGGTTAGCTATGACAGAGTATGCCACCACGGGGATTAAGTATGCCATTAGGGACAAACCTCCCGGTGGCAGGCATAGCCTCGAAAGAAGGCTTAACATCCAAGAATACGCGTATGAATAGATAGTATATGATATAAGTATGCCTCTCGGATCCCCGGTCATGTAAAAGCGTACCAATCGTTAGGCCGACATCCGAGACCGTGACAGGACTGAATACTCAGGCCTCAGGAATCAGGATTCAAGTTTCCTTAATGCATGTTGCCTTCGATGGTTAGCTGAAAGGCGGTGAAGCTTTGAAGTATAAAGTATAGTCGGGTGTACTGAGTAAACTTGAGCTTGAATGCCATTTGTCAAAAGGAAACACCCCTAAATTGAAATACCCAAAAATGGGTTGCAATAATAGCACGTGACCGTAACGATATCTTAGTCTTACTATCTTAGTCAGTGTCCAATTTCCCAGTGCCGTTCGGCGTTCAAACGTTCACAAGCGTTCAAACGTTCACATTCAACCAGTGGTATCTCCCAGAACACTTTCGTTTCTCTTTCCAACTATTCAAGCAACAACAAGAAGTCCAGCCATGACTTGGGCTGGCCCGCTCCTCAACAAACGAACTTCTATTCTTTCCTTACCTTCAGAGGTCCTCTTGAGGATTTTTGAAGAGGTATACCTTGCGTCATGTCACATCGACTTCGATTCCGCGCCTCCCAGCAAGTTGGCGGACCCCGCTTTGTTCCCTTACTGCATCATGAGGGTCTGCAAAGCATGGAAGACGCTCGTGCGTTCCGTGCCGCTATTTGCAACACGCGTCATTATTTTCGTCGACGAGCCAGTTGTATTCAAAGACCTTCAAGACCAGTTCCGAGATTCGAAAAGCCTTTTAATCAAGGTTTTCGTTGTCCGCAAAGAATATCCTGAAACCAACGACCCGCTAGAGAAGGACGGGGTCGTGGATGTGATGAAAGCGTTGATTCCCCACATCACACGATGTCAAGTCGTGGTATTCGACCTCCTACATAGCTCTTCTCTGCCACGTATTGCAGATTTCTCAGGAAAGGCAGCAAAACTCCGAACGTTGCGGATAAAATCCAGGATCGCCAACTCCAATGAAGATGCGCAAATCGTCGCTCCTGTTGTACGAACTCTCACACCCTTCCTGTGTCCTAGCCTCCAATATCTGGATTTGGATTGCCACGTCTTCATCGAGGCTTTGCGCATTCCGAAGTGGGAAGAGAGTCTCAACACGGTAAGCAAGAAGCATTTGTCGCTATCCAACATACGCGGTCTCGATGCCGAAGAATTCGACTTGCGCGATCTTATATTGGCGCTCTCGAAAATGGGCCACTTTACAAGCCTCAAGCTTTCGCAAATTGACCTTGATCATAAATCATGTCTGAAGCGAGGTTTTCCTGGACGTGTCTTCATTCAGAATTTTGAATTTATAGGTCTTTCAAGAGAACTCATTACAGGATTTTTCGCTGCGTACGACAACAGGATCGACGTCAGCAATCTCGTTATGAAACGATGTCAACTTGGACGAGTCAGATATGTCCCCTCTTGGTATTTGAACCTTCAAGAGATCGATGCAGAAGAGGACATTTCAGGTTTTGTAAGTCACTGGGATGGATTCGGACTGCATATCCTGGACTGTCCTGGAGTCGACGACCGACTCCTAGAAATGCTCGCGCAGTTCCAGCCGAACGACAACAATTTTTTCGCGCCAACTCTCAGACAGCTACAAATCCGAGTCCCACCACGTTCTTCCTCCATATCTATCGAAGCTGTCAAACACTTAATTGTGGCTAGAAGGGAAGAAGCGGCCAAGCACGACCCGTTGACGGCTCGCGAATCCTCTCTACCGATGTATTCCTTGTCAGTCACAGGCTCCGCTCTTCAACTGCCCTCCAAGATCGCGCATGGTTCTACGAACACCTAGAATGTTTTCTGTGGGACACCCCACCCACCCGTTGTGACTCGCCGGTACTCACCAATGATTGTTCAGAATGGGATTTCTCAGGGGTATTATTCCCTTCCCTTCCCCCCGTCCAATTCGTCACTGAAGTCGTTGTTACCTTTTAGTTTGACGACTCTCAAATCACCTCTCTGATTCCTTCCCAATCGGAACAATGTGACAGCCAAAGGTCTAGCATTCTGGATGTAAGTGCCAGTCAGTGTTGTCCGATTTCTTGTTGACAAGTTTCAAGGAGGTACCTCGGTCCCAGTCTCCAGTCATCTCTGATGATTATTGCGAAGTTGAATGGTCTGCCGACGACGTGGGTATATTTACATTTTTGTTTCTTTTTCGCTGACATGATTGACAGCTACAAGGGTTGTGAACGTCGTTGGCGTCGCATCTCGACTGGATTCATCCTGCATTGCATAGTGTCCGCCGTAAACTGCTTTTCAGCGGTGTTGTAGTAACTTAAATATTATGTAAAGCCTATTTACTTCAGTTTTCTAAAACACTTTATCTACTTTTTATATAGAGTCGAACCTTACAAGTGTGGTGGACACGATCGCCAGTCAAAACGACAATGGAGAAATGAGGCACGTGATGTAGTAAGGATTTGTTTCTCATCATTGTAATACTAACTTTAAGTTATACACGTCCACCATCATCTATCTTTCACTACCCTACCTATAACTAACTACGAGGGGCCCAAATATGTCCTCCATTAAAGACGACCCTCGCGACGCTTCGCTCGAGACCCCCTACACCACTCCCAAAACCTGGTTCCGGGACGCCAGCGGTTCGTCTTGAAATCTCCATCGACCAGCAGGAGTCGCAACCTGACTCGGCCCTATTTTGTGTTTAGATGGACTTGGTGCATCGGGGATGTTTCTTTCAGGACTTATCATGGTGACGCGAAATAGGTGCATACCAGCATCGAGCTAGCTCCTATGCCGAGTGAC
>JADNRV010000844.1:0-11067 GCA_015499995.1 Flammula alnicola | reverse complement strand
GCTAGTAGAGCATCGCTAAAGATGCTTAGTGCGGGGTGTGTGTGAACTACTAGATAATCAAGTAGTTGCTTTCAATAGACTTGTAAGGTCTATTAAAGAGATACTATCAAATCCGACTTGCTTCACTATTAATAACTACTTTACTACACTCAAACACCCAAATCAATGTTTAGTTGACTTAGTTCGTCCAAGGGGAGGATAATAGTTTTATAATATCGATACCTGATAGTAGGTGCGCGATAAAAGAAGGTGTTTAACTATGTAACGGCTGAAGCAAGGCCTTAGGCGCGTTTATAGTCAATGGGTCGTTTTAAGTCCAATAGACTTGTGTAAATTCTGGTCTGGTACTCGGAAACTAGTGCTCTATGCACAAACTGCTAACTGATCTTGCTTTGTCTTGTTCTTCAATTGAGAAGATGGCTCTATGCCCTTTAACTTGTCTTTACTTGTCTCAAAAACTATACTTGTGGAAAGAGGCGCGCAGATGTCTTATCCGCCGACACTACAGTCCCTTAACAATGGCCAGAGGCGCGTAGACACTTTGTCTACCGACACTACAGTCCAGGTCCCCAGATGTCCTTTGACAAAGGGTAGGTTTTGAACAAGTCACTTAGACAGGTTCCTTGGCTTATAACTCTCTTTACTTGTCTTGGCGAATCACTTAGACACGTGTTCTCGTCTTAACAGTTCGTTTATATCGTTACTTGGTTTCTTTTTATATTATGGGACTCTCGCTTTGAAGCTACTTGGTACTTAGAGGTGAAACACTTAAGATATAACTCTTAAGCGCTTGTATCTCGTGGGTGGTAAATTGCTTGTGTTCTACGGTGTTACAGGGCTGCTTATATACTACTGAGACGATATATTATTACATAGACGCAATGACGAGAATATAGAGTTTTCATGGGCATTTGTGCGCGAGCGGCGGCCTTGTGGAGTACCGTTTCCATGCTCATCCGCTCAATCATGCCTTTTTGGTTGGATCGGGAGCTCAGATCGCCGTCGGTTCGGCTAACTTAAGCGCCTAAGACTTAATCCTCCTCGACCGCGTGGTATACAGGCTCGTGACCTTTCGTTTTCATTGGTATCTTGTCCTGTCATTGGCTATAGACTGACCGGAGCATAGACGCGCCTACATCTCGTCGGAGATGCTCGGGCAATCCACGCACGTTCTGTCCGAGATAATGCTCGTGATTAGGGTTGTAACCCTTCGTCCTCTGTACCCGATACTCTGGTACCCTCGGCGTGCATCTGGGATCTCGCTATGTCGAGTTATGCACCCCGGAAATCTTCCTGTACCCAGTTATTACCCGATATGGTATGTGTTCCCAATTAGGTATCCCTCTGATCCGAGCTTTGATCGGCGTTGCTACAGGCGCGTCTATGGGCGTCTGCTTTACCCCGCTGCTCCACTGTCCTCGGTGCCTTCGGCAATGTCACGCGACCTGTCCTGTAGTGTGCCTAGATGTCCGTTCTTTCTAATCTAGAGATCCGCGCCCTCGCTGTATAGGCCGGATGGTTAAGATATTACTGAAAGGCGCCTATTCCGTACACTTCATTAGATGTATTGACTGTTATCTCAATAGTTACTAATGATAATGTCGTTATTAAACCGCGCATTCCTCGTTATCTTGCATAGTTTCCTCTAGTCCTTAGTAGTCTTGTCATTGTAATGTCCGGACTTGTAACATTTAGACTACATTGTAAGCTTTACTAAGTGCTAAAAATAGCTCAGGTAAGGAGAATAGTATTCCGTTCAGAGCTAGCCGCTCGCGGTCTCTTCATCGCTCGACCTAGTTAGGATCGCGCTCCACAGTTGTGTGTGTGGTTTAGGTCGCTGAGCGCGTAGTGGGTCTCTCAGCGGATCCACTGAATACATGAGATCAATGTCGGAAATATTTACCATGAGGAAACCCTTCTTGGAGTATTGTCTCCCCTCGAACCTATACGATCCTCCCAACTGCATCTCCACTGTTTCTTCGCCAAATGTCGATTCCACCATTTCTTTTAGAGACAGTGCCTGTGTAGGACGAGACAGGCGGTCCTCTGGTGACGAGAAGCGGATGCGGGGTACCAGCAGCAGAACCATTTTCCCTTCAACACTTTCCACGAGCCCCACGTCCCCTCTGTAGTGTTCCCAGCCCTTTCTCTTTCCCCGGACCCGTCCCCATGATTGACGGCTAATGTTCAGCGACCTGACGATGCGTGTTTGGGCCCATTCCTCGCGAGGAACCGGTCGCAGCATGGCCTTGTTTAGCTCACTAACGGACGTGGCCAATCGCATTGCCTGCTGGTGAGTCGAAACCTCGGCATAGATACGTCCAGGCCGGGAAGGGTTAGCCATTACGGAGCGCGCCAGGCTCTGCGGAGTCGTAGGATGGAAAGCTAGATGGAGTATCTTGAAAACCGCTGCATTTTCACTTCCAAGCTGGCCAGGAGTTAATGTTAGTCGCCAGGTAGTAGAAAAAACTGTGATTACAACTCACCTTGCATCCAATCTCCCACAAGTTGTCATCTTTAAACAATGTATAGTCTGCAGTGGCGTATTCGGACTGGAACCCGCATCCTCTGTACTTGTCCCCTGTTCCATGGCAGCTCGTCTGGTAGCTCATCGTGCCAGATCAGCGAGAAGGTGCACTTCTTCTGACCAGGTATCAGCCATAGCTTGTCATAGCCGAGCATGGCTCACTACCGAGTCCCATCTTGTCTCCTCCTCGTCCATTTCATCTGCAACCCAAAAATGCTCAATACTGCGTTTGGTATTTCGTTTGAGGAGCAGACACATTACCTTCCAGTTCTTCCTCTCCATCTGTTAACTCATCATCTTCTAACACATCATCTGTGATTGCTTCCAAGTCCATGAACCTATTCTGTAGAGTTTCCGTCAGTTTCCTATCATGGATATGCAGACACATTATCTTAAACATACGGTGTCCGTTCTTCTTCTTTTCGCGGGGCGGTTCGACATTCTTATTAGGCGGTATTAACCGAGTTATTTTGGTATATATGCGACTAAACTACTAGACTACTAAACTACTCTATGTCGACGCGTAATTATGGACGCGTTATTAGTACGACGAGGAAAAGAAAGAATAACAGCTCACGCCGCGCGGGCCGTGTTGTACGTGTCATTGCATTAGGGCCAGTGTTTTCTTGATTATTCATCACTTCAAACGACGTGGTTATGTCAGCACATCGGCGCATTTACCGGCGATCCAATCACCCGCAGTAACCGTCGCCACTACACCGGCCCTAAACTCAACGCGCCTGAAAAATTCCAATGGCGGCTCTTCTGCTCTCTCTTTCGACCACTTAGATTACAATCACGTCCATATAGTAGCTATAGCACACTAATACAACAGGCTTGTAGTTAGCGTCTTAATACATTCCGAACACAATACATAGAAACTAAGATACAAAAACAAAAGTAAGTCGTAACAGGAAAATGTAGGTGCAGAGGTTAACGTCATACGCAGTGCAACAAGAAGATCAATATGCAGTGCAACAATACGAACAAAACCCGCGTCTCCGCTGGGCATTGGTGCGCGAATGGCCGTTCGATACAGCCGCGGTGATAAACCAGGCGGAAAATAGCCGTGTTGATTCGCATGTCGAGGTTGATCATCCCCTACATGTAAGTGCTTCACACCTTACAGCGACCGAGCAGCTAAGCACAATGAACAGACCATCATTTCCCATCTCACTCGATGGGAACAGGGCCTCAACGATCACAGCCAGGAAGGCCTTCGCCTTGCGGGTCTGCTGCGCTATCAAGCCGCGTCAAAAGGCCCTCTCGCCAGCCTCTCCTCGATGCCCGTTCTCAATGCCAGCACTGCAACCATGAAACGCT
This sequence comes from Flammula alnicola, assembly GCA_015499995.1. Taxonomy (NCBI): domain Eukaryota; kingdom Fungi; phylum Basidiomycota; class Agaricomycetes; order Agaricales; family Strophariaceae; genus Flammula; species Flammula alnicola. The sequence goes on along the minus strand of JADNRV010000844.1, from coordinate 7,217 downwards.
AGTCGCTCTAATCTCCGCCTACAAAGTGGTAGATATCTTCGCACGTCTGGAGAAGGGTAATACGGTGCCGGAGCTCCTTTCCTAAAACTCTGACCCGGGACTTGATCCCCAAGGAAAAGGTGAGCAGCATAGGTACTTGCTCCCAAAACTCAAATTGACCGAGCACATGTCCAGTACTTTGAGAGGCTGGCAAACTGCCCATCCATTCTAAAGAAATGTCGCCAGCTCCTCAATGACGTGATCCTCGATGAACCTGCACCAGAAATGGGCTTACACAACATCCATCTGCACCACCTAAGGCGCCTGGCCCGGGTAGAGACGTTGAACAAAATAGGACCTATCATCGACAATTTCCGGGTAGCGCATTGCATCTCTCATATATGTTGCATATGCCAGCTCAAACCTCCACGACATTTTACCGGATCTGCCCAACAATCTAAACGACTACTACGCTTCGAAACTCCGTGCGTCGACTTGGTTTACAATTTAAATATAATATCTGACCTTTTCATCCAGCGCCGATCCATCTCATACAAGCCCGAAGCCACCCATCATTTATCGATTGTACCTCTTACTCCAAAGGAACAAGAGGGTGCGACCGCCCTGCTTGGGCAATCGACGGCGACCCAGCTCCGTCCCGCTTCAAGCCGCGCTAAATATTTCTCCCTTGTACTTGCTGTTGCCGTTCGCGCTGCGTAAGAAGCACTGGGGGCGAGAAAGTCTTGCAAGGCTATCCGAGGCCCTTGGAAATCAACGCCCTCTCGCTCTGCGTCGGCTTGAGGACGACATTTGGCGCACGCTTTACGGAATTGCACGGGGGAGGCCAATTATGCAATCTCTGGCCCAGCTTATGCAAATGCCATCGTGGAGAGTTATGGAGTTGCTTCCCGACGATCCTGCATTCCTGTTCTTCACTGGTGAGTATACCCTGACCATTTTTTTTGGAAACCCCATTTGAATCATTTGTTTTTGGGCAACCCCAGCGGAGCCAACTCGCCGATAGCATGGGCCTCTGCGCAGCAGCTCCTTCTGGATCCCAGCTTCTCCCAATCTGCCGCCTTTGCACGGAAGCTCCTCAGCAACCAATGCGGCTGCTAAGCTGATACAACCGCCCCCTCCTTGTCCATCTCATGGCGCCTCAACTCCGCCCCAGGCTCCTGAGGACCCGACGCCTCCACCCCATGCTCCTTCTGGTGATCCAGTGGCCTCTGAATGTCCTGGCAACATCACATTATCACCCCCGTTATTACCCCCTCGTCAGCCGTGTTCAGCATCCAACCCCGGCAATCCGACGCCACCCCCGCCCCCCTCTCGTCAGGTTTCTCCAGTGGTCCCTCAGCTACCTGATACTCCTGTCGTGGATCAGTCTGAAAGCGTGTGCATGAACCGGACTCTAGTGAGCTGTCTGACATGGAGACTGAAGAGGACAGCCCAGGAGCCCCGCGACAAGATGGCGACATCGCAATGCCCGATATTCCAACAGGCAACGATGACGTCGTAATGAAAGATATTCCGCCCATCCCACGGTCGAGGATAGCAGCTGGGACTCGTTCCTCGACCCGGATCAAGGACAAGGGGCCCTTGGCATTGGCGACCAGTCCAACCACGGTCCCGATGCCGTCCAATCTTTCCAAGGCGAAGAAGTGTCCGGCCCCGTCCAACCCGTCCAAGACAAACAAACGTCGTAGAACACCAAGATGCCAGACACAGTCGAGAGCGACAAGGAAGAAGAGGATTTTCTGCCGGTCATGGAGCCCAATACCTCTGAAAAGACATGGTATTGGCAATCGATTAATGCAGATGTATTCGTACGTTTTTTTCCCCCGTGTAGTCCTCTACGATACTGACATCACGCTAGGCTGATCCCGAACCTGTGAACCTTGATACAAGCAAAATGCCACAGGTAAGTGAAAGCTTTATGGCATTGCTTACATCCCTTCATTCGACCTTCAGGAATACGAGTCAGAGAAAAGCATCACTGCCTATGGCCCCAAGGGCGAGGCATTCAATTTCAAACCAACCGTCCAAGTCTTAATAATTTCTACCTACCAATCCTATGGCATGCTGATTCATTGTCAGGACGAAGCAACTCTCCAGACCCTCCTCGCTATAGCGAATGCTGTGCAGGAAGAGTACAGGGACTCAAAGCCTCTGCACATCGCCGACAAGGACCAGTCCATGCTCCGCTAAAGATGCTTAGTGCGGGGAGTCTGAGCGGGTCTTCTCTCTCGAGACTGGTTCTTTCTTCTTTGGTAATGGTAAAGGTAAGGGTTCTGTCCCTGCCCTTATAGAATTATAAGTGGTGCGTGGTGCTGGTGCTTTTGATGAAGAAGCTACCGCTGACGCTGGCTTATTGGCGCTCTTGTTCCCCTTGTTAGGATTACTTGAGCCCTCAATTTTGTATGGTTTTAACCGTTAAACGATTCAAATCCTATACAGGTTGAAGCACGACTTTCTGTATGAATAATCGACGCCTCTTTTACCGCTACCGTATCAAATATCTTAGAAACCCCCCCTCGCGGTGGGCTCCAGATAAAGATGCTTAGTGCGGGGTGTGTGAACTACTAGATAATCAAGTAGTTGCTTTCAATAGACTTGTAAGGTCTATTAAAGAGATACTATCAAATCCGACTTGCTTCACTATTAATAACTACTTTACTACACTCAAACACCCAAATCAATGTTTAGTTGACTTAGTTCGTCCAAGGGGAGGATAATAGTTTTATAATATCGATACCTGATAGTAGGTGCGCGATAAAAGAAGGTGTTTAACTATGTAACGGCTGAAGCAAGGCCTTAGGCGCGTTTATAGTCAATGGGTCGTTTTAAGTCCAATAGACTTGTGTAAATTCTGGTCTGGTACTCGGAAACTAGTGCTCTATGCACAAACTGCTAACTGATCTTGCTTTGTCTTGTTCTTCAATTGAGAAGATGGCTCTATGCCTTTAACTTGTCTTTACTTGTCTCAAAAACTATACCTGTGGAAAGAGGCGCGCAGATGTCTTATCCGCCGACACTACAGTCCCTTAACAATGGCCAGAGGCGCGTAGACGCTTTGTCTACCGACACTACAGTCCAGGTCCCAGATGTCCTTTGACAAAGGGTAGGTTTTGAACAAGTCACTTAGACAGGTTCCTTGGCTTATAACTCTCTTTACTTGTCTTGGCGAATCACTTAGACACGCGTTCTCGTCTTAACAGTTCGTTTATATCGTTACTTGGTTTCTTTTTATATTATGGGACTCTCGCTTTGAAGCTACTTGGTACTTAGAGGTGAAACACTTAAGATATAACTCTTAAGCGCTTGTATCTCGTGGGTGGTAAATTGCTTGTATTCTACGGTGTTACAGGGCTGCTTATATACTACTGAGACGATATATTATTACATAGACGCAATGACGAGAATATAGAGATTTCATGGGCATTTGTGCACGAGCGGCGGCCTTGTGGAGTACAGTTTCCGTGCACGTCCGCTCAATCATGCCTTTTTGGTTGGATCGGGAGCTCAGATCGTCGTCGGCTCGGCCAACTCAAGCGCCTAAGACTTAATCCTCCTCGACCGCGTGGTATACAGGCTCGTGACCTTTCGTTTTCATTGGTATCTTGTCTTGTCATTGGCTATCGACTGACCGGAGCATAGACGTGCTTACATCTCGTCAGAGACGCTCGGGCAATCCTCACCCGTTCTGTCAGAGATAATGCTCGTGATTAGGGTTGTAACCCTTTGTCCTCCGTACCCGATACTCTGGTACTCTCGGCGTGCATCTGGGATCTCGCTGTGTCGAGTTATGCACCCCGGAAATCTTCCTGTACCAAGTTATTACCCGATATGGTATGTGTTCCCAATTTGGTATCCCTTTGATCCGAGCTTTGATCGGCATTGCGACAGGCGCGTCTATGGGCGTCTGCTTTACCCCAGCTGCTCCACCGTCCTCGATGCCCTCGGCAATGTCACGCGACCTGTCCTGTAGTGTGCCTAGATGTCCGTTCTTTAATCTAGAGATCCGCGCCCTCGCTGTATAGGCCGGATGGTTAAGATATTACTGAAAGGCGCCTATTCCGTACACTTCATTAGATGTATTGACTGTTATCTCAATAGTTACTAATCACATAGGACAGTATAACAATCACCTTAGTAACCTAAGTCCGGTAATCAACAAAATCACAATGATCACCGGGCTAGCCGCACTGACTCAGAAACAACAGGTGTCATGTGCTTCACGGTGCGGCCGGATCAGGTACGAAATTGCATGTCACACGGTTCATTTGCATGCGAATGGGTCCTATAGGCACACCCAGGGCCTGGTTACTGTACGGGGTTCGGTCCGAGGGTGGCCGTAATGGGTTCCCTGGGGGGCCCGGTATTTGATTCCCTGGGGGGCCCGGTATTTGATTCCCACCGGGGCCCGGTAATTGGTTCCCAGGGGGGGGGGCGGAAATTGATTCCCAGGGGGCCAGGTAATAGGTTCCCAGGGGGGCCACATGGGGCGGGATAATAGGGGCCCGGTAATTGGTCCCGATGGTGGCTGTAATAAATGGCCCTCGGGTTCTACCTAGCATTCCATTCCACAAAAATTGGTTATCCCTCGGCACACCCTGCATCTTGTCCCGCATTCACCAGAAAATAGGATCTGTAGTTTTGTCATATTGTCTTCCAGGGGATGTACAGTTAGAAAGCAAATAACAGTCTAAATTGGTGTCATAACTGTACCTGTGACTTTGAGAAGTACTCTACCCCTGAAGTTGACCAACATATTTAAACTATGCAGCGAATCATGTTTTTCTACCTCAGGTAGATGATAATGGTGAAATGTCAACCCTCGGCCGATAGAACCCACCGTGGTCATCCCAATTTGCAGGAATATTTAACCATATTTGCATCACGGTCCACTATTATTGATGTCATGTAATTCTATTGAGCACCCCCATGGAGCATTTGTCGACCCTCGGGTGCAGCGCCTCCGGGCCAGTCTTTGTACATGATTTTCTGCACTGAACGATTTTGAAGTTTTCATATTTTAACTGTCTTTTATTTGACCCAAATTGATATCATTTACATGCTATTCGTCATGGTAATATATGCTACAGCCATACTCAGTTGTGTAACTACATTCAAGGGCGCAAAAGATCTTTGATACTCTCAAGTTCGTCTCCCACCTCGGAAAGGATATTCACAGAAAGAATTTTGGCCTGCAACTGGTTACGCCGAGCACTGTTAAACACATGCAACTTGTTTTCATACGTGTTGTCATCGAAGTCTGAGTCTAGGACTCCCATATGGACATTGTACAGTTGCTGTTCGGTGTATGACTATGGACTGTGTTCAATGGCATGGATACGCAATCTGAATATAGACTCACAAATTTTATGGGTGGGTTGAAGTTCGAGACACATCTCGTCGAATCTAACTCAATGTCCGATGGCTTCAACGGACGTTCATAAGCGGCGACCGGGGTCATGGGTCCCTCCCCGTGGGTGTGGACATTCCTATTGGAAACAAACCTGGCTTCCGGGGGTGGTCTGAAAAAAGTATTCGGCCCATGGGCATTGTCAATAACGGCATCAACCACCTCGACCCAAGAGGGTTTGGTGTGCACGCGAGAGACGCCGGAGGGCCCGATGGCCCCGCCAGTCCAGCCTCGGAATCTTGATCATCAAAGGTAAGCTAGTGACAGGTACTGGGACAATGGAAGACTCACCGAAGCTCTGTTGGATATTTCCTACTCCAAACATAGCTGTGTCTTGAGAATGTGATCAGCTTAGATGCCAGAGTGTACTATATGATACCTACTGCCAGACATGTTTTCAAGGTACTGAAACCCCTTATTAACTGCCGGGTTCTTGCCCTTTGAGCCCACCTCGGAGTCAGAATCACTGCCTAATGGAGTTGTCAGTCAGCCTCGGTATGCCGACAGCTGCAGACGACATACCTAATATTGCCTCGAGCTGCTCGGCCTTCATTGAGTGCAGTAGACGTAGCTGGGAGGTGAAGCCCGAGGGCGACCGTGGGTCGGTGACCAAGGCATTGTCGCCTGGTCCAATGTCAGGTGTGGGTGCAAATTGCAAAGTCTGACTTACCAAGCAATGCATCCGCTGATTTACGAATGTCGATAACAGGAGGGGCCTCATGTGATGATTCATCTGATTGTTGTCTGTGAGTTTGTGGAAGACTAAGTGAGGAGACGTCGTTACCAGATGAGGCCTGAACTCGGTCAACTAGTGCGAATGGCTGGCTGGCCTCGGGCTGCTGATTTGAATCAGAGTCGGACATATCAATAGCATGCCCGCCCCGAGGGATCAATGCAAAAGGCTGGCTGCATAGTATTCCCTCGGGCCGAATTCGGCCTCTGAGCCAGATGAGACAATAATTTCTGACCGTGGGATTAGCGTAAAGGGTTGGCTGGCTATGTTGGGTACGGGTTCGCTAGCAATGTTGGGTACCGGTTTGGGGGCCTCGGCATGCGGTCTCTCGGCCCCGCCGGGTTTAAGCCCTGCTGTTGGCTCGGGCCCGGAGTCCGAGTCCGAGTCAGAAGAGAGAGGGAGTGTGGAGCGCGGGTTGAGGTTGAATGGCCGGCTGGCTACACGTCCCTCGGCCCCGGTGGGCTTGACGGGCTTCTTTGGTGGTGGTATGCTTAACTTGTCCAAAGCATTGGATAAAGTCGACAAGGTTGAGCCTTCACCGGTGTTGATAATCCTGCTAGGCATAATGTTCATGGGGTGCGAATGTTGATTGCCTGCTTGATTGCCAGCAATTTGGAGAGAAGTACTTGCGCTCTTCACAGCTGGAGACACCTCGTGTGCTGCTGAACGTCTGGAGAAATTCTTAGACATGGATGAGTGGAGCGTAAAGGCAAGTTGACTGATCTCGTTATCGATCAGTAGCCTTTATCAGAGCCCGGGCAGGTCACGTGACACATGTTGTGTTTGTTTGTACACGGTTGAAATTAGCAAGTTTGTTTTGAGCGCTTTTTTTACTACCACTACCATCTCCATCCACCGTCCTCCACTGACATCCCATCCACTCCCAATTTGATCCCCACTCCTCCATTATACACCATGGCGTCCACCACAATCCCACAACCCAACGTCTCTGAGGCGGACGCACATCGGCTGGCTGACGGATTCGAGGCGCGCGTTACGCGCTACCTCGACACGGACGACAAGGAGGGGTTCGACAGGAACCAGAAGGGGTTGTACCTTGCCCTGGTAAGTCTGAGT
>JADNRV010000843.1:0-11222 GCA_015499995.1 Flammula alnicola | reverse complement strand
TCCTCTCTTGCACGCACACCGTTCGTAATATACTCTCATTCTCTTCTTTTCTCTATCTTGGAGCACGGCCAACTTATTTTTTCTTAGTTACATAGCTCATATTTGGTGGAAGGCAAGACGAAGCAAAAGGCAGTGGCTGCATCGGTGGAAGTCATATACACTGTATTTTATATCTTATTCACCTTCACGTACTACTTGAAGTCGGAAGGAAGTATGTACGTATGCAGTCTGGAAGGTCAATAATCCCTATGTTCTTGTGCTACCTTGCTCCTGCCTTGAGTGAAAATGCACAGTTGGAATGGAGGATAGGTATTCTAACTACAGAATAAGCAAGACCAGTAAGTAGTCGTATCGACAACATTGCAGAAGTAGTCGGACAACATGCAGAACGTAAGTAGCAACAACAACAAAGATAGTGTAATAACAAGGGATGCGTGCAGCTGCAGACGACAGGAAGCAAACAACACAGATACATACATAGCAGCAATAATTTGTCTGTGACCATCCATTCCACGTTCAAGTATTCAAGCTCAAGGACTATCCTCAACGTCCAACCCGTTCTGGCCTCCCTCCAGCTCCTCCGAAGGATCTTTCAACCACCCCTCGTAATCGACGTCCTTCTCCAGTAGCTTGTCCACCTTATCCACCTGGCGCGCAACGTCCGACTCGAACTGCGAGTTGTACGCATATGGATAGCTAGTGTTGGACGACGGAGGGGGCCGAGGAGCAGAGGCATGAGCTGGAAGGAGCGTACACGCTCGCCCAGCTATCGGGGGTCGCCTGGCTTTGATTGTCTTGGCTTGGGTTCTTGGTGTTAGCCCCAGCACCAGCGCCACTGATGAAGGGACCGCGCTGGGTGGATGCGGCCAGTGGCTTGAACGAGAAGCCGGGGGCCAGGCCACCGAATATCGCGACAGCTCGCACAACGTCTCCGCCCTCCTCCTCCTCTTCGATGTCGTCCTCCGAGTCCGAGCCGGCGAGAGACGAAAGAGACTTTGTAGGCGAGAGGTCGAGGTCGTGTTGCACGCTGATGGCGTACGGATCGAGCATGTAGGGTTGTCGTGGTCGACGATGTCGTCAAAGCTCGCATCCACAACGCCACCGTGGTGGTCGTTGTCCTCGGCTACAGGGCTGCTGGTGCAGCAGCAGCAGAAGAAGACAAGAATGGAATCGGAGGTTCCTCTTCTCTGCTTGGTCCTGGTCATCCAGGATCGGCTGTTGTCGTTCTTTACCCTTACTGGAAGGTTTAACTGTTGTCGTCGTTGTCGTCTTCTTCGGCGAGGCAGTCTTGCCTTTCTTCGAGGTCGCCAGGAGCTCCATAAGCGTAGGAAGGGCCTGTTTCTTGGGTGTTACAGGGGCAGGTGCAAAGCCTGGAGGACTCGAGATCACAGCAGCAGGAGGAACAGCTGTACGAGGACCTTTAGGCGTGTGTGGGCTGGAAGGCTGCCTGGCGACCAGTTGTGGAAGAGCCCGTCGATTTCGAGGGGAATACCCCGAAGGAGATCGAGGCGAAGTAAATGTAAAAGCGGGCAACGTCCGGGCCTTCTTCAACACCCTGCTGTCGTCGCCGTCATTGGGTGTTCCAGGCGACGCAAGCTGTCCGCGCTCGCGCTTATTGTTCGCATTAGTATCGTTAGCAATATCATGGTCGTCATTTCATCGAGAGTTGTACTTGAGATGCCGAGGTAGGCTTGTGGTTGTGGTTGTGGTGGGTGTTTCGCGTCGGGGTAGAGGGGGTGGGTATCACAGGTAAGGAGGCGGAGGTTTCGAGAGAGTTATTATGCCGGCCGTAGGTTTTCGTCACTCGCGGTGAGGAAGACAAAGGCACAGGCCGGTCAAGGTTTTAGGAGAAGAAGGAAATGGTGGGAGAAAAGAGGACGAGAACGGAGGTTGCACAACATGGGGTATGGATTCGGGTTTTTGGGCGTTGGAGGTTTCGCAGCGGCTTTGGGTGTAGAAGTCACAATGGCAGAAGAGGGAAATGAAGGTGGAAGGAATGACTGTCAAAAAAGATGTTAGATGTGCACCAACGGCTTGTGGGACACGAGTAGCTTACGTGTTCAGTAAGGTCAGCTATATGTCGTATGTTCATGTTTCTTGTCGAGGCAGGTACAACATTAAGCTTGTCGGCTTTCTTGGCTTCTGTGGTAGGCTTTTTCGCCTGAGATGCATGAGCAGAATTGTCCTGCTCAGGCTCGGAGCTCTTGTTAGAAGGCTTCTGCTTTCCAGGCACATTAGGCTTCCAGTGGCGCTTTTCTGGGTTGTGGACGCTTCACGACGGAGAAACCGAAGGGAGCTGTGTCTTTCAATGGATCGGCGACGAGGACTGCTGCTGCAGGAGGAGCGGGCTTGGCTGCGGCTTTGGAAGCGGCAGAGGCAGAACCTGAAGCATTGACAGCAGTGATCTTGCTTCGTTTGAGCATTATTCTTGTCGCTGTCGCTGCCAGCCTTGCCATTAGTGTTCGCAGGATGCTCGGGGCCGTCGTAGGAGACTTCGTCGGTGCGGATTCGGAAACAACAGCAGCTTGAGCGGAGCCCAATCCCGGAACACTACTCATCGTTTGCTGGGCCTCGAGTTTCCTCTTCCAACTCTCTACCTTGTCTTTCAAATTCCTCTCTTGTCGATCTCTCTGCTCCCACTCTTGCCACTCAGACTCCGTTTCCGCATTGAGCCATCCCATGTTCTCGCCTTGAAGTTCCTCAGGAGGCTTGACATCCGTCCTGGCCCCAATCCAGCGTCCTCTCCGCCCGCTTGTCGCACCCATGCGGAGAAGGTGCGTAAGGAAAATCCATTTCCCATCTGCGGGGTTGCCGTCGGCTTTGACCCAGGCTTCCTGCGCGCGTTCGCGCAAGGCATTAATACGTTCTTCTTGGGTACCCTCATCGACATCGAGCGGCGAATGAGGTGGAGTTGGAGGCTCCTCTCGCACGATCCGAGCAAGAGCGTTCTGTTTCCGCGACAGCTCCGCTATGTAGGCCGAAGTTCTTTCTGGCAGAAGAGAAGACGATGCCAATGATTGACCAGAATCTCCAGAGAGGCAGCCAGATGCGTACGCCGGCCTTGGCGGTGCCGGTTGACTTCGGTATGTGGCTTTAAAGTGATAGACATGGTCGGTCCTTCCGTTGTTCAATTTCGTTCAAGATCAAGGTCCAAAAGTCAGAAATAAAGCAAGAGTTTGTGAGATCCTCGTTAGCTATAATTTAAGGTATTTCGGCGTGCCACCGCCTACAATGACAAGGAATTAAGAGGAGAAGAGGTCTTGGAAGAGGTTGAAGTTCAAGTCAAGACAATATGAGTTGAACATTGTCGGTGAGTTAGGGTTACACGGTCACGTGGTACACGGCTATGGCTCGGCACCGACTGGTTTAAGTTTAAACTTAAAGTTATCACTGAACTCGATGCATTGAACCGAGTCTGCTCTATTTGACCTTTCCTGAATCCTAATTGTCAACAGTATGTTACTTTCAAAATAAATCCCCCGAACTCTGATCCTCTTCGATGCGAACACGACTAATTTACGCTGTTCTCAAGCTGTTTCAGATACGGCAAAAAACGGTAGTCATTCTTAGTTCATCGTCCTAACGTGGCAGAGTTAGAGATGTCAAATTGCTTCATCGAACGACACAGAGGCGAAAATCATATTTATCCTGCAAAAAATCTGACGGACAGCCATGCCTTTCGTGCATGAGCCTTCTCGCCATCGATCAGGAGATTGACGAAGCAGAGCGACTCCTTGCCAAACTGATGATCAAGCGTCCTTCTACAAAGTCATTGATTATTCAGAGCCGCGATTATCCACCGACTTCCTCTTGAAATCGCCGCCTTCATTTTACGCTTTCCATCCCTACTATTGATGGACATCCAAGGACATCTAGAAGTCAATGCCCCACCTCTGGACGAAAATCAATATCAACCTTCTACCCCGAAAACTCTCGCAGAGGGGCCAGCTGGAACAGGAGTGGCTCAGTCGGTCAAGATACCTCCCTTGTCCCTTCAGCTCTACCTTTACGAGTTTTCCAGCACATGAGAAAGCAGTCGGAGCCTGTGTTCTACCCATTTATCGAACTCGTCAGTCAGTATTCGCATCGCTGGTACTCCCTCGATCTTGAGCTGCCCTCTTCTCTGCTATCACGTTTCGGTCGTGATTCTCAACCAAGTACCATCATGCATAGACTTCAATTGAAGCTTTCAGATAATTCATGCTACAAGCTAGAAAATCGATTCAGCTTGGACGATCTACCGCCCAGCCAAAGGAGGTGGCTCTATCGGGTGTTCCCTTCAAATTTAATGGAATTGAGGGGAACAACGTTAGGCACATGGAAGAAGAACTACTCCCGATCGACCAATGCATCGAGCTCCTGCGACGTGCTCAGCGTATGGTGCAATGTGCATTCCGAGAGGCTTTCGGACCACAAGAAACCGCCACAACATCCGAAACCATCGCAGTTCACCCCGCCCTGAAATCCTTGTCCTTTACTGGTAATTTAAATGGTGTGAACAATGTCGCGATAACCTTCCTCAGCCGTGTGTCTTGTCCCGCCCTGACAAGCTTTTCCTATCGCAGCCCTATGTGTCCAATATCAATTGATCCCATTGTATCATTTTTACTTCGCTCGGGTGTTCTCTCAGCTCTGCGCCATCTGAACATAGACGGCTATTACTCCGACAACGAAGCTTTCGTGCGCGTCCTCAGAATGACACCGGCAGTGCAACATCTGGCATTGGAGTACCCATGTCCGCCTGTTTTCTGGAGCCTTTCGGCACACAGATTGCAATTCAGCGCAATAACCCAGAGGACGACGAGGGTGTTCTTCCTAATTTCCAGCCGTTCACATATTTATACCGGGCGATTCAGATTTTCATGGGAACAAATTCTCGCCTTCTACATCCCCGAATATCAACCAGCCAGCTCTACGCCGTTCTCTTCGACAAGTGATTCAGACACCAAAGAATTCAGGTCGGCGACATTTACCTTTCCTTTCCGTAAGAGTGGACATAGAGATACGGGAAAATATAAAGAAAGACACCCTCGTTTGCGTTAGACATAATCAAGGCTTCCAAGACTTTTCGCGGCGTGTCCGAGTGAAGCCTGACTTGCTTCATATCTAATATCTACCGGGGTGAACACACTGAATTTTGACGTTTATATATTTTCATTCTTGCGATAGCATCATTATGTAGAACTGCACGATCTGATATTGCTTGGTTGTACATACGAACCCTGCTGAGGTTTCGCAGACTTGAAAATACGTCCTGAGACTCTCTTTCCACTCAACAGATAACGATGTCGCGGCCACGAAGGCAATTTTTTTGTTTGTCCTCGAAAAGCTACCTTGTGAACTACGACCCCAGCTGAAACATATCTCACATATGTATATACTGATGTCAGGAAACCCGAAAGAAGGTGTATTACAATTGGGTATATTTAACAGTGTATTGATGAATGGAGGCTTTATGGAGCGTTGGCGTCGGGCGTAGTAGTCATCCTACGAGTTGTTTCTGATTCTGGTATCATGACTTGCCAGATATATATCGTCCAACTTTCTATAGGTGAGAGTGGGGATTCGAGATGTCGGCACTATCTCGAGGTTATGAATGCAGGAAGGAAAGCGATGGCCTTTTAGTCAAAAAAGACGACAATGATACTGATATCATCCCTAAAAAGAAAGGATAAGCAAAATTGTAACTCGCACATCTGCCTTCCCAAAAGTGCAAACCTAGATTGAACTCTCACCTGAGCTTCGTCACTGAGGGGCTCCGCAGTAGGGCCTCTCTTAGTTCCGTATGTGCACCCCCAAGCGCATTACGCACCAAGTGCGCCGCTACATTATCATCCTCACAGACAAACCTTTTCTCTTTTCGGCAATGCTTGTACATCACAGTTTTGTCCTCATAGTCTGCGGGGTACATCACGGGCAAGTCAGAGGGCGCGTACAATTTCTCCATCGTTTGGCTGTTCGCATCAGTGGAGGGCGATACAGCACTTCCGGAAATAGCGGCGGCAGGCCGGGGAGAGCTCCGACTGGTGGCTTGGGCAGCATCACCTCCCTTTGGTCACCGTCCTCCGTCACGACGTGTTCCTTGGTTCCATTCTCCTCCAGCCACTTCCCAACTAGCCCGACCACCTCCTCAGTTCCAAGACAGTCCCATAGTCCATCCGAGGCATAAACCACGAAGTCGCCCTTCTGTATCCCTTCCTTATGGGTGATTACAGGTTCGGCAGTGAGATATGGCGGCGTCTTGCACTCGTCGTGAGGTTCGTCGCATAGGAAGTCTTCATGCAGGCGTCGTTGCACCTCGAGCGCCAACTTCATAGGTCCGTCGCCGAACGCACGTGTAACTCCTCTCCCAAGTAGGCGATTGTCCTTTAGCAGGTCAGGCTCATCGGGGTGTAATCTAGACAGGCGCACCGCTTCCTCGGGTTGAGCACGGTCTGATCCGCCGTCAGCTGCTGGGCCTCGTATATGTAGGCCTGTTCTGCGTTCGTCGCTCCGTTGAACGTTCCTCCGCTATGACCACCTTCACCTTTTCCCTGTCCTATATCGGGTGACGTCCGAACAGGAATTCGCCTTCCCCAAACAGCACGCGAATTACCAGTCAAGGCCACCCGCAAAGACCGATCCGAAGTGTTATATATTCCCATAAGCGCGCAAGAGCCGGACTGAACTGCGCGGAGGAAGCTCACAGCTTCGGGGAGTGACGTGGTTCTAAACGTGTCCAAAGCTATCCTGGGAATTGGGTCAACTACAGTATTGTCCCCAGGACGGCGACTGATCGCGTCGTATGTCGCGGTATCTAAATTCATGGCCAGCCGGGTTATTTCGTCCACGAAATACTTGTCAGTAGATTGAAATGCCTCTTTGATTGCAGAATCAATCAGATCGCTCGGCGGATCAGGATTGCCGCCAGCGTACAGACCACTAAGCTTCTGCTGCACCACTATGTCAAGCAGTTCAGGAAGCGGCTTAACGGTAAAAGTACCATTGTACCCGTCGTAAATGCCAAATAGATGGAAATTCAATTCCGACATTGAAGTCATGCTTATGTTGTCCTCCCTGGGGTTGTTGCTTAAAGATGCAGGCTTGAGAAAACCGAAAAGAATGAGGTAGGGGATGCGACACACTGTGGCAGAACCATTATATCCACCCTCTGCGTACCTTTCACCAACGGGTGTTTACACTCTTGTCGCAAAGCTGTTGCCCATGACGGGACCTGCAGCCTCAGGATTCGTTCTGCGCTTGCCAAATGGCACCGGAAGCGAAGGAAAAAGTTGGAACAGGAGCAAAGCGGCGCCACAACCTGCACCAAAGGCATACATGGCCATCTTGAGTCCGTTACTGTCTTGAGGGCCTCGTTTGGAGGTAGTAAATCTCCAGCGCATGAAGTCGAGTGGATGGTGTTGGAGCACATATCGCGGCTTCGCAATCGCGATCGCCCGCAACATCTAGTTTCAAGCCTTATTGTCAAATGAGACATATAGGCGTAGTCGAGACGTACCTTGTGAATGTTGAAGTGGGGATCGCAGAGCAGAGCTGTGCTATTCCGAGATGAACATTGGCGAGTAAGTACATAAGAACGCGCGGCGTGCCGGCTTAGTTCGGAGCGATGCGCGGCATGATATTTACTCGTGATTCGGTACGTTAGAGCAATCTTTTCCGAGAGCCACAAATCTCACAGAGCCTTCTTCTTCTGTATACGTTCAGATTTCCTCCGCAATCCTAGCTGAATTCGCGTGGAAGCTGTAGCAGAAACAACTTCAAATGTAATAGAATGTAATATTCAAGTCTCGTGTTGTGGCAGTGTCTGACATGCCTAACAACGCGGTGCTGGCTTATCCGAGTCTGTCGTGCACAAACAAGCAAATGAATGCCACCCTCACCTCACTATTCTGCTCTCTTCCAACATCTTCTGCTTGCTTGAATGGAGCGTTTTCTAACGTATATTTCTTCCAGCCGCCTCTTAATACACCCACTCGGGGCATTGGAGTCTTCAATCGAGAACTTGAGGGTATACTTTCAACTTCAGCTTTGTCTTTTGGTTTCCTGATGACATGCCCAGGTCCAAGTCGCCATCGAAACAATATGTCCTCGCCTTCAAACGGCCAAAGTCATATTGCTGTCGATCGTATGGGCTCTAACACCAGATCGCTGTTGCAAAGAAATGACACAAGCCCTGGCGGAGCAAGCTGCGAAAGTTACGACCCAGATTTCTCGGTTGTTGAAACCGCGGAAGAGACATCTCAACTCCTCGAAAACATAGCAAAACTAGAGAAGTAAGGCCCTTGATTTAATCTATCGCTAGTAGTATTGATATAAATACCAGCACCTTGTACAGCATCCAGAACTTTGTTCAGTCGGAAACTCAATGGCATACTTTGTGGCGGTATCTCTTTGCAGAATATTTGTCCTACCAGTATTTCACTCTCGACACCAATTGACAGCCCTGCTCAATGAATTTGAGGTACTCAGATAATGAAATCACATATTTCTTCCTTTCTGACTGGCCATTCTACAGCAAGTTTTTCCGAGACAACATCTCGCACCCGATGCAAGGGTAATCCTCTCTACCGGCCAGGAGAGCAATTGTGGTGCTGTATGTTTATGTCATATCTCTTTCTTAGAACCGGCGCCGATGGCCTTCTCGAACATACGAGCAGGCGAACTCTCATCTAGATTTACCACTATCAACCCAATTCCCCGCTGTAATGCCCAGCCCAAAGAACGATTCAGTTACCCATGACAGGTAAAAATTCCTTAACGTATAAGATATAATACGTCGGATTGATCCCCCAAAGCAAATCATTTTTCTCCGGTTCCAAGGATTTCATTGTGAATGGTGGAGAGTATTATAATGTGGGTGGTAATGTGGTTATCACACGAACAGCTGGTCAAGGCAAGTCATATCATGTTTTTGTACCCCGCACCAGAGATAAAAAGGTGTTATACCAAAGTAGATCCGATTGGTCGAATGACGAAACTTGAAGGTATCATTGAAGGCTTTGACGTTGTGCGTGCAGGGCCAAATTTTTTTTTTTGGTTTCTGTGAGAGCTTACATACTGTTGAAAAGCTTACTTCCGCGGATGTTAAGCCGGATCGAGAAATCTATAAGGGCCAGGGGTATCGATTATACACTGCTCAAGTGTCTGGCAAAGTGGTAGCGATAAAGCTCTATGAAGGCCGTCATGCGAAGAAGGTATGGCCCTAGGCGTACAAACGAAACAATTTCTCATTTTCATTCAAGAAGTGTTTAGAAGCGGCAAAGTTCAGTCAGAACTTGATGTATGAAGCGTTGCTGATCACGTCGTACGGTGTGGAACTGACATTTTGGGACTTAGGCATCCGAACATCCAACATATGATCGCTGTCTCTCCTCGCAAATCCGGCCGCCTTTTCTTGTCTTCAATGGCGGTTCGTATGGTTCCAGAATTCATGAAAGCATCCACGAGGTAACAAATGACCATTACAACACAATCTTAAACAGAGTACGAAGGGCCATTGAGTCTATCATTGCGTTGGCTCTCAGGAAAGATCTCAAGCAAAGCTTGATACAGGGTGTCCAGACGGTACGAGATGTTCTCTTGAAGTCGGAACTGTTCTAACTGGAGTCAAGGTCGTCGGTCTTTCTGTGCAAACCCTATTTCTATTATTCGGTTTGAGACTGATTTGATTTGATGATTCTATAGTCTGGTTTGGACTACCTTCATGGTCTGAATTATCCTTTTGCGTCTGTGGGATTAGATGTGAGTGACGAATAATAAATTTAGCTCCTTTGGCCGCCGCTGAACGACATTCCAGCATTTTATCGTCCTCAGCGATAAGGGAAAAATACTGCTCAGCTTCGATCCCTCGGTCCATTCAGACATAAGCCCAAATAACCAGCAATTTGCTGCATTGGATATTCTCTACAGACTTTGTCAGAAGGTAAACTTGCTCTAATATCATAAATCTTGGAAGAGTCAATTCACTGTTTTCATCAGATATTTGACGCTGCCTGCAAAACTCATTATGAATGTAAGTAGTTGTAAACCTTCTCCTCAACAATGAGCTTAAACCTAATTTTAAGGTGAGAAAATAGAGCGTCCTCATGTAGATGAGTTCGATGCCAAAACCTCTGAGTCTGAGGGTCAGTTTGCCGACAATGCTAGACCGCCTGCCAGCGCAGAGTTTAGCCTGCAGAGCAGCGGTCCAGCGTCAGATACGCATATTTCAACACCATCAATCGCCCAAACAAAGTCACCGTCAGGGAGACTTCTTCCCAAATCACCTGCAAGAGGTTATCGCGTGAATTGGTTTGGAAGTCCCCAACCGCAGAGACAGTCTCTCTCGAAGATATAACACAACAGTTCCGCGACTTTCTGACTAACTTTTCCTCGTCCTCAGAGCGTCGTGCACTGAAGAGTCGTCCCGGTCGCTATACTGCCAGAACTGCTCATCGGTGTCCAGGATACAAGCGCATCGAGATTACGTTGACCTCCGACATCAAGCGCAGTGCTATTGTTTCCCACTCGAGTCCCACTCCGCATGAGATATGTCCTGTCTGCAACGAAGTGGTCAAAGATGCAGAAATCTTTAACTGTATTTGCAACGGTGATGGTGAAGTCTGCCCAGTTTTTTTAGTTTATATATTGACCAATTTACCAGATGATGAATCCAAGCCCACCGTACGATGCTCAACTTGTTCTGAGTGGCACCATCGACCATGTGTTATGAAGTTTGAAAATCAGAATCAGACCTTTGTATGTCGGCGTTGCCAGGCCGGAGCGTCTGTCTTCGCGCGAAGAGGAACAACATGCATCCTCAGATGAAGACATACAAAAATTAGATACTCCGGGATCTGAGGCATCGTGCATACCCAACTCGTCGAAACTGTCTAAAATAGACTCTGATGGAAAGACAGCAGTAAGTTTAACTATTCATGACTTCTGTTCAACTTGAGGACGAGGCTAATGGGGTTTCTCTCATTTTCTAGGTACGGGCTCCCCTACAACTTGTACTGGGAGAAGAGTGCCCTGACACCCTTATGAGCATGGGAAATCTCGCATCCACATACAGACCAGCCATGGACGCAGAAGCGCCGATGGCGAGAAGAATGCGGCGACACTGATACGAGCATGGTGAGCCACTACAGGAACCAGGGCGCTGGAAGACGCAGAAGCACTCGAGGTGGTGTAATGGAGAAGAGATGCGGGCGCTGGGAGATGACCATCCTGACACCCTTACG
>JADNRV010000842.1:0-11249 GCA_015499995.1 Flammula alnicola | reverse complement strand
AATCGGCTTGCTTCAAACTGCCCGTCAGTAGGGGGTTTGCCTCGCACACGACGCTTGCCCGCAGTTCTCGTGATATACCTTGGATCTTTCGGCGCAAACACTGATGCGCATCGAAAAAAATTTTGTCGACTCAGATCCTCTCAGGGGCCCTTCTTACCTATACTGGAGCGTGATTGATGTGCCATAAATGCGAAAATCGCCGACGCACGCACTGTGATTCAGAGACGATATTTTCCGCTGTAACGTTGAAAGTACATCAACGCACTACCTTAAATTTCGGACATTAGAAAAATATTACCTAATGTGCTTCCCTTCGAATTCTATCTCCCAAAAGCTCCAAAAGTCCAGGCTCCTAAAACCACCTCTCGTATCTCGAGGACGACTTACTTATGTGAGGGGGAGTTGATAATAATATGAAATATGAGGGAGGGTGGCTGTGTTGATAAAGCAATAGCCAAATAAACAAATGAACGTTCTCCTCCACTTTTGAGTTTCCGCCTTGAACTTTAAATATATAAAAGGAAGGTCCTAAGAATAACTCCCGCCCTCTGCGCCTCTGTTTGCAGTTTGGGCGACATGGCACGATCGACGCCGATCGTTGCAAAGACGTATCTGGATGCGCCGTGGATTCTGGCTCTGTACAATCTCCTCGCGTTCATGATTTCTTGACCACGGCAGATGCTGGACACCGCCGTTGGCAAAAATCATCGGAATGTCTTCCTTTTCAAAGTTCAAGCTCGCATTCACAAATTTCTTCACTCGGGAGTGCCTCTCGATGTAACGTCTATCTAAATGTGAGTAACTGTAACTTGGATTCAGAAGCTTGAGGTGGCATAGACAAACCGCTTTCGTGACCTTGTAGTCGCTTCAAGGGCTTCCATCCTTCAACGTTAATCTCGTCTGAGCCCCAGATCTTCCCTCGAGCATTTCTAAGAATCAATTTCACATTAGAAAAGAACGCAAAGAACATAAGTATAATTCTATGACCCCACATCCGGACGCATATCTATCGACGGGCAAGACATCCACCACGTCCAACTCGAATCATTACGGCGTGCGATTGGCGTCATTCCACAGGACACGCCGCTTTTCCACGCAGATATCATGTATAACATTCGCTATGAATGGCTCGATGCGACCGAGGAGGTGAAGGAGGTTGCGCACAAGGCGAATCGATTGAGCGGCTGCCGGATGGTTATGCAACGGTGGTCGCTGAGCGCTGAGCGCGGGCTGATGATCAGCAGAGGGGAGAAGCAGCACTTGGCAGTGGCGAGAGCGATGTTGAAGGATCCGCCCATTTTGTTCTTTGACGAACCTGTACGTCTTTTCTTGGGAGGGTTCGTCGGTCCTTTTGATAGAGCTGACTATTTTGGCTCGACTCTTTAGACTTCCGTGTTGGATGCTCATACAGAGTCAGAGCTTATGAAGAACATAAATACTGTGCTGCTAGATAAAGCACGCACAGGTATATTCGTAGCACACAAGCTGCGCACCACGGTGGTTGAGGCTGGTAGAGGCTGGTATGTCTCTTTCTTCGCTCCTCTTCCTTTCGCTTTCTTTTTTGCTCTATGTGACTAATGCCATTGTTCTATACACTTGCAGACCTGATCATTGTGTTAAAAGAGGGCGAGGTTGTGGAACAAGGCACACACGAAGAGCTGATGCGGACGACTTCATCCAATTACTGTTGTTGATTGGTTAATTAACTAGTACAAAATTGTTGCTAGACTCGGAGAAACTTACTGAAATGGGCTTTCAATGCTCAACTGCCGTCTCTAGAACGCGCTTCTCGTCTTAGGGTGTGATTCTTCTCGATCCTCGTGGTGGACAGTAACAGCGAAGCACCGTTGATCAAGATGTGGGTCGAAGACTCGAAGTTGACATTTTGCGTGGGTACACGGCCAAGCGGCCCACTTACCCGTCCCCGCCGCTGATGTCTCCTATAAATAAGTCGAAACCAAATAATCAACAAAGGCGCACCGGCGTTCAAAATTTCCCGAATGCCGGACCTTCCTTTTATATTCAAAGTTCAAGGCGGAAAGTGAGTAACTGTTCTCCTCTCGATATAGGTTCGGAGCAAGCCGCTTGCTCCGGCCCGGTACGGGTAATCCTTCGCAGAAGGGCTTGTGCCAAACTGCCTGAAATCAGAGGTTTCGTCTTTGGCCATTCGCACTCTTCACATTCAACGCGCTATAAAAATTCAACTCGGGTTACATTATATACATGCATATATGTCATTTTTATGATTTAGCGCTGCAAAATACATGCGTAAAAATATTGAAAAGAGGTGATAGTGTATTGGCAGGGAGGATGAAGAAATCCTCGCGTCGTGGAGGCCACTGGCCTTCAACGTGCCCAACAAAATTAACACGACATGTCCTAATACTTGTAAGGCCTTTTGCTTCCTCAGATTGTGTCCCGTGCTGAAGACATGCATTTAAAGTCAAGGCGAAGGAAATGGGCTCCAGGAAGCCGTGTAATGTCACGTAATGTCACGTACGTGACAGCGCGCGTCGTGCGTAGCGCGTCTGCATCGAGGCAGATAAGTATATCTCATCCTCTCCCCTCCACAATGGCCATCCAAGGCTTCAGCGTAGACCCGCAGTGGGATATCCGCTTTTCTACACCTTTTGACGGAGTACTGATCGTATCTCATCTACATAGTCACGTGAGCTATGTCAAATGTCCCGAACTCAGGACTTTTGGGAGATAGCATTCGAAGGGAAGCACATTAGGTAAATTTTATCTAATGTCCGAAATTTAAGGTAGTGTGTTGATGTGCTTACAACGTTACAGCGAAAAATATCAAGTCTCTGAATCACAGTGCGTGGGTCGGCAATTTTCGCATTTATGGCACATCAATCACACTGCAGTGCAGGTAAGAAGGGCTCCTTACAGGATCTGAGTCGACAAATTTTTTTAATTCGATGTGCATAAGTATTTGCGCCAAAAGACCTAAGGCATACCACGAGAACTGCGGGCAAGCGTCGTGTGCGAGCAAACCCCCTACTGACGGGCAGTTTGAAGCAAGCCGATTGCTGCGACATAACATAAAGAAAAATAAAGATAAACAAAGAACGGCATCCTAAAAAGGTGGATTGATCCGAACCTACTCTCGATAGAGGCTGGGGCATCAAATAAACCTAGCCCTAGGGTTACATTTAAAGATTTTTCGCCATCAGGTGGCCTCGCCACCGCGCTATTTGGGCTAAGTATTTCCTCCACAAAATCACCATATTGCTGCGAGCTCCGTAAAGTATTGCTCATAATAATAGTAGTCCTGCCTTACTAATAGAAAGACTGTTGTAGGCCAAAACAACATCTGCTCCTGTTGGTGCACAGGCAACAACATTGTTGCCACTGTTGGGCAACTTTGGTCTTGAAACAGCAATGTCACTTCTTGAATATGTGTAGGCCTAAATCTGTGGGCCTCGGTTGTGATTTAGAGTCTTTTTTTTATGTTAGAATAAGGCTTGGGGTTAGTATTTCGTTGGTATTTCGAAGAAAGGGGATTATTTCCAAAATAGTCAACGCGAATACTCATCGAATGGCACGGTGGCGAGGTCACCTGATGGCGAAAAATCTTTAAATGTAACCCTAGCGCCCGAGGGATAGCCGAAGCCCAAAGTTGCCAGCCTCTCTATCGAGAGGAGAACCCGTTCATTTGTTTATTTGGCTATTGCTTTATCAACACAGCCACCCTCCCTTTTCATATCAACTCCCCCTCACATAAGTCGTCCTCGAGATACGAGAGGTGGTTTTAGGAGCCTGCCAAAAGTCCTGAGTTCGGGACATTTAACATAGCTCACGTGACTAGATTATCCACCTCGACGCAAACGCCGCATAATTATTAATATAATTAACGCGGCGCCAATGCAATGCGCTATCAAGACAAGAAGATAATCCCGTTTATCTTCGTCAAGTTCCGAACTTGACGGTGAGTTGGATGCAATTTACGACGACATTTTCTGTGGATCCGATGTTCTTGATTTAGCCGAGGACTTGAAATTAACAAGCGACGATACAACCGTGATCTTTTCGCTTGACGGTGCTCAACTCTATCAGAGCAAGAAATCCGACACCTGGATCGCCATTTGGATCATTACAAATTATGAAAAGACTCGATATCGCTCCAAGCATGTTCTCCCTGCTGCAATCGTTCCTGGGCTTAACAAGCCCAAAAACATTAATTCATTTTTCTCCCGCACCTTCCACCACCTTTCGGTCATTCAACGCGGGGACAATGGCGTTCGAATCAAGATATATGATGCCGTCAAACATACCGCTGTTTCATCACGCACTTGTCTCTTATGCGCCACCGCAGATGCCTTAGGTTTGATAGATAGAGGTCGACAGTGGTCGCGTTGGCCACCACGGCAAACATGGCTGTAGGAAAGGCTGTCCATTCCATGGCCGACATAACCCCTCGAGTGGGTATTACTTTGGGGCACATTTGAAGCCAAATAATTACGCTGTCCAGGACTGTAATCATCCTGACTTCGACTTCCATCAATTCAGCCGCCATCTGTCTCCAGACACCTACAACAACCTTAACTCTGATATTAATTCTCTTGATCATTCCGGGACTGGCTGAACTGACGGCGGCAGGTGTTGTACTTTTGTTGAAAGACGTAGCGTTTTGTGAGGGTAGTGAGTATTCACGTGGTCCTTCATCGATCTTGCATTTTGATACGTTACATCGCAGGACTCGACGCAGCACCGCAAGGGGCTGGTTTGGGTGACACGGTAGCATATGCCAATATCTTCCCTGTTTTCTCCTGGATGGGTGTCAGCAGTAAGAATAAGAGAATGAGAGGCGGGTCGTACCATGGGTCAGTTGAACACTGAGGGCATGCACCATTGACATGTGTGTTTTGCGCGCGTTTACACTCACTTGCTTAAGCATACACACATTGCATAGCACAATCCTGGGGAGAGGTGGTTAGCCTGGTGAAAAGGAAGAAGAAGAGACTTACGGGGATGACATCGTTTGGAAACGAGAAGATGTTGGAGAAAAAAAGAATGTTGTACCTGCTTTTATATGGAGAATGTGCGCTTTATCTTTCATCTTTGTCATGCGCTCACAGTGTTGTTCTGACATATGCCTGTAGGGCTATTTTACCTGCAAGCGGCTATGGGCGTCGTTCTGTGTAGTGCTATTTTACGTGCAAGATGTATCGGCGGCGAGCAAGCGGCCATGCGAATGCACTGTACTTTGTGACAGGAACAGCTTTTGGAACCTTCAATATTCCATTTCAAGGAAAGTGCGTCTTTGCGATTACAGCGTTCAATGCCTATTTGCACGTAAAAGGGCGCACCCGTATACACGTGCAGGTACACAGGCCACGGCTAAGCGCGGGTACGTCAGGCCGAACGATACCTTGAACAGGCACCTTTCGCGAATGGAGGAGACCCTGAACAGGCGTGGTCTTAAGGTACCCACTGCGGGTACGATATTCTGCGTGTTAGAATGCAAACACCTTCTCGCTTGACATTTTGCAAGCGCATGTTATTTTACGTGTGCGGCGTTCAGAAAAAAAAACGTTGCACGGGGTGTCATCAATGGTACGAGTGCATACCGTTTACATGTGAGATGACACATTGCTTACATGGGTGACAAGCTGCATGCAGTGTGTTATTCTTCACCCTCCCGTCACCGACTCGGATAGATGAGATAACTGTCGCTCTTTGATCACAAGATCAAGGAGAAGTAAGTAGGTAACGAACATGTAAGTAATAGAGTGACGGCTCTCAATAAGACGCCCACTGGAACGCTTACGGTGTATTTATATACGACATCCCAGGTACGTCAGTATGTTTTTTGTCTGCACTCAATACTTACAATCAGTGCACCTTGAAGCTGGTTCCACTTCTCCCCGAACGTCGCGACTTCTTCATTTTTGACGCTTGACGTGAGGGTTGCTGACTAGGCACCCCATCATGGCGGTATGTTGGTGGTCGTCGAGGTAGACGGGACGGTCGGTTCCCTGTCCATGCGTAACCCTACGTTTATGGCAGTGAAGTGGCGACGTCGATGTGGGGCTGTTTTTGGCTGGACGCCTGCCTTTTCATCCTCCTCCTATACACCTATTAGAATATGAATTAGTCGAGAAATTGATATCGTCAAAAAGTGTTCACCATCCGGTTAGTTTGTTGCCGTCTATTCCAGTCCATTTCACTGAGGATTTTCCAGAGTGGCTGAGATGTCTGCCAAAGGAATAGAGCCAGGGAGAATATCGCCAGTCCCAAGCGAATGCGCAGAAGCTTCAGAACGCTGTTTCACTGGTTCATCAACTCCATCGAGTTCCCGATGGTCATGCACATTCTCGTTGCGCTTGTCATCTCCATGTTCCCAAATCGAGTACACGACACCATCCCGAGATGTTTTGTAGTGGTAGCTTCGAACCTCGCGTTCAACATGCATGATTTCCGAAGAACAAGACGGACAGGAGCCAGCGATCTGTAGCTGCCATGACCTAGTATGAGTCTTTGGTCGAATAGGACATTTGCATTTGAATTACTGCAGAACAGAATCCACAACAGACAAGGTATTCTGCCTGAATTCCGTGCAGTTTGACATTGCCGCCTGATCGCCAGACCAATTTCGTGGTGTTCCACTTCGGATGTTCCATTCCGTGTGGGTGTGCACGGCGCTGAAAGCCCTGCGGCTAATCGAAGCTAGCCGAGTTAGAATCTATATCACCAATTAGCTGTTTCATAAACAAATAGAAACAAATTTTCGGACTTACTTTCGGGGTTTGGCTGTGCTAACACATCTCCATCCTCCTTTTCCCTCTCAGCTGTAGAATTCAAAGCAATAATTGTTGCAACCCTGGTTGAGATGGCAGTATTTCGGTGTTCAATGAAGCTGTCTTTGCGCATTCGGCAGATTATATGGAGAACTTGACGGGCCAGACAGGGAATTTACAGTTTCGAGTGGATGGGGCGGCATATATTGCATGGGTGGTTGCGGGTATTGCGGAGGGAAGGGAGGATAACCTGGCAAATTGTAAAAGTAACTTTAGTATTGACTGTCCTTAATGTTCCTTCCGAGTCTCCAACTCGAAGCAAGGCCCACCGTGATAGACCAACGTACGACTGATGTCTGATGCGAAAGTATTTACTTATCATTTCTCGCCCAAATACCAGCCTAGCCTGACCTAACCCGAACAGAACGTCAAACGGCTTACAATATCTATTATTTGGGGTCAGCTTTATTCTCCTTACTGTACTGTATTCTTTCAAAACTGCTTCTGTTGCTACTGAATTATATGGATTCAAGTGTGGTATTGAACATTACATGAAATCATGACAAACACTAAAAACCATTTCACCTAGCACCATCCAGCGTTCGGGTTCTGATTTCATCCTCTTGGCTGTTGGACGTGGAGACGGTGAATCAGGAGGGGACATCGGGATTCTGTAAGGTTGAGGTTCATTCGAAGTTCGTTGAGGGGATGTCTCCCAGTCGGTTGCATTCGAATCACCGATGATCGCTTTGTTTGTGTTTTGCGTGATCTGAGCACTTGCAGCCCTGCCTCGTTCAAGGCATCTAGCTCAGAATCTTCGGAGCCCAATACCCTGTCGAGGATTGCGAGGACACGGTCGTGGACAGCACGGTATTCGAATCCACGATGAGTATGAGCAAGTCTCAGTAGGTTAAACCATTCCGACACGAGTGGTTTGAGAGGGTCGAAGTAAGGGTGAAGATTACTTAAAATATACCTCTCGAAATTTTCGGAGGCTCTGAAGATGCGTTCTTTGTTGTCACGAAGGCGACCGAAGTCACTTTCAAAAACACACCACACCACAATCCGAAGTCGCCGACAACTTTCATTGTATGTTGCAGGCACGTCCTTCAGGTCGATGGTGAGTTCTTCTCGGCGTTCACCTCCTGGTCCTTTCCGAGTCAAGCATATCTGGACGAGCACCCAGAAAAAATGACTCAAGGTCATGCATGGCGTCATGGTACACCTTCTCATGCGTAAAATAGGATGTGCCAGACATCCACAGATCCCTACGACACGAAATGGGTCATCAAGTTCAGCGACGGCAAGGAGTATTTGAAGGTCAAAACTTTTAGCATTGCTCGCGCCGGAATTATGCGCGATAGAGGGACGCTTACGTGGGTCGTGGTCCCTTATCGTCCAGGACCGTCGTCGGCAGCTAGCCAAGCATCGCGAAGTCCCCAACAAGATTCGAACTCAACCCCCGAATTGCCGAGAGAAGCACCACAGGTTATTTTACTCATTTCATCCCTTGCTAATCGCCCAAAGGGTACGGAGCGTACACCGAAAAAAAGTTGTCATAGTCGGTGAGGGCAGGCCAAGGAGGAAGGGGGACATCTCCAACAACGTGGGGAATGCTGGCGATGTAGGCGTCAATAGCCGCTATTTCCTCGCGGATTCTGCGACGAGTGGCTGGCAAGGATTCACGGGGGGTATGGCTTTGAATGTTGGGGTTGAAGTAGGTGTAGTGGGTGTGGAAGCAAAGATGGTGCAAGAGACACACTAAAAATTTCTATCGTTCCAGCCCTACCTTCATTTTTGCAAGATTTTCGTTCCCCGCACACAGAGCTCGTTGTTATTTCGTGCCCGGGGAATGGAAATTCAGCTATTGCACCATTTCGTTCCTCATGAACGAGGGGTGCCTTATTTTCGTTCGTGAGGAGCGGAACCTTTTGCAAATATAGTTCCTCATGAATGAAGGGTGCATTATTTTCGTTCATGACGAACGGAAATGTACCTTTTGCAACATCCGTTCATAAGGAGCGGAAATGTGGCTTTGGTCCATGGGGAACGAAATATTGCTTTTTAATATACTGATACACCGTTATCCAACTTCCCCCTGGACTGCAATTTGGAACTCATGTTCACGATAGCATGTAATAACTGTTTCAATTATTATACATACCCAGTAAAACTTCCTGCTACTGTTAGATACATCTGCTCCTCCTCCCCCTATACAAAAAACACATCTATTACCTATATCCAGATGCTGTCTGACTATTTATTACATAAATATATTAAGGTATCTACCTATGAGAGAAAAAGCAGAAGGAGCGGGGCATACTTGAGTGAGCGAGAGCTTCATTGTTGCGCACACCGCGTGCGGGGCGCATCATTCAGGCCTGCGGTTCCAAAAAGGGAAGCATTCCTAAACGAATATCTATGAACCATGGCTCTCGAGGAACGGAATATGCTAAAACGTACATTCCGTACCCCATGAGCGAATATGTACCCCCTTCCGTCCCTGACGAACAGAATGCGCCTAAAACATATATTTAGTGCCCCATGAACGAATACATACCACAGTGTGGGACAGAATGTGCCCAAAATACAGTCTTCGCTCCCCATGAACGAATATGTATGAGTTGTGGTTCCCGGGGAACGGAATACAGCCAAAACGCATATTTAGCACCCCGTGAACGAATACATGCCACTCTCTGCCCCGCAGGAACAGAATATGGCCAATGTGTATTTTTCGTTCCCTATGACCGAATATCTACCAACTGTGGTCCCTGAGGAACAGAATCCTACGGCGGACTATGGGTTTGATCGGCGTGCTGATCAGTCTCGGTGACCATTTTTCTGGCCACGCGAGGTGGCTGTGTATCATAGGCGCTCGCAAATGCCGTAGCCGACTGCTCTGGCGTCTAGGATCCTAGCCCTGCCTTGACAGTCCAACATAAGATATATATGGTACGTTGCAATATGTTTAGAACATAGCTTCTTAAAGTCAGGCTTCCGAAGAAGCGCGTTCATTTAATTGTTTAGTACGGGAGAATGAACGAAAACATCCATCGCACAGAAATAAGCGCTTGAGGTTTGTGTGCTGAACGTGTTCACGGTCCCTCCGTGCGGCTCTCGGTGCTTGCACGGCTGTCAACCCTTATAATATGCTATAGAATAGTCAAAGATCTCAAATTTGACCAAAGTCCAGGCCGTCAAACAACAATACTGTCAATACAAGCAATACAAGAAGGAAATTATTTATATTCTATCAGCATGCTCAAGGAGACATACATTGATACATCACACACATCAATGTGTGCTAAGATATGCATCGCACGCTAACGAGGCCGAGAATGTTGGCGCGCCACGCCACGCACACCAAAAGGGCTGAGCGTGCTGAGCGTGGCATGCTGAAGCACGCTCGTGCACGCTCAAGGCACGCGCATTTTCTCTTGCCCGTTTAATAACATAGCTTCCGTAACGTAGGATTGGTTACTTATATAGAGTATGATAGCGTTGAAGAGACGCACCTTTTGAACGAAACCGCACTCGTGCACATAAGTTCGAGTATTCGAGTCTGGATTCGTCTGTTGGAGTTGGACGATCGAGTGGCTATCAGTAAGCAAGTTAGTACGTTGTATGTACTTCTGAGGTGGTGAATGTAAAACATACCTTCGTTATCGTGATAGTTTTAAGATTATGCATCCTTGAGGTCGCTGAACACGACGGAAGACTGCGAGTTGGAGTCGTCTTCATGCGCAGTTTTGGTAGGAAGGGCAGAGAGAGCAGAACAGCCTGCTGGAGGTTGGATGAGCCAAAGTGGGCTGGACTTTGAGGTGGCGACGTGGCTGCTCTTGCCCACCTTGTTGTCATAGACAGAGTAAGTACTTCGGAGTGAAAGGGTCAGCATTGCAGGTAGGGCCCACCCCGGCTTTCGCTAACGTCCCACATCTCGTCTTCGCGACCTCTCCGCCGCTTCCGCTCCGTGAATTCATATCGCTGATACAGACGAAACGCGTCCATTCCTCGGAAGGCTTTTGGAGCAAGGCTTCAGGAGATTTCAACACGACGTCCCCATAGCAATGCTTAGTAGCGATGTTTAGGCCGCACGGGGGCACCTCAATGGTGAAGAGCGGGGAGACAAAGGTCCTGCCCTGCACAGTATTTTACAGGGCTCATTTGCTTATCGCGACCCCATCCAGCAGAACATCTTGGCGCTTCCACCAGCAGATCTCACAGAAACCGGACCTACTCTCGCCTCGCTAAGCCAAGTGGCAGCAAAGATTTGACACAAGGGTGTTGGCATCGAACTGCGTCTTTTTTCAAGCATAGAGAGCATGGATTGACTTCTTCGAACGGTCGGCGAAAAATATGAAAGTGTAAGATAACAAAAAATAAAATAAAAAAGTCGGGTAATAGGGACAAGCCTCCAAATACTGTCGTAAAATAGACTCCGAATGTATGATATTCTGGTGGGTTGAGGGTATGGGTGCTGAATGTACTTCTAGGAATGCT
>JADNRV010000841.1:0-11276 GCA_015499995.1 Flammula alnicola | reverse complement strand
CTCCTTGTCCGAGATCCACAGATGGATACCGCGCCGGCCCGAGTAGACCCACAGCAGCTTCTCGTACCCAAACTCGTCGCGCAGCGCCGCGTCCAGCACGCGAACGGCCGCAGCGATGAAGCCCCAGCACTTCTTGCAGATGTCCGTTTTTGAACAGCACGTACGGACGGGGTCGTAGTCGGTCATATCGATATCGAAGACGAGTTCGCGGAGGATGGGGTTGAACGCTCCTGAGCGCACTGTCTTTTTGTCTCGTGGCTAGCGAAAGAAAGAAAGAAGTGGTGTGATGAGCGGCGCGGTGTAGTTGACAAACCGATACAATGCATAAGAAGCGTATTGCGCACGTACCCGGGCAGAGTAAACGGGGCCGATCTCGAACCGCGTTGGGTTGAGCTGGCATACTTGCTTCTTCAGCTCGTCGGCTGAGGTGAAGGAGTTGTAGCGCAGGTAGACGTCGCCTTGGAGCGTAAACGCGAACTCCCTGTGCGTAAAGAGTCGTGTAGGTGCGTGTTCGTGGTTCAGCCAGTTGTATATTGACTTGAACGGGTACAGGCGACGATAAAACGCGAGCATGACCTCTGCGAGTGGGACGATATGAGCATTGAATAACAACTCTGTGCACGCGGAAATCGAAACAGAACGCACCTGGGGAGGTAGGTTGTACTTCATCTGCTGTATCCATGCTATTGAGTTTTTGAGTAGTTTCCTTTCTTTGCTAGAAGTCTGTCGAGAATGGCGTTGGTGGTTTGTTGGTGGTGAGTTTCAAGAGTGTCGGGTTCACATTCAAATTGTCATTCGTGAGCAATTTCAGCGCGTCAGTCACGGCACGTGTAATTCGTTCACATGCAAACCTGTCACGCTTCCTCCGCAAAGGGGTCTTAAATAAAACAACTCTTTTGAGAGTGCTGGAGCCAAGGTGGAGCAATATTTTGAATTTGGATCTTGAATTTGGTGAAGATTGGCTGAAGACAACGCGTGCGCTAAACAATCTTTGAATACTTATTGCTTCAAGCACCCGTTCTGTCAGGTTCATCCATTTATATCGAAAACCCCCATCCCCTTCCTAATTCTCCACTTACTCAGATAATATGCGTACTAGACGACTTCTGGACATGCGGCAAAAGCCTACTTAACAGGTCGATTGCCATCTATTGCCATCGGTCTGCTATCGCGTCGATAGGGGCATTTTTAATCACCTGACACCGCCGAAATCCGACGCGTTCTATGCACGCTGCGCCTCGCTGCGCACGCATTGATTCAATAACGTTAATGATCATCTTACTTACCACATCTTTAGATTCTTTACACTGTGCACGCCTTCCTAATCGCTTACCAGCCTCAGGAAATCAATTGCAAGAACGCTCGTAATCCATTAAAACCGGCACGCGACCCTTCCAAATGGCGTGTTGGCACGAACGTGGTACATAGATAGCGTACGCCGTACACCAATCATCCATTTGATACACGCCCAAATCGAGTGACAGACGCAATGTATGCGAGTAAGGAACGTTGCAACACCGTCGACGCATTCCATTCCATTGCAACTTCCCACAATTTATGAAAGCTTGAATTTCATTTCAAGTATCTTGCATGGGATTAGCTGAATGGGATTAGCAATCCAAAAGATAAGCCACTTCAATCCCCAAACCTACACCTTTCGATGCAAAACTAATTCAATCAAGTAGGATTATTACAAGAGCAAGCAAACAATACGTCAGAGACAAGGCACAAAATGCTAGAATGCTAGTTACTTAGATCTCCTACCAACAGCGACATGGAATGCACAGAGTTGTCATGCACACTTAGCCGACGAGAGGGGCGCGCTCTTCGTCGCTGAGGGCGATGATGCCGCGATGGCGGAAATGCAGGACGTGGCCGGTGGCACCCTTGAGGACCCAGATGACAGCGAGGATGGCAAAGACAAGCGACGACCAGTGGACGAAGCCCGACGAGGTCTGGTGTGCGAAGATGGCCCAGAGGGACCAGGCGATGGCGATGGAAGGCAGGCAGGTCGCCTTCGGGGTGGAGAACGCGTATGCGCGGCGGTTCCCTCGAGGAAGAAGCTACGTAGGGGATTATATGTATGAGTTTCGAATTAGAGACAAGAAATAAATGGAAGCTTACAGGGCAAGGAAGACAAAGACTTTGGTCCAGATGCCGGCTGCGTGGGTGAGGCTGTCTACGCCGAAAGCGTCAAAGGCGGTGACAACGACGAGGACGGTGGTCCATCCGTGGTAGAGGAGAAGGGCAGGTGGATGAAGAGCTCATCAGCATATGACTCCGCAGCGTGGTACTTCTTGACAATGTAGTAGACGTGCTGGAAAGGGGCTTGTGAGTCAAATGTCTAGAGAGAATGGAACGGAAGCGACGTACAGTAACAGCAGAGCTGACGAAGAGGGCAAAGATGAAGGCTTGGGAAACGAATTAGAAGGACACAAGAGACTGTTTTAGAGAAGGCATACCAATGATGTAATGGTGGGTAGCCCAGAGGTTAACGTAGATGGCATTGAGGATGCCGAGGAGAGGAAAGCGCCATGAGATGCCGTCAATAATCGTCTTTTTGCCGTTGGGGAAGAACTGGTAGATGATAGTGCCTAGGAGGAGAATGTGGATGAGAGACCTAGAGACTGGTGGTCAGTGTGCTGCTGCTGCTGCGGAGTTGTAGAGCAGGTATATACCAGATGAGGAACGCCCAAGGAGCGGGAGTGATATAGGTCTCCTTTCCATGTAGTATATAGAGGAGGGCGAGGCTACGGTGTAGATATTTGAGCCCAGGAAGAGAAAGTAGACGAGAATGTTGACTATTTTGAGGAGAATGTCATCTTTCCAAGAGTCGGCCATGGTGTATACAGGTAGTAAGTGCAAAGTCTCAACGAGCTTTTGTACCAGACACGAGGTGACGTACAGACACGTGACTATTATGCCATGACGCCACCATGCTCCGCCCACCCGCATCGAATCTTCCAATATTCTGACCCCGTGAACACTCTCATCAACACGTTCCTCGAGCGTTCATATTCAATACTGTTCAGTCCTCATTGTACCGCTTAAACCTCTTTCAATTTTTCTCGACGCGTCCAGGTGGCGACTCACGCTCGTTAACGCGCATGTCGCGATCTTCCCGTTGTCTGTCACGTATTCCACTCGCCCCCAAATGATGCAAGTCTTCGGAGCGCCAAGTCACAAAGGCATCATCGTGGCCCCTGTGGCCTGATGGTCTATTGTGTACAAGTGTGTACAGTCCCATTCAATCCAAACCTTGGATGATCCCTACCACAACGTTCCGAGCTCCAGAATACATCCAGCCTGCACGTATAATTAGAGCCCGTCTATGTACGATGATATAAGTGTCGCTTCTCTTTGAGGCAAACAGACGCAAATTACGCTTGCTCAACTAACCTTCGCTCGAACGTTCATCGACATCCTTCTTGGCCATCGCAAAATCGTGCCATTTGATCCTCTGCCAATGTCGGCCTCCTGTTCATCTGTCTCAGAACAAATAATGATCATAACAACTTCATCCTCACTTGCAACCAATGCGAACGCGCGTGGCATCACAGTAGCACCTTCCCTTCATCCCCTGCTAACCCTTCCTCTGCACCATGGCCAGAGACTAGCAGCAGGAAGGTTCATGCAGCGCTGACTTCGTTCTCTGTTTCTCTTCCATTCTTTTTGTATCTTCTTTGATCTGTACAGGATGTCATCGTCCAGTGGTCTCCGACAAAGACCTCATCCAGATAATCAAGGATTACAATAGCAAATTCCAGAATCCAAATGTAAAACCTCCGCCTGGACCAAGGAGACCCCACTGGACGTGCGGCACATGTGTGAAGGGAAAAGGAAAACTTTCTACCTGGACGACAGCAGCAGAGAGTGTAAACGAACACTAGCAATCGGGAAGCGTCTTCTTCGCGGGTAGACGGTGCAAGCACACGATCAGAGTCCAGCTCGGGACCGGGCTCTAGTACGCGTACGCGTCCTCAACAGACATTAGTCGCGGCGAAATCTACGCGCCAGCCCAGCAACAATAACCCGCCTGCTGTCCAGAGACCACCAACCCCAATCGTTATTGACGATGACGACGACGACGATATCGTAATTGTAGATGGCCCACGACCACTGTCGTCAGCAAGCGTGCCCAGCCCAAACAGGCCATCGGGTCTCAATGAAGTCGACAAAATCACGCCCGATAGTACAGGAGCGCGAACGCCAGCGGCAAATGGAACGAGAACAGCAGTGGACCGCTGGGGCTCTTACCAGTGCTACTCCCGGTACTGCGCCGACGTCGCGTTCGTCTGTGCAGACAAGTTCGCTTACCGCACAACCTGCTCCTCCTGCTCCGAAGCAAAAACAATACCAATTTGTGACGAAGAAAACTTCCAAGCCCGCCGCAGCAGGATCAAGCACAAGCACCAGTTCTACAATTCCCGCAAGTTCGAGGCACTGGCATACGAATCATCGATGACCCCTTCCCCCTCCTAGAGCCTGATAGAATCCACAATAGTAATAGGAAGAAGGATAGAGATACACGCTCGGTCTCTAGCACAGGGCTCATCTCTGACTTCATTGATCTGTCGATGTCGACGGACGAGGATCATGAGATGGCCGATGCTGAGGACGATCTGACGCCGCCTCCACCACTACCACCACCACTACCACTGCAACCGTCTGCACCGTCTGCACCATCTCCAGTACATCACATCCCTCCGCCAAATCCAACACCCAACCCTGAGGCTACGCCGCATCCAGAGCCTCAGCAAGCCTCTGCGCCGACTCCGGTGGTGACATCCAGCGAAGCCCGACCCCATCTCCAACTCATCCCAGCGTGGATAAACGCGCGCCGCAGCACACCAGATGCAGAGCCGGATATGTGGCAGCGGGCGTTGGCGCGGCGACGCGTCGCGCGAGAGCGAGTGCAGCAGGTTTCGGCGACCGGGTCTGCGTCTGCGTCTGCGCCCCGACTAGACGATCTTAGTCTCAGTACTGGTGGTCCTGGAGAACTTGATGGGCAGGCGACGATCGCGCGTGACGGTGTTCGTGTGCTACCCAAGTCGAGGCGTGGCAGGAAGGGCTTCAAGGTCGCCGCTGCACCTGTAAGCTTACAAGGATCCGAGCTGGCTTCTGGAGGCGGACAGCTTGAAGAAAAGGTCGCGCTTGCAGTGCGCGTGCCGACGACGCCGTTCTTCTTTTCTGCTGATGTTTGGATGAACGAGAAGATGGCGGACTTGGAGTTTTGAGGAGTGCCGCTTTTTTTTTGGAGGATTTTCTTGCCTTGTGTGTTATCGTTGATTCGTTCTGAACTGTTGCCACCCCTCAACTCTTGCCGACTTTCGCGGTGTGGTGGTGTCCCGTGACTGTCTGGCGTTCCAATCCATGAAACCGCGAGCAAGCTTCGGGCGGCGTCCTTAGCGCGACTTCCAGTCTTGAGTACGTGGTTTATATGCAACAGCAAGAGCTCGAAGAGCACCAGCAAGCTTTTGGATGAGGGTTTGCGCGCATCGTCACATGTCATGGCCTACCTAACACATATCTTGTACCATGCTGCGACTTGTATCAAAATTCAACTTGACTTGCATCTTTATTTCCATTGCGATGCAGTTGCCTCTCTCACCGCAGAAATCGGAGAAATTCCGAGAAACAGTGGTGCTAATTTGTGTCTCGTCTTCTCTCCACAACAATTTCCACCTGTCTCGAGTTCGCACTGCAGTATATCATGGACCCTCTCATCGCCGAAAGAAACACGCTGCAAATCAGACCTGCCACCACAAGCGCTTCAGAGAGCCGCGAAGTGCAGGAATGTGTGCACACCGCGATGGCACGTATGGTATGAAGGAGAAAGAAGTCAGGGACCGTTCTATCGAAATCTTTGGACCGGTCGTCGATCTCCGAACTCGTTATAGCGCAATAAATCAACAATAAATTGATTCTAATCCTTACGGAAAGTCACCTAGTTGTCGTCCGTCCTACTTATTCCAAGTAGGTACGTATATAGCGCTCATGATCCTGTATTGGTTGATTGTAAAGATAAATAATGCCTGGTATAAAATACAATGCGTGTTCCTGCGGTGTCTAAAGTTCTGTGTGGTCTGTGGGGTCAAACCCGTCGTCATCCTTGGAAGAGGATCCTTGATACAGTTTGCTCGTAATCGGATTCACCGTCGCTTGCAGTTCTAAGAGGGAGAAAGAGCGACAGTCAATGAATCACTGCTAGAAAGAAAGAAAGGAACACGAGAATACACACCTGCAAGTTTCTCCTCCAAATCCTCCAAGCTGGCGTCCTTGCCTGCTCATCTATCCACTCCGAACCTTCCTTGATGATGTACTGGAGCTTCTCTTTATCCCCCGCGTCGAGCTTCGCGCCCAACCGTCTTTATCCGAGAGCTGCGACTTCAGACCATATACGAAGGAGGACAGCCCATTGAGCGCCTCGGTTTTTTTCTTGTGCAGCTGGTCCTCTGCTGCGAATTTCTCACCTCCCGATCATCTTGTCTATCTGCTCTGCGAGAGTCTGCCTTGTCTTTGGCGATGACGATCTGTTCTGATTTCCACTGTAAAGGAAGGACATAGTAATATCCATACATTGAGGAGAAAGGAAAAGTGAGACTCACGTTCCCTTATCTTGAGCTCTAATGTCATGATAGAGTTGCGTCGAGCTCAAAGGTGACTTCGATTGGGTACACCTTTGGCGGCTGGTGGATGCCGCGAGTCGAATTCACCAGAGATGATTGAACTTGTCTGTCGCGCTCGCCTTCAAATTTGATCGTCACGTGGCTGGTTGTCACTGCAGTCGAGAAGCTACAAGAATGCATTTCAGTAGTAACCAATCAGAGTCGGAAACAGCGGACACACATACATTGACTCTTCTAGTGGGATGACGTGTTCGAGAATAATGGAGCGAAAACGCCCCGGTAGTCTCGATACCCAATGTAAGAGAGTTGACGTCCAGAGAGTGACTCCATGGTTTCACCATGACACCCGAAAGGATGGCCTTGGACGGCGGCACATATGCAACCGCTTCATCGGTTGATACCTCTCGAGGCTCTTTACCAAGAATTCCTTCAGAGCTGTTGACCTTGGAATTCTGGTTGATCCACCGACCAGGACGATCTAAGGAGTAAACGTTATCAGAGGAGATTACGAATCAGGAAAATCAGTACACACTCGTTGATCTCACCTTCTCGACGCCGGCATCTTTCAAAACCTGCTCAACGGCTTCATGGTCTTCCTGAACAGTTCCATGTGAGTTCTTCAAATTTGGCGCGTGTCAAGTGTCGGAAAGTCATTGCCGTTCTCAAAGCTCTCGATCTCGATCTTCGCGCTCTGCTGCGTCGACAGAATGCGTTAGCGTTCTCCACGCCTCTTGAGCTTGCCCATAGCCGCTGGTTCTTGGTCACATCTGTGCCTGTCTTCTTCTCGTAAGACTTGACGAGTAGTCGATGACGCGTTGTCGAATCTTCCCTCCGAGATGAGTATCTCCAGCGGTGGCCAGGACTCGAAACATCTTCCTCGATGGACAGGAGAGAAACGTCGAAGTACCTCTCCAAATCGTAGACAATGATCTTGGATTCGTCGCCTTCTGCCAAGCCGTACGCCAGCGCGGCTGCGTGGTTCATTGAGTACTCGAGGACCTTGAGACCGGCGATTTCTCCAGCGTTTTTGTCGTTGCCGTTGGGCATCATTGAAGTCTGAGAAGCATTGAGTGAGAAAGAGGTTCTTGAATTTAACGATAATCAATTAGCTACAGCTGGAACAGTGACCACGGCGTGGTGACTCCGTGCAAGATACGCCTCGGCCGTCTCCTTCATCTTGTGAGATCATCGCGCTAATCTCTCTGGGTCTTGGAAGAGTAATAAAATGGAAATAAACAATTGGTAGAACATACGAATTCGCGTGTTCTTGCTTGTATTTAACGTTGATGACTGGCTGTTATTCTTTCCTTTACTACGAAAGGCATATGCTTAAGGTCGCGTTTGACTCCGGGTTCGTCCATCTTCGACCGATGAGGCGTTCGTCAAACACTGTGTTTTTGGGATTTTGATGGAATGCGTTTTTCGCGGCATCACCAATACTAGAAGTATATTGTCAGCAGTGAGGTCTCATTCAGAAGGGCAAGGACCTACAGCCGTTCGTCGCCATTAATCCAACCCAGGAAGGCGTTATCCTGTTCCCTTGGTCATTCGCGATAATCTCTACGCGCCCTCCTTTGTACACTCTACAAATGGCCTGCTCAATAATGAATACAAAGTAAATCAGATATATACGCACCCAACACAAGAATAACTGGTAGCAATCGCGAAGCGAATTAGACCAGGCGCCAATATTCAACATAGTATATTGAAGAGACTCACGTCGTGCCCAAATCTGTATATTGCAATCAGCTGTTTCCGAAAGAATGACCGAGTACAACATACCAATACCAATCACAGTGCCATATTCTGGCCGAGCTGTTCATCTGCCTTTACAGCAACTGGACAAAGCAGAACTATAGAAATAAGGAGAAGGACTCCAAATGAGAGACGCGATGAGGCTCGTGCTCTGTGCGCGCGTCGGATGTCGGCGACTGCGAATTCGAGGAGGAGACATCTTTGAGCGGTCTTAGGAGGTCGGGGTCCGTTACGTTCAGGTGTGGACTTCGCCAGCACCTAGTCCGAGTTTTATAGAATACATCATGTCCGATCGAGGGTCGACACGTACACACTTTGGAAAACGAAATTTATTTTCCAAGCCGATACGTGTTCGTAGTGCGACGTGGAGGTGGTTATTGGTTGCACGCCGACAGAGTGACTCGTTGAACGACACGCATCGACACGACTGGTGGCGGGCTCGGCGATTCAATCCAGAGCTTCCGAATCATCAGGAATCCATTACCGACTCGGAAATATAGATAAACTATTGTTGTTGGATTACATAATCAATCCAACCTTCTTCTTGCTTCGTATCACCCC
This sequence comes from Flammula alnicola, assembly GCA_015499995.1. NCBI lineage: Eukaryota > Fungi > Basidiomycota > Agaricomycetes > Agaricales > Strophariaceae > Flammula > Flammula alnicola. The sequence continues at coordinate 2,331 of JADNRV010000841.1, read as the reverse complement.
TAGCTGCCTCGATGGCTTACCTGCCTCATATTGACAATCCTTCTATTTTCTCTGACCCCAATAGCTCAACTTTACTTTCTCCATCGATGTCCGAAAGCCAAACCGCCGTAGGGGAATCCCGCGCTGCCCCAAAGGCTCCCACTCCAGGGCCTATCTTCCCTGTTCTCCCTCCCGCCCACAATTTTTCAGTACTGGGCAATCCCAAGCGATTCCAGTCTTACATTCGCGCTGAAATTCCTTTGGCGTCTAATGGGAATGCCGGTAGCGAGCCTATGCCTCCTCCTCGTCCACCCCCTACCGAAAAACTCCGACGTAATGTCAATAGCGCATTTCTCAATTCCTTAATCCACAAGCCCGGAAAGAGTTTTAGAGCCACGATGCAGTGGATCGATGGACATGTCTTCCGTGATTCCAAACTGCCCATTCCATTCAACCTTTCCGCAGTCGAGAAGAACACCAAACTCTGGGACCCCGATTCAACGATGATCCGCAGTCCACCCACGGACATGTCGGAAGAGAGCCTACGGAAATGGCTCAAATACATAGCAAACAATCTTGCAGTCGCTCACAAGATCGCAGATACTGTCAGCGGCCTAGCCGATCGAAGCTTTGACTCCAGAACTGCTACAAAGGGGCCGGTGGGGGGGTATATGCTTCGCAAACCAGATATCTCGGTCATCGACCGGGCAGAGATGCTGGATACCAAGTCAGAATCAGAGGAACGAATCCATTGGCGCCAAATTTACGCCTTCATCGAGGTCACCTCCAACCATTCCGGCCCGCTCAACAATGTCCTTACCCAAATCTCCCAAAAAGCGGCATGTTTGTTCGACGTGCAGCCTCAAAGGAACTTTGTCTGTGCGGTTGCCATTATCGGCGAGCCTTCCACACTCAAGTTCACCTTTGTCATTGTGGATCGTACTGGCATGATTCATACCAAACTTGAAGAGATCAAGTCATATGCGGCTGTGAGCTTCCTGAGGATAATCTTTGCCCTTTGTTATGCCGAGGCAGACATCCTTGGCTATGATACGTCGATGAAACTCGATCCAAAAACCAAAGAAGTTACAAGCATCGACGTCACCGGTTCAAGGCATCTCTACGACCTCCACAACATGCACATTTGACGTTGTCAAGCTCCTCCACAGCTCTCCGATCCTGTATAGTCGCGGAACCAGAGTATGGATCGTAAAGGACAAGGAGGGTAACTTTTACGTGCTGAAGGACAGTTGGATTCTTGAGACCAGTATCGTCTCTGAGATTGAATTCATTCAACGCATCGAAAAGGCTATCAAGGATAAAGATGACCCGGACGGCCATCTATTCAAGTATACGTGCCCTTCATACCGCATCGGTCAAGAATGTGTCTGTTCAATGGCGACAATCCTGGCCTCCTCGAAGGCAAACCTCCTGCTCGCAATCAGCGACGCATAGTCACGGCAGCCATCGGAGACCCCATCACCTCCTTTCGCTCCAAGAAGGAGTTTGTTGCCGTGTGTCTTGATATCGTCAACAGTATGTCTCTTGATGCATTGATGATGAAGATAGCTAACAAATTTTCAGCATTGGAGTTCCTCAACACAAAGGTCAAGGTCCTTCATGGCGATCTTTGATGAATAATATAATGATCAACCGAGTCTGGAATCACGGCCCCAACGACTCCCCTTCTCACCTTCGCAGTCTTGCCTTTGCTGACCCCAACACATCCTCCGACGTTTCCAGCTCAAACGACCAGAACAATTGCACGTCTCAGTCGGCAATGATGTCCAATGAAGCCCCTGTCATCCCAAACTCTGCTTCTGCTCCAACTGTTAATGATATGATTGACCACGAAGGTACCCTGGAGGCCATCGTTGCTGACCCCAACACATCCCTCGACGTTTCCAGCTCAAATGACCAGAACAATTCCATGTCTCAGTCAGCAGTGATGTCCGATGAAGCCCCTGTCGTCCCAAACTCTGCTCCTGCTCTGACTGTTGGTGATAAGATTGGCCCCGAAGGTACCCTGGAGGCCATCGAATTTGCTGGAATGCTTATCGATGGCGATTTCATGCGAGACGTAGGTCAAGATACCCATCAGACCTCGGTGAGGAACCCTTGGTATCGATATCGTCAAATATCTTATTAATTAACATTTTTATAGGAGACATTGCCCTTTATGTCAATTGAAAGTTTGCAGCCGACTGAAGCCGAATTCAAACATCATGCTGGACATGACCTGGAGAGTCTTTTGAACACGATGCTGACTATCTGTACTTATACAATTGGGCCTGGCCAGCTGCGCGTAGCTGCCGCAGGGGACGAAGAAATCATGCTCAATGAATGGTTCAC
>JADNRV010000840.1:0-11303 GCA_015499995.1 Flammula alnicola | reverse complement strand
TCAACGAAAGGGAACATAGATATACATACCAAGCACCGGTGACGGTGAAGGAGAATACAGGACAAGAGGAGCTACGACGGGCGAATGCACCCAAGTCGCCTCTAACAGTCGCTGAGCCAGCCCGACGAGCTCTGGGAATGGCGGTTCGCTATCCATAGCAGCCTCTGAGACTTCCTCGGCATGCAAGGGATAAAAATCAGCCTAAAGAAAAGGTCGGTCAGGGTGATCAGTAAAAGACAAATGAAAGGCAGAGGATGTAATGACTTACAACCAGGGAAGGATCGAAATTCGGGAAATAGGCGAACGAAGGGGGTGTTTCACCGGCGACATGCGCCAGGAAACACAGCCAGCGTCGCACGCGCAAGCAAGCGAGAGGCTCGGGAGACCTAGTCACTGCAAACCCGCGCATATAATTACCCTAGAAAGAGAAGAGTGAGACAAGAGCGAAGAAGAAAAAAAAAAAGACATGACATACCATCTGGGTGGATAATCCACTAAGAACCATTGAGGCAGCGGAAACGCGACGGGTTGCCGGTGTAAGCGTAAACATAAGGAGCTTACGACGGAGAACGTCCCAGACAGGCTGCAAGTAGGCGCAGATGGCAGCAGACATAATGAGATAACCAGAGAGAGGGTAGAAGACGAGCGTGGTTGTTGACAGTGGTGGCGAACAAGGGCGAAAGTGTTGGAGTCTATAGGAGCGCGTATATCCAGTTTATATACACGGGCCAAGACGAAGCTTCCGAGACCACACCGAGTCACCGACTACAACCGAATGATGATAATGGAGTGTGATTCTTCGCATTCACCAAGAAAGAAGCCGCAGGATATGTTAAAACCTGATAGAATCCGTTCTGTAGCCTTTCAAGGAAGCGGATTCATTAGAAGCGCTTACCGATGATCAGGATCAGCAACGATTAAGGAAACTATTCCTAGGATGGAAAGACCTTAGAACACGAGTTGGCAACTTAGGAAAGTTTGCTAGGCAGGAAGTCTTCACCGTGCTTCTCATTACAACGGCAAGCTTTGCCGTGAGAACATAGGCGCTCCTAAGGAAATGCATAGGCAAATGTTGAACGGAAAAACAAGAACCAAAGACCATTGATAGTGTGCAATAAGGTTGACTGGGGACAGTCAATATCTAAGTTGGGGGGAGATGAAGAGACCGCGAGCGGCTAGCTGTGAACGGACTACTATTCTCCTTACCTGAGCTATTTTTAGCACTTAGTAAAGCTTATACCGTAGTCTAAATGTTACAAGTCCGGACATTACAATGACAAGACTACTAAGGACTAGAGGAAACTATACAAGATAACGAGGAATGCGCGGTTTAATAAAGACATTATCATTAGTAACTATTGAGATAACAGTCAATACATCTAATGAAGTGTACGGAATAGGCGCCTTTCAGTAATATCTTAACCATCCGGCCTATACAGCGAGGGCGCGGGTCTCTAGATTAAAGAACGGACATCTAGGCACACTACAGGACAGGTCGCGTGACATTGCCGAAGGCACCGAGGACAGTGGAGCAGCGGGGTAAAGCAGACGCCCATAGACGCGCCTGTAGCAACGCCAATCAAAGCTCGGATCAAAGGGATACCAAATTGGGAACACATACCATATCGGGTAATAACTTGGTACAGGAAGATTTCCGGGGTGCATAACTCGACACAGCGAGATCCCAGATGCACGCCGAGAGTACCAGAGTATCGGGTACGGAGGACAAAGGGTTACAACCCTAATCACGAGGATTATCACGGACAGAACGGGTGAGGATTGCCCGAGCGTCTCCGACGAGATGTAAGCGCGTCTATGCTCCGGTCAGTCGATAGCCAATGACAAGACAAGATACCAATGAAAACGAAAGGTCACGAGCCTGTATACCACGCGGTCGAGGAGGAGTAAGTCTTAGGCGCTTAAGTTAGCCGAGCCGACGACGATCTGAGCTCCCGATCCAACCAAAAAGGCATGATTGAGCGGACGCGCACGGAAACTGTACTCCACAAGGCCGCCGCTCGCGCACAAATGCCCATGAAATCTCTATATTCTCGTCATTGCGTCTATGTAATAATATATCGTCTCAGTAGTATATAAGCAGCCCTGTAACACCGTAGAATACAAGCAATTTACCACCCACGAGATACAAGCGCTTAAGAATTATATCTTAAGTGTTTCACCTCTAGGTACCAAGTAGCTTCAAAGCGAGAGTCCCATAATATAAAAAGAAACCAAGTAACGATATAAACGAACTGTTAAGACGAGAACGCGTGTCTAAGTGATTCGCCAAGACAAGTAAAGAGAGTTATAAGCCAAGGAACCTGTCTAAGTGACTTGTTCAAAACCTACCCTTTGTCAAAGGACATCTGGGGACCTGGACTGTAGTGTCGGTGGACGAAAGCGTCTACGCGCCTCTGGCCATTGTTAAGGGACTGTAGTGTCGGTGGATCAGACATCTGCGCGCCTCTTTCCACAAGTATAGTTTTTGAGACAAGTAAAGACAAGTTAAAGGGCATAGAGCCATCTTCTCAATTGGAGAACAAGACAAAGCGAGATCAGTTAGCAGTTTGTGCATAGAGCACTAGTTTCCGAGTACCAGACCAGAATTTACACAAGTCTATTGGACTTAAAACGACCCATTGGCTATAAACGCGCCTAAGGCCTTGCCTGAGCCGTTGTATAGTTAAACACCTTCTTTTATCGCACACCTACTATCAGGTATCGATATTATAAAACTATTATCCTCCCCTTGGACGAACTAAGTCAACTAAACATTGATTTGGGTGTTTGAGTGTAGTAAAGTAGTTATTTAAAAGTGAAGCAAGTCGGATTTGATAGTATCTCTCTAATAGACATTACAAAGTCTATTGAAAGCGACTACTTGATTATCTAGTAGTTCACACACACCCCGCACTAAGCATCATTAGCGCCTGCACTGGATGCCTCAATTTCTGAATTCCTTCAGGAATCTGGCCAATATCCACTGAATCATTCTTCCATTTGATTTCTCATTTTAATTTACCCATGTTAACGTCTACCAACGATATACAGTCGACTCCCTCATAACCCATACCCCTCGGTGGACGGCCCAAGGTATGGGGTTATGGGCCAATAGAGGGATGCTAAAAATAGATTCGATAAATTTCAGGGTCGCTGGCGGTCAAATTTATGCTAAACTATGGCAATTGTCATTCACGAATGCCTCTAGTATGCTTGTAAGGGGATCGTTCGAGTCATCTATACCTTGAGGGCCTTGTGACGGTGGCTCGGGAGGAAGTTGACACCATCAGAGTCGTGAGAAAACCATCGGAGGTGGTGTTTTCGGGGTAAAATTAGGTCAAAAAGATCGGTTTTTAGCTGTTGAGTGGCTGCTGTAGCGTATCATTCGTGATGGATACCCGGAAATTTTATAATTCAACCCCGAACCCACAATTTCAGGCCTAATATAGTGCCAAAACCTATGAGTTTTGCCTGCCGGGGGGTATGGGTTATGGGTTATCGCGGTTGTATGGGTTATGGTATGCATTTCCCTGCGAACCAACTTGGTGGACCGAAAAAGGTATGCGGTATAAGGCCTTAAGGGGTTATGGGTTATCTGAGGTATGGGTTACGAGGGAGTCGACTGTAACCTGTTCTCGGAGCGATTCCGAGTCTAAGCGAGTTTAGTTTATGTAACATTGTTCAGTTGACGCAGAGGACCGTCGGCTTTCGGAAGTACAATATATTTACTTCTCCTCCAACACACCGAGTCATGCGGACCCTTGCGCTAGAGCGTCCCTTGCGTCAGCTCCAACACTCCAGCGACCCTTGCCTTAGCCCCAGCACCAAGTTCACAGCTCCAGTCTTCCCATTCCCATTACCCCGAGTCATCCCCTCCCGACTATTCAAGAATCAATAACGACCCTTCGATGAATATGACTCATTTTTTGCTTCAAATAGCTGATTCTCCGGCCAGCGTTAACATACAACTTAATCGCCCATCTCAGAAGTCACGAACAAATGTCTCTACAGAAGGTTTTCAGACGTCTCCTTTCTGCCTCGGTACGTCGTAGAACCATCTTTGACTGGTTTATATTATTTACGACTATACTCAGAATTATCAACTTGCATCCAAGATGGGCACCCACCAAGGACCCATTAACTGCTTCGCCATAATTGGAGAAGGCGAGCTGCTCGCAAGCGGAGGTAGGCTATCAAGTTCTGAACTTTACCTCAATTCTTCTTGAATTTATAACCTGATTTCATATTCTAAGGCGATGACGAAACGGTTAAACTCTGGGACCTCGCAACGTATGAGCGAAGAGCAACTCTTGCGGACAAGGCTCGCAGATGGGGCCAAATAACTTGCTTGCTGTGGATCGCTTTAGACAATAATCCATTGGCAGGTGGTTTATTATGTTTCGGGACAGGAAGGGGGCGGATCGTGTTATACAAGTCCCAGAGGAAGAGAGTAAGTGGTTGTTGGTGATTTATGCAGGCCTTCCCAGAGACATTCTGACATATAACACCTCAGGATCAATTCCTCGAAGGCTCTGATATCCAGGCATTTAATGGCGGCGACTGCGTGGAATCGGTTAACTTTGATCCCATCAACTTCCGAATTGTTGCCACTAGTCACAATGGCAAAATCAAGATGTTTCGATTGGAGAGAGATGGTACGAGTACACTGAGATTCTGAACTCCCCAGACCGCTGACTGGTTTTAATTCAGAAGTATCGCCTTTATGGACTGTCGATCTCAGTGAAGCTATTCCCCGCTCTGCACACTTTATCAACCATGGTGAAGAAATCATGATTTATGCTCTGGAGACTGGTGAAATGTGAGTAAATGGACCATCATGTTTGGCGATGCATTGACGCTTTCTAGTTCCTACCGCGACGCCCAGACAGCGGCTCTGAAACAATCAAGAACCCTCAAATCGTCCATGTTTGACATTCCTTCTTTATTATCTTCATTTAAATTGACCCACCGAACAGTGGAAACGTTGACATGGATCATTCGCAGAAGAATATTGTGATCGACAACATCACCACAGGCTTCGACGTCTACCCTCTCTATCGGTCCACCCCCCTACGTTCATTTGAAGTCCCGACAACCCGGAAGTACGTCAGGATGGCAGTCTTCGGCGAGAAGGGCTCTATTGTTGTAGGAGGAAGTGACCACGGAAAGGTTTACATTTTCGACCTGAAAGCTCCTCAAATAACTCGAACGATTATTCACGGAAATCCAACGTCCCTTATTCAAGCGATCGCCGTAAGACATGAAGAACCTTTTCCCCCAATGAACAGCACTAAAAGCTCTATTCAGACTGCGAGTTTAGAAGACCGACACCTCATCATTAGTGGATCATCAGACGATAACTCTTCGATCTGCGTCTGGGAGAAACTGGTATGTAAATGAGCACGTTACTACCCCAATCACCATGATAACTCAGTTGGATTCCCCAAGACTAAGCGCGCGTTGCTCAAAAGACAGCGCGAAGACGAGCGTCGTGGAGAACGTGGATTGATGTATATTGGTCTCATTTTCTTTGTCATGCTGGCAATTACCGGCAGAGCCTGGTTTCCTGTTTTCAAAGAGGTAAATAGCCGTTTATAGGCCCTTGATATCATCGAACTAACCTCTTGTAGGAATTGATTTCTCTGACAACCGGGGTTTACAGCAGCGTCGGGAATGTGGTGACTGGTCGGAAATCCGTTCCGCAAGCATGATAACTGATACTTTTCTGGCTTCGAATTAACATGAATGTACCCAAATGAATCAATAATATAACACCTCCGAGCCATAACGGAGGATATACCAGATGCGACGCACACCTCCAATTGAGAAGGATGACACCCGGGTGTGATCGTCGACACAGTGTCGGCAGTCAATCCAGTTCATTGGCGAGCACGTGGTCATCGCGCGAATCGTTCAGCTGGTCGTCGCCCGGCCATTGTCAAGCCGTTGCCCCTTCCTTCCCTTGCACCACGAGCATGACTACATCCTTACCCCCCACCACAGGCCAATAGCTGCTACTACCTTGCCCAGATGGCCTGTGAAACGTATGCCTTCGACGAGGCTATCAAATGCCCACTATAATATCCAGCAGATTCTGGATACCGACGCGGAGCTGGCAAGGTTGGTTAGGGTGGACGGATGTAGGAAAGACGAATGGGAGGGGGACCGTGCAGCGGAATACCTGCAATGTGAGTACATAGATCGATCAGAAGGCCCATAGGACTGTACTAAACATCTACCATTACTTACATTCAGATCTCCTAACTCATCCGAGGCCCTATAGGTTGTCCTTCGTTGTCAGTCCCTCGCCTTCCTGATTCGTAGGCCCCGGTCACTTGACCAGCCCAGATATGATGGAATCCCCACGAAACACCATTCCCCATTATCGAGCATGAAATGTGCATCACACCCGAAGCACCGAGATACGCTATATGTCAACCACCTGTGCAGACGTTAGCCCAGAGGTCAGGAGGACTAGGCCCACAGTTCACGTTCGGAATTGCAGGAAATTCATCTGAGATGGACTCTGTAGCGTAGACTGGATAATTTTGCCAACCTCATCGTCTCAGAACTGTAGTAACCTGGTCCAGGATGGACTCTGTAGCATAAACTGGGAGATTTTTATTATTTAGTACATAGAGTATCATTTTATAAGTGTAATGAAGTGTTTCAAATCTCAAGTTTGCTTTGTGTAACATGCCTAACTGAGCACTTGATCTCTCGAGGATCAGCTACTATGAGGGTTTTCACTAAGAGTACAATTATCTTATCAAGATGTAAGTCACAAAAACATGAACTGAGTCGTCTCTCACTAACGAACCACTTGCTACACGGACATATCATGCTTGCCAATCAACGACACACCCACATCGATCAGCGACACATCCACAACTGATTGGCCATATGTGTCGAGCTTCGGTTGCATGTGTCGTCGATGCCGACCGTCCTAATTCGGCGAGGGTGTCAATTGTGGTCCATCCTGGCCGTAACGTCAATAAATTCGGAGCAAGCCCACGTGCTCCGGTCGCAGCGGCTCCTTCGCCGGGGCTTTCTTCAACATGCATCAAAATGAAAGGTTTACTTAGTCCTGCCGCTCTCCTTCAAAAATGAACGCACAAACATAACTCAATGTACATACTGTAGCTAAAATGTATGCTCATGTGTGTATCCACTCAAAAAACAGAATACTTAAAAATTGTCTCCTGTAGAGCGTTATGAGTAGCCGAAACCTGGAAAATTCGCAATCTTGACTTATCATCACAGGTTTTGAACCAATTCCTTTCATACTCAAGCATTACTCCTGCATTATATATTCTATCAGGTCTAGATACTCAGTTTGAAGTTACAGAACTGTTCGCCATTGGAAATGTGTTTCCATTCACCGAGCAGCTCACCGTGATGAGTTGCGTCACGCGTGTCACATACGTGCGTGTACGCAAGGCAGCGCATGCTCAACGCAAGGTAATTTACTGTACTTCTTCGACACCACCATGTCCTTGCAAATCAACGTCTTCGTAGCCCTCCTTTTTCACATCTTGTGCGCTCTCCTTCAATATTCAGACCCCATACAAGGTGATAGTGGACGGCCGTTTATGCTTTCTTGGGGTTTGTATTTGATTCGTTGGGGGTCTTTTGGGAGTGGAGGGGACAGCGGGATTTTTAGAGCTCATCGAGATGTTGAGTGTAGAGTGCAGTCTTGCAAGAATCGTTCATCGATATAACTTGCGCCGACTAATCACGTGACTTGTCAGCGAAACGAGATCGCTACTAATACTATACAGTATTATTACAGCGCTTTGCCACAGCAATACTGAAAGTTATTTGGAAAAGTTGTGAGTAGTACATCATTTTTACCGTATGTTATAATAATGAACGCGCGCATAATTAGGTAAATGTGTGTCGAAATGGCTTCAAGCGTCGCGAGCGACCAAACCCCCTCAATCGTGACAACCCTTGTCAGGTGTTGCTGAAAGCAACTACATACAAATAAACACCGGCAGCTGACACAGGGCTTGATCCGAACCTATAACGTCAATGTATCTGTTCACGTACTTACTTGAGTATATTATAAGAACTACACAATAATATTATGTAACTTGAATAAGTGGGTGGGAACAGAACAAGCAGCTCCAAACAAGTATTGTCTCACAGCCAGCGCCTCGCAATTAGTCTTTGCCCGTAGTCTTATTCTCTCTTGTTCTACGTTCTAAACTATCTTCGATGTTGTCCTAGCTCCGGCGATTGAAATCGTAGTCACTTTCATGCGCATTTCACGCGCATTCATCATCCTCCATAATCTCCTCGCGGGGACCTCGAGATTGGAGTCACTCTGCCTTGTTTCATAGACAGCGCCATTCACGCCAGGGTCGCGACCAACGTTGGACCGACAACAATCGGCTAACCTATTCGTCCCGCCCGCCTTTTTATTCAGGGATATCCACCTTCGTTCATTTGACTCGGGCTCCTGCCCCAGCCTTGCGAAAGGCCAATAGAGTCACTGCCTGTACACTATTTTTGTCCACGCTTGTTGACGCGACGGACAGCAGCGCCAAGTCAACGTTTGCGCATGAGGGGCCAGCTCTCACATAAATCGGTTGGTACAAGTTATCTACCCATCTGCCCAAGGCCCAAGGATTGCGGAGTCATATGAGAATATGGTGGGAGTTCAATTCCAGCGCTCCTTTAAAGAGCATCCAGTGCAACGATCGTATCCATAATCCAGCTATGCCTTCTACCCGCTCTCGAATCCCGCCTTCTCGCGATGTAGGATTGAATTTTACACCTCTTTCAGGCCATATACTCACATCATTCTTCTTAGGCCAAGTATTCAATTGTGCGCGCACGATTGTACAGTGTATCTTCTACCCGCCTGGCCTTCATCCCTGTTTTAACCCGGAAAACCCAGCACCAGCGTTTCCCAATTGTCGAAGAAGCGATATCGGGTATGCGTACGCAACCTTGTATACATGATGTGGTCGTCACCGTGCGGCAGGCAGGATGCCTCTATCGTTTCCATTTGTTTTTCAAGAACCATTGCCTCCTGCCATTCAACCCCACCGTTTCAGCTTTGGTGCCAGGACGCCAATGGAATGGCGATATATTGGTTATGAGAGTTGGGGTAGCTGTGCTGGGCGTAGTGAATATGAGGGGTGATGACGCGCGGTTGGCAGATTTTGCCGTAAGACAGTAAGATAATTTTTCTGATGCTATCTGGCTTTGTCTCATTTGCCTTGTTATTATGGCTAGATTCGTTCAAGACGCCCAGCAAGGACGGCGATTATTGGCCCCGAGGAACGCGATCTATGGCTAGCAGAATGACAAGACGGATCAAGCGAATTCATCTCGACCTCGACACCGTTTCCTGCTTAAACACAGGGATGAAGAATTCTTATCTTTATGTGACATTGTAATATTAAGATTTATGTTACATAACAGTTGTAGCAACTTGGGCTGCTTTGTGTTTGGTTTGAGCGTCCACGACAAATAAAGCCGCAGCATCACTGTGAGAGTCATACTCCGTCAGTGCACTAGTGGCGAGCCCGCGACACGGCAGACCCATGATCATCTGGATTGGTTCAATGAGCTTATTGCGTGCAAAACGGTCCTTACATTCCCGTCTCTTGGTGCATCATCTACCTCTCAATATGCAGAGTCGCTGTACTACGTGGCATTTGGACTGACGCCGCCTTCCACGATGCCCCGCCCATGCCAGCCTCGGCAAGATTGTTTTGCCCCTCCGGGTTTACTAAGGAGGAGGGCGAGGAGTATGGAATTTCCTACCAGCATTCGCCATCGAGGACCAGCTTGCTCAAGAAGGGTACGTGGTGCTCCTTTTATACATCAAGCCTGGAGACTCATTTATTTCGTACCTGGCGTTATTCGCAGCTCGTCCAATGCTTATCTACATGTCCAGAGCGCCTTTATCGGTCCTTGCCGCCCGCCTCCAGCATTACTAAGCAAGAGGACTATGGCGCGGAACGCTTGCCGTTTATCCCGACGCTTCTACTTCCTGAGTTTGCCGTCGATGGCCAGCTTGCATTGCGAAATGCGTCAAGCCTGCTGAATCATTCATCTCCTGTCCAGCTTCCTCCCACCTGGGTTGTCAGGAATCTCCATATGCGGTCGCTGAAATTGAAACTGTCCGTCTATGCCGCTCATCTATCGTCATTCCCCCTCATTCCATCAATCTCATCGGTGCTCCCGCCATCCCATACTCGTTAGGATTGATTCGACGAGACTGCTACCATTTGTGAATCTGGGCAAATTTACGAGTCCAGACCGTCAAAGTGCAATCCTATTCAGAAGTATTCTGACTTATTCGACGCTCTTTGAACACGCTATCTTTGTTCAAAGATTACTTGCTCATGGCTGACGTTTTCTTTTAGTTCTCACTCCACACATATGCCGCCTCAACGATCACTTACGCGTGTCACATTGAGATGTGCGCTTGTGGTGGATGTTCGCTTCCGCTTACAGCTACCGACTGCTGGATTCCAGACAGGCATTGCAATTCAGTCTGGTGGACGGGTTAGTTTTTCGTATATCTCTCCTTTCCTGTGTGCTAACGTTTTGTTGCAGCATTACATACTCGACTAGGCAAACCGGGCGAGGATCCAAGAAGTCGCAGAAGACGAGAGCGGAAAGAAGATCCAGAGGATGGTCATGTCGAATTCAAGGTCATTGGTACGTTAGCGGTATGTACGCTTTCGATATATTCATTCTGAAGCCTGATTCCTTGTTCACAGAGTGCCCCACACCTTTTTTGAATCCAAGAGTTCGTCTACAACTCTGGACGCACACTCACTGGATTTTGCCTTGCTTTTCTGGATATCAGATTAGGCTTAACGGTATGTCCTTAAATCTAGCGATCTGTCTTGAAACATTCATCGTTCAAGGTTGCGATTTTCGTACATTTCATTTCATTTCATTATCCGCATGCGATGCCCAAATGACCGCTGAGCAGTCATGGGTACTAGTTTCCCAGCGTCTTTCTAACGGTGTTGCTCAAACGTCAAGCTTGAAGAATTGTCATCGTGGCTGGTTCGTGATGAATGTCACGTGACCTGGCGAAAATGTAAACAAACCGTTACAAACTAAGCTTCCTATAGACTCATCGCTCATGCGCACTGTTAGCGACCCTTATGTCTCCTAGGAAGGCCCAAGTCGACTCCGACGAGAGCTACATTAACTTTGCTAAAGCCGCAATTCAGCACGGATCGAATGAGCTGGTTCTTTTCAAGCAACAGATGAAGACAGAGAAGGGGCTGGATGCAGTAAGACGATCTTAGATTGATTTTATTTCT